>CAXAJV010000949.1:1639200-2239200 GCA_963969225.1 Xylocopa violacea | reverse complement strand
GAACGGTATTCTGTAAAACATTACCAGCGAGGGGCTAGATGGGATAGGTTACGTTATGTTACGTTATAGACGTATATAATGTTCCCACCGAGAAGTATGGACCGATACGCCAGGAATGTTGTGAAATACTGCATCCGAGATGTTAGCCTGCCTTAGGTTAGGATATATATCGCTGTAGACGTATCTAATATCCCAACCGAGATGTACGGGACGACACGAACAGGATTCTGTAAAACATTGCCAGCGGGGGGCTAGATGGGATAGGTTAGGTTATGTTACGTTATAGACGTATATAATGTTCCCACCGAGAAGTATGGGCCGATACGCCAGGAATGTTGTAGTATACTGCATCCGAGATGTTAGCCTGCCTTAGGTTAGGTATATAACGCTAGAGACGTATATAATATCCCAACCGAGATGTACCGGACGACACGAACGGGATTCTGTAAAATATTACCAGCGAGGGGCTAGATGGGTTGGGTTAGGTTATGTTACGTTATAGACGTATATAGTGTTTCCACCGAGAAGTAGGGGCCGATACTACAAGAATGTTGTAAAATACTTCATCCGAGATGTTAGCCTGCCTTAGGTTAGGATATATATTTCTGTAGACGTTTATAATGTCCCAACCGAGACGTACGGGACGACAGGGACGGGATTCTGTAAAACATTACCAGCGAGGGGCTAGATGGGTTAGGTTAGGTTGTGATACGTTATAGACGTTTATAATGTTCCCACCGAGAAGTATGGGCCGATACGCCAGGAATGTTGTAAAATACTGCATCCGAGATGTTAGCCTGCCTTAGGTTAGGTATATAACGCTAGAGACGTATATAATATCCCAACCGAGATGTACGGGACGACACGAACGGGATTCTGTACAACATTGCCAGCGAGGGGCTAGATGGGATAGGTTAGGTTATGTTACGTTATAGACATATATAATGTTCCCACCGAGAAGTAGAGGCCGATACTACAGAAATGTTGTAAAATACTATATCCGAGAAATTAGCCTGCCTTAGGTTAGTATATATATCGCTGTAGACGTTTATAATATCCCAACCGAGACGTACGGGACGTCACGAACGGTATTCTGTAAAACATTACCAATGAGGGACTAGATGTGTCAGGTTAGGTTATGTTACGTTATAGACCTATATAATGTTCCCACCGAGAAGTATGGGCCGATATGCCAGGAATGTTGTAAAATACTGCAACCGAGATGTTAGCCTGCCTTAGGTTAGGATACATAACGCTATAGACGTATATAATGTCCAAACCGAGACGTACGCGACGGCAGGAACGAGATACTGTAAAACATTACCAGCGAGGGGCTAGATGGGATAGGTTACGTTATGTTACGTTATAAACATATATAATGTTCCCACCGAGAAGTATGGACCAATACGCCAGGAATGTTGTGAAATTCTGCATCCGAGATGTTAGCCTGCCTTAGGTTAGGATATATATCGCTGTAGACGTTTATAATATCCCAACCGAGACGTACGGGACGTCACGAACGGTATTCTGTAAAACATTACCAGCGAGGGACTAGATGTGTCAGGTTAGGTTATGTTACGTTATAGACCTATATAATGTTCCCACCGAGAAGTATGCTCCGATATGCCAGGAATGTTTTAAAATACTGCAACCGAGATGTTAGCCTGCCTTAGGTTAGGATACATAACGCTATAGACGTATATAATATCCCAACAGAGACGTACGGGACGACACGAACGGGATTCTGTAAAACATTACCAGCGAGGGGCTAGACGGGTTAGGTTAGATTATATTACGTTATAGACGTATATAATGTTCCCACCGAGAAGTATGGGCCGATACGCCAGGAATGTTGTAAAATACTATATCCGAGAAGTTAGCCTGCCTTAGGTTAGGATATATATCGCTGTGGACGTTTATAATGTCTCATCCGAGACGTACGGGACGACAGGGACGGGATTCTGTAAAACATTACCAGCGAGGGGCTAGATGGGTTAGGATAGGTTGTGATACGTTATAAACGTATATAATGTTCCCACCGAGAAGTAGGGGCCGGTATGCCAGGGATGTTGTAAAATACTGCATCCGAGATGATAGCTTGCCTTAGGTTAGGATATATATTGCTGTAGACGTTTATAATGTCCCAACCGAGACGTACGGGTCGGCAGGAACGGGATACTGTGAAACATTACCAGCGAGGGGCTAGATGGGTTAGGTTAGGTTGTGATACGTTATAAACGTATATAATGTTCCCACCGAGAAGTAGGGGCCGATATGCCAGGAATGTTGTAAAATACTGCATCCGAGATGATAGCTTGCCTTAGGTTAGGATATATAACGCTATAGACGTATATAATATTCCAACCGAGATGTACGGGGCGTCACGAACGGGATTCTGTAAAACATTGCCAACGAGGGGCTAGATGGGATAGGTTAGGTTATGTTACGTTACACACGTATATAATGTTCCCACCGAGAAGTATGGGCCGATACGCCAGGAATGTTTTAATATACTGCATCCGAGATGTTACCCTGCCTTAGGTTAGGTATATAACGCTAGAGACGTATATAATATCCCAACCGAGATGTACCGGACGACACGAACGGGATTCTGTGAAATATTACCAGCGAGGGGCTAGATGGGTTGGGTTAGGTTATGTTACGTTATAGACATATATAATGTTCCATCCGAGAAGTAGAGGCCGATCCTACAGAAATGTTGAAAAATACTATATCCGAGAAATTAGCCTGCCTTAGGTTAGGATATATATCGCTGTAGACGTTTATAATATCCCAACCGAGACGTACGGGACGATACGAACGGGATTCTGTGAAATATTACCAGCGAGGTGCTAGATGGGATAGGTTAGGTTATGTTACGTTATAGACGTATATAATTTTCCCACCGAGAAGTATGGGCCGATACGCGAGGAATGTTGTAAAATACTATATCCGAGAAGTTAGCCTGCCTTAGGTTAGGATATATATCGCTGTAGCCGTTTATAACGTCTCATCCGAGACGTACGGGACGACAGGGACGGGATTCTGTAAAACATTACCAGCGAGGGGCTAGATGGGTTAGGTTAGGTTGTGATACGTTATAGACGTATATAATGTTCCCACCGAGAAGTAGGGGACGATATGCCAGGAATGTTGTAAAATACTGCATCCGAGATGATAGCCTGCCTTAGGTTAGGATATATAACGCTATAGACGTATATAATATCCCCACGAGACGTACGGGACGACACGAACGGGATTCTGTGAAATATTACCAGCGAGGGGCTAGATGGGTTAGGTTAGATTATATTACGCTATAGACGTATATAATGTTCCCACCGAGAAGTATTGGCCGATACGCCAGGAATGTTGTAAAATACTATATCCGAGAAGTTAGCCTGCCATAGGTTAGGATATATATCGCTGTAGACATTTATAATGTCTCATCCGAGACGTACGGGACGACAGGGACGGGATTCTGTAAAACATTACCAGCGAGGGGCTAGATGGGTTAGGATAGGTTGTGATACGTTATAAACGTATATAATGTTCCCACCGAGAAGTAGGGGCCGATATGCCAGGAATGTTGTAAAATACTGCATCCGAGATGATAGCTTGCTTTAGGTTAGGATATATAACGCTATAGACGTATATAATATTCCAACCGAGATGTACGGGACGTCACGAACGGGATTCTGTAAAACATTGCCAACGAGGGGATAGATGGGATAGGTTAGGTTATGTTACGTTACACACGTATATAATGTTCCCACCGAGAAGTATGGGCCGATACGCCAGGAATGTTGTAAAATACTGTATCCGAGAAGTTAGCCTGCCTTAGGTTAGTATATATATCGCTGTAGACGTTTATAATGTCTCATCCGAGACGTACGGGACGACAGGGACGGGATTCTGTAAAACATTACCAGCGAGGGGCTAGATGGGTTAGGATAGGTTGTGATACGTTATAAACGTATATAATGTTCCCACCGAGAAGTAGGGGCCGGTATGACAGGGATGTTGTAATATACTGCATCCGAGATGTTAGCCTGCCTTAGGTTAGGTATATAACGCAAGAGACGTATATAATATCCCAACCGAGATGTACCGGACGACACGAACGGGATTCTGTAAAATATTACCAGCGAGGGGCTAGATGGGTTGGGTTAGGTTATGTTACGTTATAGACGTATATAATTTTCCCACCGAGAAGTATGGGCCGATACGCGAGGAATGTTGTAAAATACTATATCCGAGAAGTTAGCCTGCCTTAGGTTAGGATATATATCGCTGTAGCCGTTTATAACGTCTCATCCGAGACGTACGGGACGACAGGGACGGGATTCTGTAAAACATTACCAGCGAGGGGCTAGATGGGATAGGTTAGGTTATGTTACGTTACACACGTATATAATGTTCCCACCGAGAAGTATGGGCCGATACGCCAGGAATGTTTTAATATACTGCATCCGAGATGTTAGCCTGCCTTAGGTTAGGTATATAACGCTAGAGACGTATATAATATCCCAACCGAGATGTACCGGACGACACGAACGGGATTCTGTGAAATATTACCAGCGAGGGGCTAGATGGGTTGGGTTAGGTTATGTTACGTTATAGACATATATAATGTTCCATCCGATAAGTAGAGGCCGATCCTACAGAAATGTTGAAAAATACTATATCCGAGAAATTAGCCTGCCATAGGTTAGGATATATATCGCTGTAGACATTTATAATGTCTCATCCGAGACGTACGGGACGACAGGGACGGGATTCTGTAAAACATTACCAGCGAGGGGCTAGATGGGTTAGGATAGGTTGTGATACGTTATAAACGTATATAATGTTCCCACCGAGAAGTAGGGGCCGATATGCCAGGAATGTTGTAAAATACTGCATCCGAGATGATAGCTTGCTTTAGGTTAGGATATATAACGCTATAGACGTATATAATATTCCAACCGAGATGTACGGGACGTCACGAACGGGATTCTGTAAAACATTGCCAACGAGGGGATAGATGGGATAGGTTAGGTTATGTTACGTTACACACGTATATAATGTTCCCACCGAGAAGTATGGGCCGATACGCCAGGAATGTTGTAAAATACTGTATCCGAGAAGTTAGCCTGCCTTAGGTTAGTATATATATCGCTGTAGACGTTTATAATGTCTCATCCGAGACGTACGGGACGACAGGGACGGGATTCTGTAAAACATTACCAGCGAGGGGCTAGATGGGTTAGGATAGGTTGTGATACGTTATAAACGTATATAATGTTCCCACCGAGAAGTAGGGGCCGGTATGACAGGGATGTTGTAATATACTGCATCCGAGATGTTAGCCTGCCTTAGGTTAGGTATATAACGCAAGAGACGTATATAATATCCCAACCGAGATGTACCGGACGACACGAACGGGATTCTGTAAAATATTACCAGCGAGGGGCTAGATGGGTTGGGTTAGGTTATGTTACGTTATAGACGTATATAGTGTTCCCACCGAGAAGTAGGGGCCGATACTACAAGAATGTTGTAAAATACTTCATCCGAGATGTTAGCCTGCCTTAGGTTAGGATATATATTTCTGTAGACGTTTATAATTTCCCAACCGAGACGTACGGGACGACAGGGACGGGATTCTGTAAAACATTACCAGCGAGGGGCTAGATGGGTTAGGTTAGGTTGTGATACGTTATAGACGTTTATAATGTTCCCACCGAGAAGTATGGGCCGATACGCCAGGAATGTTGTAAAATACTGCATCCGAGACGTTAGCCTGCCTTAGGTTAGGTATATAACGCTATAGACGTATATAATATTCCAACCGAGATGTACGGGACGTCACGAACGGGATTCTGTAAAACATTGCCAACGAGGTGCTAGATGGGATAGGTTAGGTTATGTTACGTTACAGACGTATATAATGTTCCCACCGAGAAGTATGGGCCGCTACGCCAGGAATGTTGTAAAATACTGCATCCGAGATGTTAGCCTGCCTTAGGTTAGGATATATATTGCTGTAGACGTTTATAATGTCCAAACCGAGACGTACGGGACGGCAGGAACGAGATACTGTAAAACATTACCAGCGAGGGGCTAGATGGGATAGGTTACGTTATGTTACGTTATAGACGTATATAATGTTCCCACCGAGAAGTATGGACCGATACGCCAGGAATGTTGTGAAATACTGCATCCGAGATGTTAGCCTGCCTTAGATTAGGATATATATCGCTGTAGACGTATATAATATCCCAACCGAGATGTACGGGACGACACGAACGGGATTCTGTACAACATTGCCAGCGAGGGGCTAGATGGGATAGGTTAGGTTATGTTACGTTATAGACATATATAATGTTCCCACCGAGAAGTAGAGGCCGATACTACAGAAATGTTGTAAAATACTATATCCGAGAAATTAGCCTGCCTTAGGTTAGTATATATATCGCTGTAGACGTTTATAATATCCCAACCGAGACGTACGGGACGTCACGAACGGTATTCTGTAAAACATTACCAATGAGGGACTAGATGTGTCAGGTTAGGTTATGTTACGTTATAGACCTATATAATGTTCCCACCGAGAAGTATGGGCCGATATGCCAGGAATGTTGTAAAATACTGCAACCGAGATGTTAGCCTGCCTTAGGTTAGGATACATAACGCTATAGACGTATATAATGTCCAAACCGAGACGTACGCGACGGCAGGAACGAGATACTGTAAAACATTACCAGCGAGGGGCTAGATGGGATAGGTTACGTTATGTTACGTTATAAACGTATATAATGTTCCCACCGAGAAGTATGGACCAATACGCCAGGAATGTTGTGAAATTCTGCATCCGAGATGTTAGCCTGCCTTAGGTTAGGATATATATCGCTGTAGACGTTTATAATATCCCAACCGAGACGTACGGTACGTCACGAACGGTATTCTGTAAAACATTACCAGCGAGGGACTAGATGTGTCACGTTAGGTTATGTTACGTTATAGACCTATATAATGTTCCCACCGAGAAGTATGGGCCGATATGCCAGGAATGTTGTAAAATACTGCAACCGAGATGTTAGCCTGCCTTAGGTTAGGATATATATCGCTGTAGACGTTTATAATGTCTCATCCGAGACGTACGGTACGACAGGGACGGGATTCTGTAAAACATTACCAACGAGGGGCTAGATGGGTTAGGATAGGTTGTGATACGTTATAAACGTATATAATGTTCCCAGCGAGAAGTAGGGTCCGGTATGCCAGGGATGTTGTAAAATACTGCATCCGAGATGATAGCTTGCCTTAGGTTAGGATATATAACGCTATAGACGTATATAATATCCCAACCGAGACGTACGGGACGATACGAACGGGATTCTGTGAAATATTACCAGCGAGGGGCTAGATGGGATAGGTTAGGTTATGTTACGTTATAGACGTATATAATTTTCCCACCGAGAAGTATGGGCCGATACGCGAGGAATGTTGTAAAATACTATATCCGAGAAGTTAGCCTGCCTTAGGTTAGGATATATATCGCTGTAGCCGTTTATAACGTCTCATCCGAGACGTACGGGACGACAGGGACGGGATTCTGTAAAACATTACCAGCGAGGGGCTAGATGGGTTAGGTTAGGTTGTGATACGTTATAGACGTATATAATCTTCCCACCGAGAAGTAGGGGACGATATGCCAGGAATGTTGTAAAATACTGCATCCGAGATGATAGCCTGCCTTAGGTTAGGATATATAACGCTATAGACGTATATAATATCCCAACCGAGACGTACGGGACGACACGAACGGGATTCTGTAAAACATTGCCAACGAGGGGCTAGATGGGTTAGGTTAGGTTATGTTAAGTTATAGACGTGTATAATGTTCCCACGGTGAAGTAGGGGCCGATACGCCAGGAATGGAGTAAAATACTTCATCCGAGATGTTAGCCTGCCTTAGGTTACGATATATAACGCTATAGACGTATATAATATCCCATCCGAGACGTGCGGGTCGACAAGAACGGGATTCTGCAAAATATTACCAGCGAGGGGCTAGATGGGTTGGGTTAGGTTATGTTACGTTATAGACGTATATAGTGTTCCCACCGAGAAGTAGGGGCCGATACTCCAAGAATGTTGTAAAATACTGCATCCGAGATGATAGCCTGCCTTAGGTTAGGATATATAACGCTATAGACGTATATAATATCCCAACCGAGATGTACGGGACGTCACGAACGGTATTCTGTAAAACATTACCAGCGAGGTGCTAGATGTGTTAGGTTAGCTTATGTTACGTTATAGACGTGTATAATATTCCCGCCGTGAAGTAGGGGCAGATACGCCAGGAATGTTGTAAAATACTACATCCGAGATGTTGGCCTGCCTTAGGTTAGGATATGTAACGCTATAGACGTATATAATATTCCAACCGAGATGTACGGGACGTCACGAACGGGATTCTGTAAAACATTGCCAACGAGGGGCTAGATGGGATAGATTAGGTTATGCTACGTTACAGACGTATATAATGTTCCCACCGAGAAGAATGGACCGATACGCCAGGAATGTTGTAAAATACTATATCCGAGAAGTTAGCCTGCCTTAGGTTAGGTATATAACGCTAGAGTCGTATATAATATCCCAACCGAGATGTACCGGACGACACGAACGGGATTCTGTACAATATTACCAGCGAGGGGCTAGATGGGTTAGGTTAGGTTATGTTAAGTTATAGACGTGTATAATGTTCCCACGGTGAAGTAGGCGCCGATACGCCAGGAACGGCGTAAAATACTTCATCCGAGCTGTTAGCCTGCCTTAGGTTAGGATATATATTGCTGTAGACGTTTATAATGTCCGAACCGAGACGTACGGGACGGCAGGAATGGGATAGTGTAAAACATTGCCAGCGAGGGGCTAGATGGGATAGGTTAGGTTATGTTACGTTACACACGTACATAATGTTCCCACCGAGAAGTATGGCCCGATACGCCAGGAATGTTGTAATATACTGCATCCGAAATGTTAGCCTGCCTTAGGTTGGGTATATAACGCTAGAGACGTATATAATATCCCAACCGAGACGTACGGGACGACACGAACGGGATTCTGTGAAATATTACCAGCGAGGGGCTAGATGGGATAGGTTAGGTTATGTTACGTTATAGACGTATATAATGTTCCCACCGAGAAGTATGTGCCGATACGCGAGGAATGGTGTAAAATACTATATCCGAGAAGTTAGCCTGCCTTAGGTTAGGATATATATCGCTGTAGACGTTTATAATATCCCAACCGAAATGTACGGGACGACACGAACGGGATTCTGTAAAACACTGCCAACGAGGGGCTAGATGGGATAGGTTAGGTTATGTTAAGTTATAGACGTGTATAATGTTCCCACGGTGAAGTAGGGGCCGATACGCCAGGAATGGAGTAAAATACTTCATCCGAGATGTTAGCTTGCCTTAGGTTAGGATATATATTGCTGTAGACGTTTATAATGTCCCAACCGAAACGTACGGGACGACAGGAACGGGATACTGTAAAACATTACCAGCTTGGGGCTAGATGGGTTAGGTTAGGTTGTGATACGTTATAGACGTATATAATGTTACCACCGAGAAGTAGGGGACGATATGCCAGGAATGTTGTAAAATACTGCATCCGAGATGATAGCCTGCCTTAGGTTAGGATATATAACGCTACAGACGTATATAATATCCCATCCGAGATGTACCGGGCGACACGAACGGGATTCTGTAAAATATTACCAGCGAGGGGCTAGATGGGTTAGGTTAGGTTATGTTAAGTTATAGACGTTTATAATGTTCCCACGGTGAAGTAGGGGCCGATACGCCAGGAATGGCGTAAAATACTTCATCCGAGATGTTAGCCTGCCTTAGGTTAGGATATATATTGCTGTAGACGTTTATAATGTCCCAACCGAGACGTACGGGACGGCAGGAACGGGATACTGTAAAACATTACCAGCGAGGGTCTAGATGGGGTAGGTTACGTTATAGACGTATATAATGTTCCCACCGAGAAGTAGGGGCCGGTATGCCAGGGATGTTGTAAAATACTGCATCCGAGATGATAGCTTGCCTTAGGTTAGGATATATATTGCTGTAGACGTTTATTATGTCCCAACCGAGACGTACGGGTCGGCAGGAACGGGATACTGTGAAACATTACCAGCGAGGGGCTAGATGGGTTAGGTTAGGTTGTGATACGTTATAAACGTATATAATGTTCCCACCGAGAAGTAGGGGCCGATATGCCAGGAATGTTGTAAAATACTGCATCCGAGATGATAGCTTGCCTTAGGTTAGGATATATAACGCTATAGACGTATATAATATTCCAACCGAGATGTACGGGGCGTCACGAACGGGATTCTGTAAAACATTGCCAACGAGGGGCTAGATGGGATAGGTTAGGTTATGTTACGTTACACACGTATATAATGTTCCCACCGAGAAGTATGGGCCGATACGCCAGGAATGTTTTAATATACTGCATCCGAGATGTTAGCCTGCCTTAGGTTAGGTATATAACGCTAGAGACGTATATAATATCCCAACCGAGATGTACCGGACGACACGAACGGGATTCTGTGAAATATTACCAGCGAGGGGCTAGATGGGTTGGGTTAGGTTATGTTACGTTATAGACATATATAATGTTCCATCCGATAAGTAGAGGCCGATCCTACAGAAATGTTGAAAAATACTATATCCGAGAAATTAGCCTGCCTTAGGTTAGGATATATATCGCTGTAGACGTTTATAATATCCCAACCGAGACGTACGGTACGTCACGAACGGTATTCTGTAAAACATTACCAGCGAGGGACTAGATGTGTCACGTTAGGTTATGTTACGTTATAGACCTATATAATGTTCCCACCGAGAAGTATGGGCCGATATGCCAGGAATGTTGTAAAATACTGCAACCGAGATGTTAGCCTGCCTTAGGTTAGGATATATATCGCTGTAGACGTTTATAATGTCTCATCCGAGACGTACGGGACGACAGGGACGGGATTCTGTAAAACATTACCAACGAGGGGCTAGATGGGTTAGGATAGGTTGTGATACGTTATAAACGTATATAATGTTCCCAGCGAGAAGTAGGGTCCGGTATGCCAGGGATGTTGTAAAATACTGCATCCGAGATGATAGCTTGCCTTAGGTTAGGATATATAACGCTATAGACGTATATAATATCCCAACCGAGACGTACGGGACGATACGAACGGGATTCTGTGAAATATTACCAGCGAGGGGCTAGATGGGATAGGTTAGGTTATGTTACGTTATAGACGTATATAATTTTCCCACCGAGAAGTATGGGCCGATACGCGAGGAATGTTGTAAAATACTATATCCGAGAAGTTAGCCTGCCTTAGGTTAGGATATATATCGCTGTAGCCGTTTATAACGTCTCATCCGAGACGTACGGAACGACAGGGACGGGATTCTGTAAAACATTACCAGCGAGGGGCTAGATGGGTTAGGTTAGGTTGTGATACGTTATAGACGTATATAATGTTCCCACCGAGAAGTAGGGGACGATATGCCAGGAATGTTGTAAAATACTGCATCCGAGATGATAGCCTGCCTTAGGTTAGGATATATAACGCTATAGACGTATATAATATCCCAACCGAGACGTACGGGACGACACGAACGGGATTCTGTAAAACATTGCCAACGAGGGGCTAGATGGGTTAGGTTAGGTTATGTTAAGTTATAGACGTGTATAATGTTCCCACGGTGAAGTAGGGGCCGATACGCCAGGAATGGAGTAAAATACTTCATCCGAGATGTTAGCCTGCCTTAGGTTACGATATATAACGCTATAGACGTATATAATATCCCATCCGAGACGTGCGGGTCGACAAGAACGGGATTCTGCAAAATATTACCAGCGAGGGGCTAGATGGGTTGGGTTAGGTTATGTTACGTTATAGACGTATATAGTGTTCCCACCGAGAAGTAGGGGCCGATACTCCAAGAATGTTGTAAAATACTGCATCCGAGATGATAGCCTGCCTTAGGTTAGGATATATAACGCTATAGACGTATATAATATCCCAACCGAGATGTACGGGACGTCACGAACGGTATTCTGTAAAACATTACCAGCGAGGTGCTAGATGTGTTAGGTTAGCTTATGTTACGTTATAGACGTGTATAATATTCCCGCCGTGAAGTAGGGGCAGATACGCCAGGAATGTTGTAAAATACTACATCCGAGATGTTGGCCTGCCTTAGGTTAGGATATGTAACGCTATAGACGTATATAATATTCCAACCGAGATGTACGGGACGTCACGAACGGGATTCTGTAAAACATTGCCAACGAGGGGCTAGATGGGATAGATTAGGTTATGCTACGTTACAGACGTATATAATGTTCCCACCGAGAAGAATGGACCGATACGCCAGGAATGTTGTAAAATACTATATCCGAGAAGTTAGCCTGCCTTAGGTTAGGTATATAACGCTAGAGTCGTATATAATATCCCAACCGAGATGTACCGGACGACACGAACGGGATTCTGTACAATATTACCAGCGAGGGGCTAGATGGGTTAGGTTAGGTTATGTTAAGTTATAGACGTGTATAATGTTCCCACGGTGAAGTAGGGGCCGATACGCCAGGAACGGCGTAAAATACTTCATCCGAGCTGTTAGCCTGCCTTAGGTTAGGATATATATTGCTGTAGACGTTTATAATGTCCGAACCGAGACGTACGGGACGGCAGGAATGGGATAGTGTAAAACATTGCCAGCGAGGGGCTAGATGGGATAGGTTAGGTTATGTTACGTTACACACGTACATAATGTTCCCACCGAGAAGTATGGCCCGATACGCCAGGAATGTTGTAATATACTGCATCCGAAATGTTAGCCTGCCTTAGGTTGGGTATATAACGCTAGAGACGTATATAATATCCCAACCGAGACGTACGGGACGACACGAACGGGATTCTGTGAAATATTACCAGCGAGGGGCTAGATGGGATAGGTTAGGTTATGTTACGTTATAGACGTATATAATGTTCCCACCGAGAAGTATGTGCCGATACGCGAGGAATGGTGTAAAATACTATATCCGAGAAGTTAGCCTGCCTTAGGTTAGGATATATATCGCTGTAGACGTTTATAATATCCCAACCGAAATGTACGGGACGACACGAACGGGATTCTGTAAAACACTGCCAACGAGGGGCTAGATGGGATAGGTTAGGTTATGTTAAGTTATAGACGTGTATAATGTTCCCACGGTGAAGTAGGGGCCGATACGCCAGGAATGGAGTAAAATACTTCATCCGAGATGTTAGCTTGCCTTAGGTTAGGATATATATTGCTGTAGACGTTTATAATGTCCCAACCGAAACGTACGGGACGACAGGAACGGGATACTGTAAAACATTACCAGCTTGGGGCTAGATGGGTTAGGTTAGGTTGTGATACGTTATAGACGTATATAATGTTACCACCGAGAAGTAGGGGACGATATGCCAGGAATGTTGTAAAATACTGCATCCGAGATGATAGCCTGCCTTAGGTTAGGATATATAACGCTACAGACGTATATAATATCCCATCCGAGATGTACCGGACGACACGAACGGGATTCTGTAAAATATTACCAGCGAGGGGCTAGATGGGTTAGGTTAGGTTATGTTAAGTTATAGACGTGTATAATGTTCCCACGGTGAAGTAGGGGCCGATACGCCAGGAATGGCGTAAAATACTTCATCCGAGATGTTAGCCTGCCTTAGGTTAGGATATATATTGCTGTAGACGTTTATAATGTCCCAACCGAGACGTACGGGACGGCAGGAACGGGATACTGTAAAACATTACCAGCGAGGGGCTAGATGGGGTAGGTTACGTTATAGACGTATATAATGTTCCCACCGAGAAGTATGGGCCGATACGCCAGGAATGTTGTGAAATACTGCATCCGAGATGTTAGCTTGCCATAGGTTAGGATATATATCGCTGCAGACGTATATAATAAGCCAACCGACATGTACGGGACGACACGAACGGGATTCTGTAAAACATTGCCAGCGAAGGGCTAGATGGGATAGGTTAGGTTATGTTACGTTATAGACGTATATAATGTTCCCACCGAGAAGTAGAGGCCGATACGCCAGGAATGGAGTAAAATACTTCATCCGAGATGTTAGCCTGCCTTAGGTTAGGAAATATATTGCTGTAGACGTTTATAATGTCCCAACCGAAACGTACGGGACGGCAGGAACGGGATACTGTAAAACATTACCAGCGAGGGGCTAGATGGGTTAGGTTAGGTTGTGATACGTTATAGAAGTATATAATGTTCCCACAGAGAAATAGTGGCCGATATGCCAGGAATGTTGTAAAATACTGCATTCGAGATGTTAGCCTGCCTTAGGTTAGGATATATATTGCTGTAGACGTTTATAATGTCTCAACCGAGACGTACGGGACGACAGGAACGGAATACTGTAAAACATTACCAGCGAGGGGCTAGATGTGTTAGGTTAGGTTATATTAAGTTATAGACGTATATAATGTTCCCACCGAGAAGTAGAGGCCGATGCGCCAGGAATGCTGTAAAATATTGCAACCGAGATGATAGCCTGCCTTAAGTTACGATATATAACGCTATAGACGTATATAATATCCCATCCGAGACGTACGGGTCGACAAGAACGGGATTCTGTAAAATATTACCAGCGAGGGGCTGGATGGGTTGGGTTAGGTTATGTTACGTTATAGACGTATACAATGTTCCCACCGAGAAGTATGGGCCGATACGCCAGGAATGTTGTAAAATACTATATCCGAGAAGTTAGCCTGCCTTAGGTTAGGATATATATCGCTGTAGACGTTTATAATGTCTCATCCGAGACGTACGGGACGACAGGGACGGGATTCTGTAAAACATTACCAGCGAGGGGCTAGATGGGTTAGGTTAGGTTATGATACGTTATAAACGTTTATAATGTTCCCACCGAGAAGTATGGGCCGATACGCCAGGAATGTTGTGAAATACTCCATCCGTGATGTTAGCCTGCCTTTGGTTAGGTATGTAACGATAGAGACGTATATAATATCCCAACCGAGATGTACGGGACGACACGAACGGGATTCTGTAAAACATTGCCAACGAGGGGCTAGATGGGTTAGGTTAGGTTATGTTAAGTTATAGACGTGTATAATGTTCCCACGGTGAAGTAGGGGCCGATACGCCAGGAATGGAGTAAAATACTTCATCCGAGATGTTAGCCTGCCTTAGGTTACGATATATAACGCTATAGACGTATATAATATCCCATCCGAGACGTGCGGGTCGACAAGAACGGGATTCTGCAAAATATTACCAGCGAGGGGCTAGATGGGTTGGGTTAGGTTATGTTACGTTATAGACGTATATAGTGTTCCCACCGAGAAGTAGGGGCCGATACTCCAAGAATGTTGTAAAATACTGCATCCGAGATGATAGCCTGCCTTAGGTTAGGATATATAACGCTATAGACGTATATAATATCCCAACCGAGATGTACGGGACGTCACGAACGGTATTCTGTAAAACATTACCAGCGAGGTGCTAGATGTGTTAGGTTAGCTTATGTTACGTTATAGACGTGTATAATATTCCCGCCGTGAAGTAGGGGCCGATACGCCAGGAATGTTGTAAAATACTACATCCGAGATGTTGGCCTGCCTTAGGTTAGGATATGTAACGCTATAGACGTATATAATATTCCAACCGAGATGTACGGGACGTCACGAACGGGATTCTGTAAAACATTGCCAACGAGGGGCTAGATGGGATAGATTAGGTTATGCTACGTTACAGACGTATATAATGTTCCCACCGAGAAGAATGGACCGATACGCCAGGAATGTTGTAAAATACTATATCCGAGAAGTTAGCCTGCCTTAGGTTAGGTATATAACGCTAGAGTCGTATATAATATCCCAACCGAGATGTACCGGACGACACGAACGGGATTCTGTACAATATTACCAGCGAGGGGCTAGATGGGTTAGGTTAGGTTATGTTAAGTTATAGACGTGTATAATGTTCCCACGGTGAAGTAGGGGCCGATACGCCAGGAACGGCGTAAAATACTTCATCCGAGCTGTTAGCCTGCCTTAGGTTAGGATATATATTGCTGTAGACGTTTATAATGTCCGAACCGAGACGTACCGGACGGCAGGAATGGGATAGTGTAAAACATTGCCAGCGAGGGGCTAGATGGGATAGGTTAGGTTATGTTACGTTACACACGTACATAATGTTCCCACCGAGAAGTATGGCCCGATACGCCAGGAATGTTGTAATATACTGCATCCGAGATGTTAGCCTGCCTTAGGTTGGGTATATAACGCTAGAGACGTATATAATATCCCAACCGAGACGTACGGGACGACACGAACGGGATTCTGTGAAATATTACCAGCGAGGGGCTAGATGGGATAGGTTAGGTTATGTTACGTTATAGACGTATATAATGTTCCCACCGAGAAGTATGTGCCGATACGCGAGGAATGGTGTAAAATACTATATCCGAGAAGTTAGCCTGCCTTAGGTTAGGATATATATCGCTGTAGACGTTTATAATATCCCAACCGAAATGTACGGGACGACACGAACGGGATTCTGTAAAACACTGCCAACGAGGGGCTAGATGGGATATGTTAGGTTATGTTAAGTTATAGACGTGTATAATGTTCCCACGGTGAAGTAGGGGCCGATACGCCAGGAATGGAGTAAAATACTTCATCCGAGATGTTAGCTTGCCTTAGGTTAGGATATATATTGCTGTAGACGTTTATAATGTCCCAACCGAAACGTACGGGACGACAGGAACGGGATACTGTAAAACATTACCAGCTTGGGGCTAGATGGGTTAGGTTAGGTTGTGATACGTTATAGACGTATATAATGTTACCACCGAGAAGTAGGGGACGATATGCCAGGAATGTTGTAAAATACTGCATCCGAGATGATAGCCTGCCTTAGGTTAGGATATATAACGCTACAGACGTATATAATATCCCATCCGAGATGTACCGGACGACACGAACGGGATTCTGTAAAATATTACCAGCGAGGGGCTAGATGGGTTAGGTTAGGTTATGTTAAGTTATAGACGTGTATAATGTTCCCACGGTGAAGTAGGGGCCGATACGCCAGGAATGGCGTAAAATACTTCATCCGAGATGTTAGCCTGCCTTAGGTTAGGATATATATTGCTGTAGACGTTTATAATGTCCCAACCGAGACGTACGGGACGGCAGGAACGGGATACTGTAAAACATTACCAGCGAGGGGCTAGATGGGGTAGGTTACGTTATAGACGTATATAATGTTCCCACCGAGAAGTATGGGCCGATACGCCAGGAATGTTGTGAAATACTGCATCCGAGATGTTAGCTTGCCATAGGTTAGGATATATATCGCTGCAGACGTATATAATAAGCCAACCGAGATGTACGGGACGACACGAACGGGATTCTGTAAAACATTGCCAGCGAAGGGCTAGATGGGATAGGTTAGGTTATGTTACGTTATAGACGTATATAATGTTCCCACCGAGAAGTATGGGCCGATACGCCAGGAATGTTGTAAAATACTGCATCCGAGATGTTAGCCTGCCTTAGGTTAGGTATATAACGCTAGAGTCGTATATAATATCCCAACCGAGATGTACCGGACGACACGAACGGGATTCTGTACAATATTACCAGCGAAGGGCTAGATGGGTTAGGTTAGGTTATGTTAAGTTATAGACGTGTATAATGTTCCCACGGTGAAGTAGGGGCCGATACGCCAGGAATGGCGTAAAATACTTCATCCGAGATGTTAGCCTGCCTTAGGTTAGGATATATATTGCTGTAGACGTTTATAATGTCCCAACCGAGACGTACGGGACGGCAGGAACGGGATACTGTAAAACATTACCAGCGAGGGGCTAGATGGGGTAGGTTACGTTATAGACGTAAATAATGTTTCCACCGAGAAGTATGGGCCGATACGCCAGGAATGTTGTGAAATACTGCATCCGAGATGTTAGCTTGCCATAGGTTAGGATATATATCGCTGTAGACGTATATAATATCCCAACCGAGATGAACGGGACGACACGAACGGGATTCTGTAAAACATTGCCAGCGAAGGGCTAGATGGGTTAGGTTAGGTTATGTTAAGTTATAGACGTGTATAATGTTCCCACGGTGAAGTAGGGGCCGATACGCCAGGAATGGAGTAAAATACTTCATCCGAGATGTTAGCCTGCCTTAGGTTAGGAAATATATTGCTGTAGACGTTTATAATGTCCCAACCGAAACGTACGGGACGGCAGGAACGGGATACTGTAAAACACTGCCACCGAGGGGCTAGATGGGATAGGTTAGGTTATGTTAAGTTATAGACGTGTATAATGTTCCCACGGTGAAGTAGGGGCCGATACGCCAGGAATGGAGTAAAATACTTCATCCGAGATGTTAGCTTGCCTTAGGTTAGGATATATATTGCTGTAGACGTTTATAATGTCCCAACCGAAACGTACGGGACGACAGGAACGGGATACTGTAAAACATTACCAGCTTGGGGCTAGATGGGTTAGGTTAGGTTGTGATACGTTATAGACGTATATAATGTTACCACCGAGAAGTAGGGCACGATATGCCAGGAATGTTGTAAAATACTGCATCCGAGATGATAGCCTGCCTTAGGTTAGGATATATAACGCTACAGACGTATATAATATCCCATCCGAGATGTACCGGACGACACGAACGGGATTCTGTAAAATATTACCAGCGAGGGGCTAGATGGGTTAGGTTAGGTTATGTTAAGTTATAGACGTGTATAATGTTCCCACGGTGAAGTAGGGGCCGATACGCCAGGAATGGCGTAAAATACTTCATCCGAGATGTTAGCCTGCCTTAGGTTAGGATATATATTGCTGTAGACGTTTATAATGTCCCAACCGAGACGTACGGGACGGCAGGAACGGGATACTGTAAAACATTACCAGCGAGGGGCTAGATGCGGTAGGTTACGTTATAGACGTATATAATGTTCCCACCGAGAAGTATGGGCCGATACGCCAGGAATGTTGTGAAATACTGCATCCGAGATGTTAGCTTGCCATAGGTTAGGATATATATCGCTGCAGACGTATATAATAAGCCAACCGAGATGTACGGGACGACACGAACGGGATTCTGTAAAACATTGCCAACGAGGGGCTAGATAGGATAGATTAGGTTATGCTACGTTACAGACGTATATAATGTTCCCACCGAGAAGAATGGACCGATACGCCAGGAATGTTGTAAAATACTATATCCGAGAAGTTAGCCTGCCTTAGGTTAGGTATATAACGCTAGAGTCGTATATAATATCCCAACCGAGATGTACCGGACGACACGAACGGGATTCTGTACAATATTACCAGCGAGGGGCTAGATGGGTTAGGTTAGGTTATGTTATGTTATAGACGTGTATAATGTTCCCACGGTGAAGTAGGGGCCGATATGCCAGGAACGGCGTAAAATACTTCATCCGAGCTGTTAGCCTGCCTTAAGTTAGGATATATGTTGCTGTAGACGTTTATAATGTCCGAAGCGAGACGTACGGGACGGCAGGAATGGGATAGTGTAAAACATTGCCAGCGAGGGGCTAGATGGGATAGGTTAGGTTATGTTACGTTATAGACGTATATAATGTTCCCACCGAGGAGTAGAGGCCGATCCTACAGAAATGTTGTAAAATACTATATCCGAGAAATTAGCCTGCCTTAGGTTAGGATATATATCGCTGTAGACGTATATAATATCCCAACCGACATGTACGGGACGTCACGAACGGGATTCTGTAAAACATTGCCAACGAGGGGCTAGATGGGATAGGTTAGGTTATGTTACGTTACAGACGTATATAATGTTCCCACCGAGAAGTACGGGCCGATACGCCAGGAATGTTGTAAAATACTGCATCAGAGATGTTAGCCTGCCTTACGTTAGGATATATAACGCTGTAGACGTATATAATGTCCCATCCGAGACGTACGGGACGACACGAACGGGATTCTGTAAAACATTACCAGCGAGGGGCTAGATGGGTTAAGTTAGGTTATGTTACGTTACAGACGTATATAATGTTCCCACCGAGAAGTAGGGGCCGATACTCCAAGAATGTTGTAAAATACTACATCCGAGATGTTAGCCTGCCTTACGTTAGGATATATATCGCTGTAGACGTATATAACATCCCAACCGAGATGTACGGGACGTCAGGAACGGGATTCTGCAAAACATTACCAGCGAGGGACTAGATGGGATAGGTTACGTTATGTTACGTTATAGACGTATATAATGTTCCCACCGAGAAGTATGGACCGATACGCCAGGAATGTTGTGAAATACTGCATCCGAGATGTTAGCCTGCCTTAGGTTAGGATATATATCGCTGTAGACGTATATAATATCCCAACCGAGATGTACGGGACGACACGAACGGGATTCTGTAAAACATTGCCAGCGAGGGGCTAGATGGGATAGGTTAGGTTATGTTACGTTATAGACGTATATAATGTTCCCACCGAGAAATAGAGGCCGATCCTACAGAAATGTTGTAAAATACTATATCCGAGAAATTAGCCTGCCTTAGGTTAGGATATATATCGCTGTAGACGTATATAATGTCCAAACCGATACGTACGGGACGGCAGGAACGAGATACTGTAAAACATTACCAGCGAGGGGCTAGATGGGATACGTTACGTTATGTTACGTTATGGACGTATATAATGTTCCCACCGAGAAGTATGGGCCGATACGCCAGGAATGTTGTGAAATACTGCATCCGAGATGCTAGCCTGCCTTAGGTTAGGATATATATCGCTGTAGACGTTTATAATGTCTCATCCGAGACGTACGGGACGACAGGGACGGGATTCTGTAAAACATTACCAGCGAGGGGCTAGATGGGTTAGGATAGGTTGTGATACGTTATAAACGTATATAATGTTCCCACCGAGAAGTAGGGGCCGGTATGCCAGGGATGTTGTAAAATACTGCATCCGAGATGATAGCTTGCCTTAGGTTAGGATATATAACGCTATAGACGTATATAATATTCCAACCGAGATGTACGGGACGCCACGAACGGGATTCTGTAAAACATTGCCAACGAGGGGCTAGATGGGATAGGTTAGTTTATGTTACGTTACACACGTATATAATGTTCCCACCGAGAAGTATGGGCCGATACGCCAGGAATGTTGTAATATACTGCATCCGAGATGTTAGCCTGCCTTAGGTTAGGTATATAACGCTAGAGACGTATATGATATCCCAACCGAGATGTACCGGACGACACGAACGGGATTCTGTAAAATATTACCAGCGAGGGGCTAGATGGGTTAGGTTAGGTTGTGATACGTTATAAACGTATATAATGTTCCCACCGAGAAGTAGGGGTCGATATGCCAGGAATATTGTAAAATACTGCATCCGAGATGATAGCCTGCCTTAGGTTAGGATATATAACGCTATAGACGTATATAATATCCCAACCGAGTCGTACGGGTCGACAAGAACGGGATTCAGCAAAATATTACCAGCGAGGGGCTAGATGGGTTAGGTTAGGTTTTGTTACGTTATAGACGTGTATAATGTTCCCACCGCGAAGTAGGGGCCGATACTCCAAGAATGTTGTAAAATACTACATCCGAGATGTTAGCCTGCCTTACGTTAATATATATATCGCTGTAGAAGTATATAGGGTCCCATCCGAGACGTACGGGACGACACGAACGGGATTCTGTAAAACATTACCAGCGAGGGGCAGATGTGTTAGGTTAGGTTATGTTACGTTATAGACCTATATAATGTTCCCACCGAGAAGCATGGGCCGATACGCCAGGAATGTTGTAAAATATTGCATCCGAGATGATAGCCTGCCTTAGGTTAGGATATATAACGCTGTAGACGTTTATAATGTCCCAACGGAGACGTACGGGACGACACGAACGGGATTCTGTAAAACATTACCAGCGAGGGGCTAGATGGGTTAGGTTAGGTTGTGATACGTTATAAACGTATATAATGGTCCCACCGTGAAGTAGGGGCCGATATGCCAGGAATGTTGTAAAATACTGCATCCGAGATGATAGCTTGCCTTAGGTTAGGATATATAACGCTATAGACGTATATAATATTCCAACCGAGATGTACGGGACGTCACGAACGGGATTCTGTAAAACAGTGCCAACGAGGGGCTAGATGGGTTAGGTTAGGTTATGTTACGTTATAGACGTATATAATGTTCCCACCGAGAAGTAGAGGCCGATCCTACAGAAATGTTGTAAAATAATATATCCGAGAAATTAGCCTGCCTTAGGTTAGGATATATATCGCCGTAGACGTTTATAATGTCTCATCCGAGACGTACGGGACGACAGGGACGGGATTCTGTAAAATATTACCAGCGAGGGGCTAGATGGGTTAGGATAGGTTGTGATACGTTATAAACGTATATAATGGTCCCACCGAGAAGTAGGGGCCGATATGCCAGGAATGTTGTAAAATACTGCATCCGAGATGATAGCCTGGCTTAGGTTAGGATATATAACGCTGTAGACGTATATAATGTCCCAGCCGAGACGTACGGGACGACACGAACGGGATTCTGTAAAACATTACGAGCGATGGGCTAGACGTGTTAGGTTAGGTTATATTACGTTATAGACCTATATAATGTTCCCACCGAGAAGTAGGGGCCGATACTCCAAGAATGTTGTAAAATACTACATCCGAGATGTTAGCCTGCCTTACGTTAGGATATATATCGCTGTAGACGTATATAACATCCCAACCGAGATGTACGGGACGACACGAATTGGATTCTGTGAAATATTACCAGCGAGGGGCTAGATGGGTTAGGTTAGGTTTTGTTACGTTATAGACGTGTATAATCTTCCCACCGTGACGTAGGGGCGGATACGCCAGGAATGGCGTAAAATACAGCATCCCAGATGTTAGCCTGCCTTAGGGTAGGACATATAACGCTGTAGACGTATATAATGTCCCAACCGAGACGTACGGGACGACAGGAACGGGATTCTGCAAAACATTACCAGCGAGGGGCTAGATGGGTTAGGTTAGGTTATGTTACGTTACAGACGTATATAATGTTCCCACCGAGAAGTACGGGCCGATACGCCAGGTATGTTGTAAAATACTGCATCAGAGATGTTAGCCTGCCTTACGTTAGGATATATAACGCTGTAGACGTATATAATGTCCCATCCGAGACGTACGGGACGACACGAACGGGATTCTGTAAAACATTACCAGCGAGGGGCTAGATGGGTTAAGTTAGGTTATGTTACGTTACAGACGTATATAATGTTCCCACCGAGAAGTAGGGGCCGATACTCCAAGAATGTTGTAAAATACTACATCCGAGATGTTAGCCTGCCTTACGTTAGGATATATATCGCTGTAGACGTATATAACATCCCAACCGAGATGTACGGGACGTCAGGAACGGGATTCTGCAAAACATTACCAGCGAGGGACTAGATGGGTTAGGTTAGGTTATGTTACGTTATAGACGTGTATAATGTTCCCACCGAGAAGTAGAGCCGATACGCTAGGAATGTTGTAAAATGCTGCATCCGAGATGTTAGCCTGCCTTAGGTTAGGATATATAACGCTATAGACGTATATAATATCCCAACCGAGATGTACGGGACGACACGAACGGGATTCTGTAAAACATTACCAGCGAGGGGCTAGATGGGTTAGGTTAGGTTATGTTACGTTATAGACGTATATAATGTTCCCACCGAGAAGTAGAGGCCGATCCTACAGAAATGTTGTAAAATAATATATCCGAGATATTAGCCTGCCTTAGCTTAGGATATATAACGCGGTAGACGTTTATAATGTCTCATCCGAGACGTACGGGACGACAGGGACGGGATTCTGTAAAACATTACCAGCGAGGGACTAGATGTGTCAGGTTAGGTTATGTTACGTTATAGACCTATATAATGTTCCCACCGAGAAGTATGCTCCGATATGCCAGGAATGTTTTAAAATACTGCAACCGAGATGTTAGCCTGCCTTAGGTTAGGATACATAACGCTATAGACGTATATAATATCCCAACCGAGACGTACGGGACGACACAAAAGGGATTCTGTAAAACATTACCAGCGAGGGGCTAGACGGGTTAGGTTAGATTATATTACGTTATAGACGTATATAATGTTCCCACCGAGAAGTAGAGGCCGATCCTACAGAAATGTTGTAAAATACTATATCCGAGAAATTAGCCTGCCTTAGGTTAGGATACATATCGCTGTAGACGTTTATAATATCCCAACCGAGACGTACGGGAAGTCACGAACGGTATTCTGTATAACATTACCAGCGAGGGACTAGATGTGTCAGGTTAGGTTATGTTACGTTATAGACCTATATAATGTTCCCACCGAGAAGTATGCGCCGATATGCCAGGAATGTTTTTAAATACTGCAACCGAGATGTTAGCCTACCTTAGGTTAGGATACATAACGCTATAGACGTATATAATATCCCAACCGAGACGTACGGGTCGGCAGGAACGGGATACTGTAAAACATTACCAGCGAGGGGCTAGATGGGTTAGGTTAGTTTATGTTACGTTATAGACGTGTATAATATTCCCGCCGTGAAGTAGGGGCCGATACGCCAGGAATGTTGTAAAATACTACATCCGAGATGTTGGCCTGCCTTAGGTTAGGATATATATCGCTGTAGCCGTTTATAACGTCTCATCCGAGACGTACGGGACGACAGGGACGGGATTCTGTAAAACATTACCAGCGAGGCGCTAGATGGGTTAGGATAGGTTGTGATACGTTATAAACGTATATAATGTTCCCACCGAGAAGTAGGGGCCGATATGCCAGGAATGTTGTAAAATACTGCATCCGAGATGATAGCTTGCCTTAGGTTAGGATATATATTGCTGTAGACGTTTATAATGTCCAAACCGAGACGTACGGGACGGAGGAACGAGATACTGTAAAACATTACCAGCGAGGGGCTAGATGGGATAGGTTACGTTATGTTACGTTATAGACGTATATAATGTTCCCACCGAGAAGTATGGACCGATACGCCAGGAATGTTGTGAAATACTGCATCCGAGATGTTAGCCTGCCTTAGGTTAGGATATATATCGCTGTAGACGTATATAATATCCCAACCGAGATGTACGGGACGACACGAACGGGATTCTGTAAAACATTGCCAGCGAGGGGCTAGATGGGATAGGTTAGGTTATGTTACGTTATAGACGTATATAATGTTCCCACCGAGAAATAGAGGCCGATCCTACAGAAATGTTGTAAAATACTATATCCTAGAAATTAGCCTGCCTTAGGTTAGGATATATATCGCTGTAGACGTATATAATGTCCAAACCGATACGTACGGGACGGCAGGAACGAGATACTGTAAAACATTACCAGCGAGGGGCTAGATGGGATAGGTTACGTTATGTTACGTTATGGACGTATATAATGTTCCCACCGAGAAGTATGGGCCGATACGCCAGGAATGTTGTGAAATACTGCATCCGAGATGCTAGCCTGCCTTAGGTTAGGATATATATCGCTGTAGACGTTTATAATGTCTCATCCGAGACGTACGGGACGACAGGGACGGGATTCTGTAAAACATTACCAGCGAGGGGCTAGATGGGTTAGGATAGGTTGTGATACGTTATAAACGTATATAATGTTCCCACCGAGAAGTAGGGGCCGGTATGCCAGGGATGTTGTAAAATACTGCATCCGAGATGATGGCTTGCCTTAGGTTAGGATATATAACGCTATAGACGTATATAATATTCCAACCGAGATGTACGGGACGCCACGAACGGGATTCTGTAAAACATTGCCAACGAGGGGCTAGATGGGATAGGTTAGGTTATGTTACGTTACACACGTATATAATGTTCCCACCGAGAAGTATGGGCCGATACGCCAGGAATGTTGTAATATACTGCATCCGAGATGTTAGCCTGCCTTAGGTTAGGTATATAACGCTAGAGACGTATATGATATCCCAACCGAGATGTACCGGACGACACGAACGGGATTCTGTAAAATATTACCAGCGAGGGGCTAGGTGGGTTGGGTTAGGTTATGTTACGTTATAGACATATATAATGTTCCATCCGAGAAGTAGAGGCCGATCCTACAGAAATGTTGTAAAATACTATATCCGAGAAATTAGCCTGCCTTAGGTTAGGATATATATCGCTGTAGACGTTTATAATATCCCAACCGAGACGTACGGGACGTCACGAACGGTATTCTGTAAAACATTACCAGCGAGGGACTAGATGTGTCAGGTTAGGTTATGTTACGTTATAGACCTATATAATGTTCCCACCGAGAAGTATGGGCCGATATGACAGGAATGTTGTAAAATACTGCAACCGAGATGTTAGCCTGCCTTAGGTTAGGATACATAACGCTATAGACGTATATAATGTCCAAACCGAGACGTACGGGACGGCAGGAACAAGATACTGTAAAACATTACCAGCGAGGGGCTAGATGGGATAGGTTACGTTATGTTACGTTATAGACGTATATAATGTTCCCACCGAGAAGTATGGACCGATACGCCAGGAATGTGGTGAAATACTGCATCCGAGATGTTAGCCTGCCTTAGGTTAGGATATATATCGCTGTAGACGTTTATAATATCCCAACCGAGACGTACGGGACGTCACGAACGGTATTCTGTAAAACATTACCGGCGAGGGACTAGATGTGTCAGGTTAGGTTATGTTACGTTATAGACCTATATAATGTTCCCACCGAGAAGTATGCTCCGATATGCCAGGAATGTTTTAAAATACTGCAACCGAGATGTTAGCCTGCCTTAGGTTAGGATACATAACGCTATAGACGTATATAATATCCCAACCGAGACGTACGGGACGACACGAAAGGGATTCTGTAAAACATTACCAGCGAGGGGCTAGACGGGTTAGGTTAGATTATATTACGTTATAGACGTATATAATGTTCCCACCGAGAAGTAGAGGCCGATCCTACAGAAATGTTGTAAAATACTATATCCGAGAAATTAGCCTGCCTTAGGTTAGGATACATATCGCTGTAGACGTTTATAATATCCCAACCGAGACGTACGGGAAATCACGAACGGTATTCTGTAAAACAGTACCAGCGAGGGACTAGATGTGTCAGGTTAGGTTATGTTACGTTATAGACCTATATAATGTTCCCACCGAGAAGTATGCGCCGATATGCCAGGAATGTTTTTAAATACTGCAACCGAGATGTTAGCCTGCCTTAGGTTAGGATACATAACGCTATAGACGTATATAATATCCCAACCGAGACGTACGGGACGACACGAACGGGATTCTGTAAAACATTACCAGCGAGGGGCTAGACGGGTTAGGTTAGATTATATTACGTTATAGACGTATATAATGTTCCCACCGAGAAGTATGGGCCGATACGCCAGGAATGTTGTAAAATACTATATCCGAGAAGTTAGCCTGCCTTAGGTTAGGATATATATCGCTGTGGACGTTTATAATGTCTCATCCGAGACGTACGGGACGACAGGGACGGGATTCTGTAAAACATTACCAGCGAGGGGCTAGATGGGTTAGGATAGGTTGTGATACGTTATAAACGTATATAATGTTCCCACCGAGAAGTAGGGGCCGGTATGCCAGGGATGTTGTAAAATACTGCATCCGAGATGATAGCTTGCCTTAGGTTAGGATATACATTGCTGTAGACGTTTATAATGTCCCAACCGAGACGTACGGGTCGGCAGGAACGGGATACTGTGAAACATTACCAGCGAGGGGCTAGATGGGTTAGGTTAGTTTATGTTACGTTATAGACGTGTATAATATTCCCGCCGTGAAGTAGGGGCCGATACGCCAGGAATGTTGTAAAATACTACATCCGAGATGTTGGCCTGCCTTAGGTTAGGATATATATCGCTGTAGCCGTTTATAACGTCTCATCCGAGACGTACGGGACGACAGGGACGGGATTCTGTAAAACATTACCAGCGAGGGGCTAGATGGGTTAGGATAGGTTGTGATACGTTATAAACGTATATAATGTTCCCACCGAGAAGTAGGGGCCGATATGCCAGGAATGTTGTAAAATACTGCATCCGAGATGATAGCTTGCCTTAGGTTAGGATATATATTGCTGTAGACGTTTATAATGTCCAAACCGAGACGTACGGGACGGAGGAACGAGATACTGTAAAACATTACCAGCGAGGGGCTAGATGGGATAGGTTACGTTATGTTACGTTATAGACGTATATAATGTTCCCACCGAGAAGTATGGACCGATACGCCAGGAATGTTGTGAAATACTGCATCCGAGATGTTAGCCTGCCTTAGGTTAGGATATATATCGCTGTAGACGTATATAATATCCCAACCGAGATGTACGGGACGACACGAACGGGATTCTGTAAAACATTGCCAGCGAGGGGCTAGATGGGATAGGTTAGGTTATGTTACGTTATAGACGTATATAATGTTCCCACCGAGAAATAGAGGCCGATCCTACAGAAATGTTGTAAAATACTATATCCGAGAAATTAGCCTGCCTTAGGTTAGGATATATATCGCTGTAGACGTATATAATGTCCAAACCGATACGTACGGGACGGCAGGAACGAGATACTGTAAAACATTACCAGCGAGGGGCTAGATGGGATAGGTTACGTTATGTTACGTTATGGACGTATATAATGTTCCCACCGAGAAGTATGGGCCGATACGCCAGGAATGTTGTGAAATACTGCATCCGAGATGCTAGCCTGCCTTAGGTTAGGATATATATCGCTGTAGACGTTTATAATGTCTCATCCGAGACGTACGGGACGACAGGGACGGGATTCTGTAAAACATTACCAGCGAGGGGCTAGATGGGTTAGGATAGGTTGTGATACGTTATAAACGTATATAATGTTCCCACCGAGAAGTAGGGGCCGGTATGCCAGGGATGTTGTAAAATACTGCATCCGAGATGATAGCTTGCCTTAGGTTAGGATATATAACGCTATAGAGGTATATAATATTCCAACCGAGATGTACGGGACGCCACGAACGGGATTCTGTAAAACATTGCCAACGAGGGGCTAGATGGGATAGGTTAGGTTATGTTACGTTACACACGTACATAATGTTCCCACGGTGAAGTAGGGGCCGATACGCCAGGAACGGCGTAAAATACTTCATCCGAGCTGTTAGCCTGCCTTAGGTTAGGATATATATTGCTGTAGACGTTTATAATGTCCCAACCGAGACGTACGGGACGGCAGGAATGGGATAGTGTAAAACATTGCCAACGAGGGGCTAGATGGGATAGGTTAGGTTATGTTACGTTATAGACGTATATAATGTTCCCACCGAGAAGTATGGGCCGATACGCCAGGAATGTTGTAAAATACTATATCCGAGAAGTTAGCCTGCCTTAGGTTAGGATATATATCGCTGTAGACGTATATAATATCCCAACCGAGATGTACGGGACGTCACGAACGGGATTCTGTAAAACATTGCCAACGAGGGGCTAGATGGGATAGGTTAGGTTATGTTACGTTACAGACGTATATAATGTTCCCACCGAGAAGTACGGGCCGATACGCCAGGAATGTTGTAAAATACTGCAACCGAGATGTTAGCCTGCCTTAGGTTAGGATACATAACGCTATAGGCGTATATAATATCCCAACCTAGACGTACGGGACGACACGAACGAGATTCTGTAAAACATTACCAGCGAGGGTCTAGATGGGTTAGGTTAGATTATATTACGTTATAGACGTATATAATGTTCCCACCGAGAAGTAGATGCCGATCCTACAGAAATGTTGTTAAATACTATATCCGAGAAGTTAGCCTGCCTTAGGTTAGGATATATAACGCTGTAGACGTATATAATGTCCCAACCGAGACGTACGGGACGTCACGAAGGGGATTCTGTAAAACATTGCCAACGAGGGGCTAGATGGGATAGGTTAGGTTATGTTACGTTACACACGTACATAATGTTCCCACCGAGAAGTATGGCCCGATACGCCAGGAATGTTGTAATATACTGCATCCGAGATGTTAGCCTGCCTTAGGTTAGGTATATAACGCTAGAGACGTATATAATATCCCAACCGAGACGTACGGGACGACACGAACGGGATTCTGTAAAACATTACCAGCGAGGGTCTAGATGGGTTAGGTTAGATTATATTACGTTATAGACGTATATAATGTTCCCACCGAGAAGTATGGGCCGATACGCCAGGAATGTTGTAAAATACTATATCCGAGAAGATAGCCTGCCTTAGGTTAGGATATATATCGCTGTAGACGTTTATAATGTCTCATCCGAGACGTACGGGCCGACAGGGACGGGATTCTGTAAAACATTACCAGCGAGGGGGTTGATGGGTTAGGTTAGGTTGTGATACGTTATAGACGTTTATAATGTTCCCACCGAGAAGTATGGGCCGATACGCCAGGAATGTTGTAAAATACTGCATCCGAGATGTTAGCCTGCCTTACGTTAGGAGATATATCGCTGTAGACGTATATAACATCCCAACCGAGATGTACGGGACGACAGGAACGGGATTCTGTAAAACATTACCAGCGAGGGGCTAGATGGGTTAGGTTAGGTTGTGATACGTTATAAACGTATATAATGTTCCCACCGAGAAGTAGGGGCCGATGTGCCAGGAATGTTGTAAAATACTGTATCCGAGATGTTAGCCTGCCTTAGGTTAGGTATATAACGCTAGAGTCGTATATAATATCCCAACCGAGATGTACCGGACGACAGGAACGGGATTCTGTAAAATATTACCAGCGAGGGGCTAGATGGGTTAGGTTAGGTTATGTTAAGTTATAGACGAGTATAATGTTCCCACGGTGAAGTAGGGGCCGATACGCCAGCAACGGCGTAAAATACTTCATCCGAGCTGTTAGCCTGCCTTAGGTTAGGATATATATTGCTGTAGACGTTTATAATGTCCCAACCGAGACGTACGGGACGGCAGGAATGGGATAGTGTAAAACATTTCCAGCGAGGGGCTAGATGGGATAGGTTAGGTTATGTTACGTTATAGACGTATATAATGTTCCCACCGAGGATAAGAGGCCGATCCTACAGAAATGTTGTAAAATACTATATCCGAGAAATTAGCCTGCCTTAGGTTAGGATATATATCGCTGTAGACGTATATAATATCCCAACCGAGATGTACGGGACGTCACGAACGGGATTCTGTAAAACATTGCCAACGAGGGGCTAGATGGGATAGGTTAGGTTATGTTACGTTACAGACGTATATAATGTTCCCACCGAGAAGTAGGGACCGATACGGCAGGAATATTGTAAAATACTGCAACCGAGATGTTAGCCTGCCTTAGGTTAGGATACATAACGCTATAGGCGTATATAATATCCCAACCGAGACGTACGGGACGACACGAACGGGATTCTGTAAAACATTACCAGCGAGGGTCTAGATGGGTTAGGTTAGATTATATTACGTTATAGACGTATATAATGTTCCCACCGAGAAGTAGATGCCGATCCTACAGAAATGTTGTTAAATACTATATCCGAGAAGTTAGCCTGCCTTAGGTTAGGATATATAACGCTGTAGACGTATATAATGTCCCAACCGAGACGTACGGGACGTCACGAACGGGATTCTGTAAAACATTGCCAACGAGGGGCTAGATGGGATAGGTTAGGTTATGTTACGTTACACACGTACATAATGTTCCCACGGTGAAGTAGGGGCCGATACGCCAGGAACGGCGTAAAATACTTCATCCGAGCTGTTAGCCTGCCTTAGGTTAGGATATATATTGCTGTAGACGTTTATAATGTCCCAACCGAGACGTACGGGACGGCAGGAATGGGATAGTGTAAAACATTGCCAGCGAGGGGCTAGATGGGATAGGTTAGGTTATGTTACGTTATAGACGTATATAATGTTCCCACCGAGAAGTATGGGCCGATACGCCAGGAATGTTGTAAAATACTATATCCGAGAAGTTAGCCTGCCTTAGGTTAGGATATATATCGCTGTAGACGTATATAATATCCCAACCGAGATGTACGGGACGTCACGAACGGGATTCTGTAAAACATTGCCAACATGGGGCTAGATGGGTTAGGTTAGGTTATGTTACGTTATAGACGTATATAATGTTCCCACCGAGAAGTAGAGGCCGATCCTACAGAAATGTTGTAAAATAATATATCCGAGAAATTAGCCTGCCTTAGGTTAGGATATATAACGCTGTAGACGTTTATAATGTCTCATCCGAGACGTACGGGACGACAGGGACGGGATTCTGTAAAATATTACCAGCGAGGGGCTAGATGGGTTAGGATAGGTTGTGATACGTTATAAACGTATATAATGGTCCCACCGAGAAGTAGGTGCCGATATGCCAGGAATGTTGTAAAATACTGCAACCGATATGTTATCCTGCCTTAGGTTAGGATACATAACGCTATAGACGTATATAATATCCCAACCGAGATGTACGGGACGGCAGGAACGGGATTCTGCAAAACATTACCAGCGAGGGGCTAGATAGGTTAGGTTAGGTTATGTTACGTTATAGACGTGTATAATGTTCCCGCCGAGAAGTAGAGCCGATACGCCAGGAATGTTGTAAAATACTGCATCCGAGATGTTAGCCTGCCTTAGGTTAGGATATATAACGCTATAGACGTATATAATATCCCAACCGAGATGTACGGGACGACACGAACGGGATTCTGTAAAACATTACCAGCGAGGGGCTGGATGGGTTAGGTTAGGTTATGTTACGTTATAGACGTATATAATGTTCCCACCCGGAAATAGGGGCCGATACTTCAAGAATGTTGTAAAATACTACATCCGAGATGTTAGCCTGCCTTACGTTAGGATATATAACGCTGGAGACGTATATAATGTCCCATCCGAGACGTACGGGACGACACGAACGGGATTCTGTAAAACATTACCAGCGAGGGGTAGATGTGTTAGGTTAGGTTATGTTACGTTACAGAAGTATATAATGTTCCCACCGAGAAGTAGGGGCCGATACTCCAAGAATGTTGTAAAATACTACATCCGAGATGTTAGCCTGCCTTACGTTAGGATATATATCGCTGTAGACGTATATAACATCCCAACCGAGATGTACGGGACGACAGGAACGGGATTCTGCAAAACATTACCAGCGAGGGGCTACATGGGTTAGGTTCGGTTATGTTACGTTATAGACGTATATAATGTTCCCACCGAGAAGTAGAGGCCGATCCTACAGAAATGTTGTAAAATAATATATCCGAGAAATTAGCCTGCCTTAGGTTAGGATATATATCGCCGTAGACGTTTATAATGTCTCATCCGAGACGTACGGGACGACAGGGACGGGATTCTGTAAAATATTACCAGCGAGGGGCTAGATGGGTTAGGTTAGATTATATTACGTTATAGACGTATATAATGTTCCCACCGAGAAGTAGATGCCGATCCTACAGAAATGTTGTTAAATACTATATCCGAGAAGTTAGCCTGCCTTAGGTTAGGATATATAACGCTGTAGACGTATATAATGTCCCAACCGAGACGTACGGGGCGTCACGAACGGGATTCTGTAAAACATTGCCAACGAGGGGCTAGATGGGATAGTATAGGTTATGTTACGTTACACACGTACATAATGTTCCCACCGAGAAGTATGGCCCGATACGCCAGGAATGTTGTAATATACTGCATCCGAGATGTTAGCCTGCCTTAGGTTAGGTATATAACGCTAGAGACGTATATAATATCCCAACCGAGACGTACGGGACGACACGAACGGGATTCTGTGAAATATTACCAGCGAGGGGCTAGATGGGTTGGGTTAGGTTATGTTACGTTATAGACGTATATAGTGTTCCCACCGAGAAGTAGGGGCCGATACGGCAGGAATATTGTAAAATACTGCAACCGAGATGTTAGCCTGCCTTAGGTTAGGATACATAACGCTATAGGCGTATATAATATCCCAACCTAGACGTACGGGACGACACGAACGAGATTCTGTAAAACATTACCAGCGAGGGTCTAGATGGGTTAGGTTAGATTATATTACGTTATAGACGTATATAATGTTCCCACCGAGAAGTAGATGCCGATCCTACAGAAATGTTGTTAAATACTATATCCGAGAAGTTAGCCTGCCTTAGGTTAGGATATATAACGCTGTAGACGTATATAATGTCCCAACCGAGACGTACGGGACGTCACGAAGGGGATTCTGTAAAACATTGCCAACGAGGGGCTAGATGGGATAGGTTAGGTTATGTTACGTTACACACGTACATAATGTTCCCACCGAGAAGTATGGCCCGATACGCCAGGAATGTTGTAATATACTGCATCCGAGATGTTAGCCTGCCTTAGGTTAGGTATATAACGCTAGAGACGTATATAATATCCCAACCGAGACGTACGGGACGACACGAACGTGATTCTGTGAAATATTACCAGCGAGGGGCTAGATGGGATAGGTTAGGTTATGTTACGTTATAGACGTATATAATGTTCCCACCGAGAAGTATGGGCCGATACGCCAGGAATGTTGTAAAATACTATATCCGAGAAGTTAGCCTGCCTTAGGTTAGGATATATATCGCTGTAGACGTTTATAATGTCTCATCCGAGACGTACGGGCCGACAGGGACGGGATTCTGTAAAACATTACCAGCGAGGGGGTTGATGGGTTAGGTTAGGTTGTGATACGTTATAGACGTTTATAATGTTCCCACCGAGAAGTATGGGCCGATACGCCAGGAATGTTGTAAAATACTGCATCCGAGATGTTAGCCTGCCTTAGGTTAGGTATATAACGCTAGAGACGTATATAATATCCCAACCGAAATGTACGGGACGACACGAACGGGATTCTGTAAAACATTGCCAACGAGGGGCTAGATGGGATAGGTTAGGTTATGTTAAGTTATAGACGTGTATAATGTTCCCACGGTGAAGTATGGGCCGATACGCCAGGAATGTTGTAAAATACTGCATCCGAGATGTTAGCCTGCCTTAGGTTAGGTATATAACGCTAGAGACGTATATAATATCCCAACGGAGATGTACGGGACGACACGAACGGGATTCTGTAAAACATTGCCAACGAGGGGCTAGATGGGTTGGGTTAGGTTATGTTACGTTATAGACGTGTGTAATGTTCCCACCGTGAAGTAGGGGCCGATACGCCAGGAATGTTGTAAAATACTACATCCGAGATGTTAGCCTGCCTTAGGTTAGGATATATAACGCTATAGACGTATATAACATCCCAACCGAGACGTACGGGACGGCAGGAATGGGATAGTGTAAAACATTGCCAGCGAGGGGCTAGATGGGATAGGTTAGGTTATGTTACGTTATAGACGTATATAATGTTCCCACCGAGGAGTAGAGGCCGATCCTACAGAAATGTTGTAAAATACTATATCCGAGAAATTAGCCTGCCTTAGGTTAGGATATATATCGCTGTAGACGTATATAATATCCCAACCGAGATGTACGGGACGTCACGAACGGGATTCTGTAAAACATTGCCAACGAGGGGCTAGATGGGATAGGTTAGGTTATGTTACGTTACAGACGTATATAATGTTCCCACCGAGAAGTACGGGCCGATACGCCAGGAATGTTGTAAAATACTGCATCAGAGATGTTAGCCTGCCTTACGTTAGGAGATATATCGCTGTAGACGTATATAACATCCCAACCGAGATGTATGGGACGACAGGAACGGGATTCTGTAAAACATTACCAGCGAGGGGCTAGATGGGTTAGGTTAGGTTGTGATACGTTATAAACGTATATAATGTTCCCACCGAGAAGTAGGGGCCGATGTGCCAGGAATGTTGTAAAATACTGTATCCGAGATGTTAGCCTGCCTTAGGTTAGGTATATAACGCTAGAGTCGTATATAATATCCCAACCGAGATGTACCGGACGACAGGAACGGGATTCTGTAAAATATTACCAGCGAGGGGCTAGATGGGTTAGGTTAGGTTATGTTAAGTTATAGACGAGTATAATGTTCCCACGGTGAAGTAGGGGCCGATACGCCAGGAACGGCGTAAAATACTTCATCCGAGCTGTTAGCCTGCCTTAGGTTAGGATATATATTGCTGTAGACGTTTATAATGTCCCAACCGAGACGTACGGGACGGCAGGAATGGTGTAGTGTAAAACATTGCCAGCGAGGGGCTAGATGGGATAGGTTAGGTTATGTTACGTTATAGACGTATATAATGTTCCCACCGAGAAGTAGAGGCCGATCCTACAGAAATGTTGTAAAATAATATATCCGAGAAATTAGCCTGCCTTAGGTTAGGATATATAACGCTGTAGACGTTTATAATGTCTCATCCGAGACGTACGGGACGACAGGGACGGGATTCTGTAAAATATTACCAGCGAGGGGCTAGATGGGTTAGGATAGGTTGTGATACGTTATAAACGTATATAATGGTCCCACCGAGAAGTAGGTGCCGATATGCCAGGAATGTTGTAAAATACTGCAACCGATATGTTATCCTGCCTTAGGTTAGGATACATAACGCTATAGACGTATATAATATCCCAACCGAGACGTACGGGACGACACGAACGGGATTCTGTAAAACATTACCAGCGAGGGGCTAGATGGGTTAGGTTAGGTTATGTTACGTTATAGACGTATATAATGTTCCCACCGAGAAGTAGAGGCCGATACGCTAGGAATGTTGTAAAATACTGCATCCGATATGTTAGCATGCCTTAGGTTAGGATATATAACGCTATAGACGTATATAATATCCCAACCGAGATGTACGGGACGACACGAACGGGATTCTGTAAAACATTAGCAGCGAGGGGCTAGATGGGTTAGGTTAGGTTATGTTACGTTATAGACGTATATAATGTTCCCACCGAGAAGTAGAGGCCGATCCTACAGAAATGTTGTAAAATAATATATCCGAGAAATTAGCCTGCCTTAGGTTAGGATATATATCGCTGTAGACGTATATAATATCCCAACCGAGATGTACGGGACGACACGAACGGGATTCTGTAAAACATTGCAAACGAGGGGCTAGATGGGATAGGTTAGGTTATGTTACGTTATAGGCGTATATAATGTTCCCACCGAGAAGTATGGGCCGATACGCCAGGAATGTTGTAAAATACTGCATCCGAGATGTTAGCCTGCCTTAGGTTAGGTATATAACGCTAGAGTCGTATATAATATCCCAACCGAGATGTACTGGACGACAGGAACGGGATTCTGTAAAATATTACCAGCGAGGGGCTAGATGGGTTAGGTTAGGTTATGTTAAGTTATAGACATGTATAATGTTCCCACGGTGAAGTAGGGGCCGATACGCCAGGAATGTTGTAAAATACTATATCCGAGATGTTAGCCTGCCTTAGGTTAGGATATATATCGCTGTAGACGTATATAATATCCCAACCGAGATGTACGGGACGACACGAACGGAATTCTGTAAAACATTGCCAACGAGCGGCTAGATGGGATAGGTTAGGTTATGTTACGTTACAGACGTATATAATGTTCCCACCGAGAAGTAGGGGCCGATACTCCAAGAATGTTGTAAAATACTACATCCGAGATGTTAGCCTGCCTTACGTTAGGATATATATCGCTGTAGACGTATATAACATCCCAACCGAGATGTACGGGACGACAGGAACGGGATTCTGCAAAACATTACCAGCGAGGGGCTAGATGGGTTAGGTTAGGTTATGTTACGTTATAGACGTGTATAATGTTCCCACCGAGAAGTAGAGCCGATACGCTAGGAATGTTGTAAAATGCTGCATCCGAGATGTTAGCCTGCCTTAGGTTAGGATATATAACGCTATAGACGTATATAATATCCCAACCGAGATGTACGGAACGACACGAACGGGATTCTGTAAAACATTACCAGCGAGGGGCTAGATGGGTTAGGTTAGGTTTTGTTACGTTATAGACGTGTACAATCTTCCCACCGTGACGTAGGGGCGGATACGCCAGGAATGGCGTAAAATACAGCATCCGAGATGTTAGCCTGCCTTAGGGTAGGACATATAACGCTGTAGACGTATATAATGTCCCAACCGAGACGTACGGGACGAGAGGAACGGGATTCTGCAATACATTACCAGCGAGGGGCTAGATGGGTTAGGTTAGGTTATGTTACGTTATAGACGTATATAATGTTCCCACCGAGAAGTAGAGGCCGATCCTACAGAAATGTTGTAAAATAATATATCCGAGAAATTAGCCTGCCTTAGGTTAGGATATATAACGCTGTAGACGTTTATAATGTCTCATCCGAGACGTACGGGACGACAGGGACGGGATTCTGTAAAATATTACCAGCGAGGGGCTAGATGGGTTAGGATAGGTTGTGATACGTTATAAACGTATATAATGGTCCCACCGAGAAGTAGGTGCCGATATGCCAGGAATGTTGTAAAATACTGCAACCGATATGTTATCCTGCCTTAGGTTAGGATACATAACGCTATAGACGTATATAATATCCCAACCGAGACGTACGGGACGACACGAACGGGATTCTGTAAAACATTACCAGCGAGGGGCTAGATGGGTTAGGTTAGGTTATGTTACGTTATAGACGTATATAATGTTCCCACCGAGAAGTAGAGGCCGATACGCTAGGAATGTTGTAAAATACTGCATCCGATATGTTAGCATGCCTTAGGTTAGGATATATAACGCTATAGACGTATATAATATCCCAACCGAGATGTACGGGACGACAGGAACGGGATTCTGCAAAACATTACCAGCGAGGGGCTAGATGGGTTAGGTTAGGTTATGTTACGTTATAGACGTGTATAATGTTCCCACCGAGAAGTAGAGCCGATACGCTAGGAATGTTGTAAAATGCTGCATCCGAGATGTTAGCCTGCCTTAGGTTAGGATATATAACGCTATAGACGTATATAATATCCCAACCGAGATGTACGGAACGACACGAACGGGATTCTGTAAAACATTACCAGCGAGGGGCTAGATGGGTTAGGTTAGGTTTTGTTACGTTATAGACGTGTACAATCTTCCCACCGTGACGTAGGGGCGGATACGCCAGGAATGGCGTAAAATACAGCATCCGAGATGTTAGCCTGCCTTAGGGTAGGACATATAACGCTGTAGACGTATATAATGTCCCAACCGAGACGTACGGGACGAGAGGAACGGGATTCTGCAATACATTACCAGCGAGGGGCTAGATGGGTTAGGTTAGGTTATGTTACGTTATAGACGTATATAATGTTCCCACCGAGAAGTAGAGGCCGATCCTACAGAAATGTTGTAAAATAATATATCCGAGAAATTAGCCTGCCTTAGGTTAGGATATATAACGCTGTAGACGTTTATAATGTCTCATCCGAGACGTACGGGACGACAGGGACGGGATTCTGTAAAATATTACCAGCGAGGGGCTAGATGGGTTAGGATAGGTTGTGATACGTTATAAACGTATATAATGGTCCCACCGAGAAGTAGGTGCCGATATGCCAGGAATGTTGTAAAATACTGCAACCGATATGTTATCCTGCCTTAGGTTAGGATACATAACGCTATAGACGTATATAATATCCCAAACGAGACGTACGGGACGACACGAACGGGATTCTGTAAAACATTACCAGCGAGGGGCTAGATGGGTTAGGTTAGGTTATGTTACGTTATAGACGTATATAATGTTCCCACCGAGAAGTAGAGGCCGATACGCTAGGAATGTTGTAAAATACTGCATCCGATATGTTAGCATGCCTTAGGTTAGGATATATAACGCTATAGACGTATATAATATCCCAACCGAGATGTACGGGACGACACGAACGGGATTCTGTAAAACATTAGCAGCGAGGGGCTAGATGGGTTAGGTTAGGTTATGTTACGTTATAGACGTATATAATGTTCCCACCGAGAAGTAGAGGCCGATCCTACAGAAATGTTGTAAAATAATATATCCGAGAAATTAGCCTGCCTTAGGTTAGGATATATATCGCTGTAGACGTATATAATATCCCAACCGAGATGTACGGGACGACACGAACGGGATTCTGTAAAACATTGCAAACGAGGGGCTAGATGGGATAGGTTAGGTTATGTTACGTTATAGGCGTATATAATGTTCCCACCGAGAAGTATGGGCCGATACGCCAGGAATGTTGTAAAATACTGCATCCGAGATGTTAGCCTGCCTTAGGTTAGGTATATAACGCTAGAGTCGTATATAATATCCCAACCGAGATGTACTGGACGACAGGAACGGGATTCTGTAAAATATTACCAGCGAGGGGCTAGATGGGTTAGGTTAGGTTATGTTAAGTTATAGACATGTATAATGTTCCCACGGTGAAGTAGGGGCCGATACGCCAGGAATGTTGTAAAATACTATATCCGAGATGTTAGCCTGCCTTAGGTTAGTATATATATCGCTGTAGACGTATATAATATCCCAACCGAGATGTACGGGACGACACGAACGGAATTCTGTAAAACATTGCCAACGAGCGGCTAGATGGGATAGGTTAGGTTATGTTACGTTACAGACGTATATAATGTTCCCACCGAGAAGTAGGGGCCGATACTCCAAGAATGTTGTAAAATACTACATCCGAGATGTTAGCCTGCCTTACGTTAGGATATATATCGCTGTAGACGTATATAACATCCCAACCGAGATGTACGGGACGACAGGAACGGGATTCTGCAAAACATTACCAGCGAGGGGCTAGATGGGTTAGGTTAGGTTATGTTACGTTATAGACGTGTATAATGTTCCCACCGAGAAGTAGAGCCGATACGCTAGGAATGTTGTAAAATGCTGCATCCGAGATGTTAGCCTGCCTTAGGTTAGGATATATAACGCTATAGACGTATATAATATCCCAACCGAGATGTACGGAACGACACGAACGGGATTCTGTAAAACATTACCAGCGAGGGGCTAGATGGGTTAGGTTAGGTTATGTTACGTTATAGACGTATATAATGTTCCCACCGAGAAGTAGAGGCCGATCCTACAGAAATGTTGTAAAATAATATATCCGAGAAATTAGCCTGCCTTAGGTTAGGATATATATCGCCGTAGACGTTTATAATGTCTCATCCGAGACGTACGGGACGACAGGGACGGGATTCTGTAAAATATTACCAGCGAGGGGCTAGATGGGTTAGGATAGGTTGTGATACGTTATAAACGTATATAATGGTCCCACCGAGAAGTAGGGGCCGATATGCCAGGAATGTTGTAAAATACTGCATCAGAGATGTTAGCCTGCCTTACGTTAGGAGATATATCGCTGTAGACGTATATAACACCCCAACCGAGATGTACGGGACGACAGGAACGGGATTCTGTAAGACATTACCAGCGAGGGGCTAGATGGGTTAGGTTAGGTTGTGATACGTTATAAACGTATATAATGTTCCCACCGAGAAGTAGGGGCCGATGTGCCAGGAATGTTGTAAAATACTGTATCCGAGATGTTAGCCTGCCTTAGGTTAGGTATATAACGCTAGAGTCGTATATAATATCCCAACCGAGATGTACCGGACGACAGGAACGGGATTCTGTAAAATATTACCAGCGAGGGGCTAGATGGGTTAGGTTAGGTTATGTTAAGTTATAGACGAGTATAATGTTCCCACGGTGAAGTAGGGGCCGATACGCCAGGAACGGCGTAAAATACTTCATCCGAGCTGTTAGCCTGCCTTAGGTTAGGATATATATTGCTGTAGACGTTTATAATATCCCAACCGAGACGTACGGGACGGCAGGAATGGGATAGTGTAAAACATTGCCAGCGAGGGGCTAGATGGGATAGGTTAGGTTATGTTACGTTATAGACGTATATAATGTTCGCACCGAGGATTAGAGGCCGATCCTACAGAAATGTTGTAAAATACTATATCCGAGAAATTAGCCTGCCTTAGGTTAGGATATATATCGCTGTAGACGTATATAATATCCCAACCGAGATGTACGGGACGACACGAATTGGATTCTGTGAAATATTACCAGCGAGGGGCTAGATGGGTTAGGTTAGGTTGTGATACGTTATAAACGTATATAATGTTCCCACCGAGAAGTAGGGGTCGATATGCCAGGAATATTGTAAAATACTGCATCCGAGATTATAGCTTGCCTTAGGTTAGCATATATAACGCTATAGACGTATATAATATTCCAACCGAGATGTACGAGACGTCACGAACGGGATTCTGTAAAACATTGCCAACGAGGGGCTAGATGGGATAGGTTAGGTTATGTTACGTTATAGACGTGTATAATGTTCCCGCCGAGAAGTAGAGCCGATACGCCAGGAATGTTGTAAAATACTGCATCCGAGATGTTAGCCAGCCTTAGGTTAGGATATATAACACTATAGACGTATATAATATCCCAACCGAGATGTACGGGACGACACGAATTGGATTCTGTGAAATATTACCAGCGAGGGGCTAGATGGGTTAGGTTAGGTTTTGTTACGTTATAGACGTGTACAATCTTCCCACCGTGACGTAGGGGCGGATACGCCAGGAATGGCGTATAATACAGCATCCGAGATGTTAGCCTGCCTTAGGGTAGGACATATAACGCTGTAGACGTATATAATGTCCCAACCGAGACGTACGGGACGACAGGAACGGGATTTTGCAAAACATTACCAGCGAGGGGCTAAATGGGTTAGGTTAGGTTGTGATACGTTATAGACGTATATAATGTTCCCACCCGGAAGTAGGGGCCGATACTCCAAGAATGTTGTAAAATACTACATCCGAGATGTTAGCCTGCCTTAGGTTAGGATATATAACGCTATAGACGTATATAATATCCCAACCGAGATGTACGGGACGACACGAACGGGATTCTGTAAAACATTACCAGCGAGGGGCTAGATGGGTTAGGATAGGTTGTGATACGTTATAAACGTATATAATGTTCCCGCCGAGAAGTAGAGCCGATACGCCAGGAATGTTGTAAAATACTGCATCCGAGATGTTAGCCTGCCTTAGGTTAGGATATATAACGCTATAGACGTATATAATATCCCAACCGAGATGTACGGGACGACACGAACGGGATTCTGTAAAACATTACCAGCGAGGGGCTGGATGGGTTAGGTTAGGTTATGTTACGTTATAGACGTATATAATGTTCCCACCCGGAAGTAGGGGCCGATACTCCAAGAATGTTGTAAAATACTACATCCGAGATGTTAGCCTGCCTTAGGTTAGGATATATAACGCTATAGACGTATATAATATCCCAACCGAGATGTACGGGACGACACGAACGGGATTCTGTAAAACATTACCAGCGAGGGGCTAGATGGGTTAGGTTAGGTTATGTTACGTTATAGACGTATATAATGTTCCCACCGAGAAGTAGAGGCCGATACGCTAGGAATGTTGTAAAATACTGCATCCGATATGTTAGCATGCCTTAGGTTAGGATATATAACGCTATAGACGTATATAATATCCCAACCGAGATGTACGGGACGACACGAACGGGATTCTGTAAAACATTACCAGCGAGGGGCTAGATGTGTTAGGTTAGGTTGTGATACGTTATAAACGTATATAATGTTCCCACCGAGAAGTAGGGGTCGATATGCCAGGAATATTGTAAAATACTGCATCCGAGATTATAGCTTGCCTTAGGTTAGCATATATAACGCTATAGACGTATATAATATTCCAACCGAGATGTACGAGACGTCACGAACGGGATTCTGTAAAACATTGCCAACGAGGGGCTAGATGGGATAGGTTAGGTTATGTTACGTTATAGACGTGTATAATGTTCCCGCCGAGAAGTAGAGCCGATACGCCAGGAATGTTGTAAAATACTGCATCCGAGATGTTAGCCAGCCTTAGGTTAGGATATATAACACTATAGACGTATATAATATCCCAACCGAGATGTACGGGACGACACGAATTGGATTCTGTGAAATATTACCAGCGAGGGGCTAGATGGGTTAGGTTAGGTTTTGTTACGTTATAGACGTGTACAATCTTCCCACCGTGACGTAGGGGCGGATACGCCAGGAATGGCGTATAATACAGCATCCGAGATGTTAGCCTGCCTTAGGGTAGGACATATAACGCTGTAGACGTGTATAATGTCCCAACCGAGACGTACGGGACGACAGGAACGGGATTTTGCAAAACATTACCAGCGAGGGGCTAAATGGGTTAGGTTAGGTTGTGATACGTTATAGACGTATATAATGTTCCCACCCGGAAGTAGGGGCCGATACTCCAAGAATGTTGTAAAATACTACATCCGAGATGTTAGCCTGCCTTAGGTTAGGATATATAACGCTATAGACGTATATAATATCCCAACCGAGATGTACGGGACGACACGAACGGGATTCTGTAAAACATTACCAGCGAGGGGCTAGATGGGTTAGGATAGGTTGTGATACGTTATAAACGTATATAATGTTCCCGCCGAGAAGTAGAGCCGATACGCCAGGAATGTTGTAAAATACTGCATCCGAGATGTTAGCCTGCCTTAGGTTAGGATATATAACGCTATAGACGTATATAATATCCCAACCGAGATGTACGGGACGACACGAACGGGATTCTGTAAAACATTACCAGCGAGGGGCTGGATGGGTTAGGTTAGGTTATGTTACGTTATAGACGTATATAATGTTCCCACCCGGAAGTAGGGGCCGATACTCCAAGAATGTTGTAAAATACTACATCCGAGATGTTAGCCTGCCTTAGGTTAGGATATATAACGCTATAGACGTATATAATATCCCAACCGAGATGTACGGGACGACACGAACGGGATTCTGTAAAACATTACCAGCGAGGGGCTAGATGGGTTAGGTTAGGTTATGTTACGTTATAGACGTATATAATGTTCCCACCGAGAAGTAGAGGCCGATACGCTAGGAATGTTGTAAAATACTGCATCCGATATGTTAGCATGCCTTAGGTTAGGATATATAACGCTATAGACGTATATAATATCCCAACCGAGATGTACGGGACGACACGAACGGGATTCTGTAAAACATTACCAGCGAGGGGCTAGATGTGTTAGGTTAGGTTGTGATACGTTATAAACGTATATAATGTTCCCACCGAGAAGTAGGGGTCGATATGCCAGGAATATTGTAAAATACTGCATCCGAGATTATAGCTTGCCTTAGGTTAGCATATATAACGCTATAGACGTATATAATATTCCAACCGAGATGTACGAGACGTCACGAACGGGATTCTGTAAAACATTGCCAACGAGGGGCTAGATGGGATAGGTTAGGTTATGTTACGTTATAGACGTGTATAATGTTCCCGCCGAGAAGTAGAGCCGATACGCCAGGAATGTTGTAAAATACTGCATCCGAGATGTTAGCCAGCCTTAGGTTAGGATATATAACACTATAGACGTATATAATATCCCAACCGAGATGTACGGGACGACACGAATTGGATTCTGTGAAATATTACCAGCGAGGGGCTAGATGGGTTAGGTTAGGTTTTGTTACGTTATAGACGTGTACAATCTTCCCACCGTGACGTAGGGGCGGATACGCCAGGAATGGCGTATAATACAGCATCCGAGATGTTAGCCTGCCTTAGGGTAGGACATATAACGCTGTAGACGTATATAATGTCCCAACCGAGACGTACGGGACGACAGGAACGGGATTCTGCAAAACATTACCAGCGAGGGGCTAAATGGGTTAGGTTAGGTTGTGATACGTTATGAACGTATATAATGTTCCCGCCGAGAAGTAGAGCCGATACGCCAGGAATGTTGTAAAATACTGCATCCGAGATGTTAGCCTGCCTTAGGTTAGGATATATAACGCTATAGACGTATATAATATCCCAACCGAGATGTACGGGACGACACGAACGGGATTCTGTAAAACATTACCAGCGAGGGGCTGGATGGGTTAGGTTAGGTTATGTTACGTTATAGACGTATATAATGTTCCCACCCGGAAGTAGGGGCCGATACTCCAAGAATGTTGTAAAATACTACATCCGAGATGTTAGCCTGCCTTAGGTTAGGATATATAACGCTATAGACGTATATAATATCCCAACCGAGATGTACGGGACGACACGAACGGGATTCTGTAAAACATTACCAGCGAGGGGCTAGATGGGTTAGGTTAGGTTATGTTACGTTATATACGTATATAATGTTCCCACCGAGAAGTAGAGGCCGATACGCTAGGAATGTTGTAAAATACTGCATCCGATATGTTAGCATGCCTTAGGTTAGGATATATAACGCTATAGACGTATATAATATCCCAACCGCGATGTACGGGACGACACGAACGGGATTCTGTAAAACATTAGCAGCGAGGGGCTAGATGGGTTAGGTTAGGTTATGTTACGTTATAGACGTATATAATGTTCCCACCGAGAAGTAGAGGCCGATCCTACAGAAATGTTGTAAAATAATATATCCGAGAAATTAGCCTGCCTTAGGTTAGGATATATATCGCCGTAGACGTTTATAATGTCTCATCCGAGACGTACGGGACGACAGGGACGGGATTCTGTAAAATATTACCAGCGAGGGGCTAGATGGGTTAGGATAGGTTGTGATACGTTATAAACGTATATAATGGTCCCACCGAGAAGTAGGGGCCGATATGCCAGGAATGTTGTAAAATACTGCATCCGAGATGATAGCCTGGCTTAGGTTAGGATATATAACGCTGTAGACGTATATAATGTCCCAGCCGAGACGTACGGGACGACACGAACGGGATTCTGTAAAACATTACGAGCGATGGGCTAGATGTGTTAGGTTAGGTTATATTACGTTATAGACCTATATAATGTTCCCACCGAGAAGTTGAGGCCGATGCGCCAGGAATGTTGTAAAATATTGCATCCGAGATGATAGCCTGCCTTAGGTTAGGATATATAACGCTATAGACGTATATAATATCCCAACCGAGTCGTACGGGTCGACAAGAACGGGATTCAGCAAAATATTACCAGCGAGGGGCTAGATGGGTTAGGTTAGGTTTTGTTACGTTATAGACGTGTATAATGTTCCCACCGCGAAGTAGGGGCCGATACTCCAAGAATGTTGTAAAATACTACATCCGAGATGTTAGCCTGCCTTACGTTAATATATATATCGCTGTAGAAGTATATAGGGTCCCATCCGAGACGTACGGGACGACACGAACGGGATTCTGTAAAACATTACCAGCGAGGGGCAGATGTGTTAGGTTAGGTTATGTTACGTTATAGACCTATATAATGTTCCCACCGAGAAGCATGGGCCGATACGCCAGGAATGTTGTAAAATATTGCATCCGAGATGATAGCCTGCCTTAGGTTAGGATATATAACGCTGTAGACGTTTATAATGTCCCAACGGAGACGTACGGGACGACACGAACGGGATTCTGTAAAACATTACCAGCGAGGGGCTAGATGGGTTAGGTTAGGTTGTGATACGTTATAAACGTATATAATGGTCCCACCGTGAAGTAGGGGCCGATATGCCAGGAATGTTGTAAAATACTGCATCCGAGATGATAGCTTGCCTTAGGTTAGGATATATAACGCTATAGACGTATATAATATTCCAACCGAGATGTACGGGACGTCACGAACGGGATTCTGTAAAACAGTGCCAACGAGGGGCTAGATGGGTTAGGTTAGGTTATGTTACGTTATAGACGTATATAATGTTCCCACCGAGAAGTAGAGGCCGATCCTACAGAAATGTTGTAAAATAATATATCCGAGAAATTAGCCTGCCTTAGGTTAGGATATATATCGCCGTAGACGTTTATAATGTCTCATCCGAGACGTACGGGACGACAGGGACGGGATTCTGTAAAATATTACCAGCGAGGGGCTAGATGGGTTAGGATAGGTTGTGATACGTTATAAACGTATATAATGGTCCCACCGAGAAGTAGGGGCCGATATGCCAGGAATGTTGTAAAATACTGCATCCGAGATGATAGCCTGGCTTAGGTTAGGATATATAACGCTGTAGACGTATATAATGTCCCAGCCGAGACGTACGGGACGACACGAACGGGATTCTGTAAAACATTACGAGCGATGGGCTAGACGTGTTAGGTTAGGTTATATTACGTTATAGACCTATATAATGTTCCCACCGAGAAGTTGAGGCCGATACGCCAGGAATGTTGTAAAATACTGCAACCGAGATGTTAGCCTGCCTTAGGTTAGGATATATAACGCTGTAGACGTTTATAATGTCCCAACCGAGACGTACGGGACGACACGAACGGGATTCTGTAAAACATTACCAGCGAGGGGCTAGATGGGTTAGGTTAGGTTGTGATACGTTATAGACGTATATAATGTTCCCACCGAGAAGTAGGGGCCGATATGCCAGGAATGTTGTAAAATACTGCATCCGAGATGATAGCCTGGCTTAGGTTAGGATATATAACGCTGTAGACGTATATAATATCCCAGCCGAGACGTACGGGACGACACGAACGGGATTCTGTAAAACATTACCAGCGAGGGGTAGATGTGTTAGGTTAGGTTATGTTACGTTATAGACGTGTATAATGTTCCCGCCGAGAAGTAGAGCCGATACGCCAGGAATGTTGTAAAATACTGCATCCGAGATGTTAGCCAGCCTTAGGTTAGTATATATAACACTATAGACGTATATAATATCCCAACCGAGATGTACGGGACGACACGAATTGGATTCTGTGAAATATTACCAGCGAGGGGCTAGATGGGTTAGGTTAGGTTTTGTTACGTTATAGACGTGTACAATCTTCCCACCGTGACGTAGGGGCGGATACGCCAGGAATGGCGTATAATACAGCATCCGAGATGTTAGCCTGCCTTAGGGTAGGACATATAACGCTGTAGACGTATATAATGTCCCAACCGAGACGTACGGGACGACAGGAACGGGATTCTGCAAAACATTACCAGCGAGGGGCTAAATGGGTTAGGTTAGGTTGTGATACGTTATAAACGTATATAATGTTCCCGCCGAGAAGTAGAGCCGATACGCCAGGAATGTTGTAAAATACTGCATCCGAGATGTTAGCCTGCCTTAGGTTAGGATATATAACGCTATAGACGTATATAATATCCCAACCGAGATGTACGGGACGACACGAACGGGATTCTGTAAAACATTACCAGCGAGGGGCTGGATGGGTTAGGTTAGGTTATGTTACGTTATAGACGTATATAATGTTCCCACCCGGAAGTAGGGGCCGATACTCCAAGAATGTTGTAAAATACTACATCCGAGATGTTAGCCTGCCTTAGGTTAGGATATATAACGCTATAGACGTATATAATATCCCAACCGAGATGTACGGGACGACACGAACGGGATTCTGTAAAACATTACCAGCGAGGGGCTAGATGGGTTAGGTTAGGTTATGTTACGTTATAGACGTATATAATGTTCCCACCGAGAAGTAGAGGCCGATACGCTAGGAATGTTGTAAAATACTGCATCCGATATGTTAGCATGCCTTAGGTTAGGATATATAACGCTATAGACGTATATAATATCCCAACCGCGATGTACGGGATGACACGAACGGGATTCTGTAAAACATTAGCAGCGAGGGGCTAGATGGGTTAGGTTAGGTTATGTTACGTTATAGACGTATATAATGTTCCCACCGAGAAGTAGAGGCCGATCCTACAGAAATGTTGTAAAATAATATATCCGAGAAATTAGCCTGCCTTAGGTTAGGATATATATCGCCGTAGACGTTTATAATGTCTCATCCGAGACGTACGGGACGACAGGGACGGGATTCTGTAAAATATTACCAGCGAGGGGCTAGATGGGTTAGGATAGGTTGTGATACGTTATAAACGTATATAATGGTCCCACCGAGAAGTAGGGGCCGATATGCCAGGAATGTTGTAAAATACTGCATCCGAGATGATAGCCTGGCTTAGGTTAGGATATATAACGCTGTAGACGTATATAATGTCCCAGCCGAGACGTACGGGACGACACGAACGGGATTCTGTAAAACATTACGAGCGATGGGCTAGATGTGTTAGGTTAGGTTATATTACGTTATAGACCTATATAATGTTCCCACCGAGAAGTTGAGGCCGATGCGCCAGGAATGTTGTAAAATATTGCATCCGAGATGATAGCCTGCCTTAGGTTAGGATATATAACGCTATAGACGTATATAATATCCCAACCGAGTCGTACGGGTCGACAAGAACGGGATTCAGCAAAATATTACCAGCGAGGGGCTAGATGGGTTAGGTTAGTTTTTGTTACGTTATAGACGTGTATAATGTTCCCACCGCGAAGTAGGGGCCGATACTCCAAGAATGTTGTAAAATACTACATCCGAGATGTTAGCCTGCCTTACGTTAATATATATATCGCTGTAGACGTATATAGGGTCCCATCCGAGACGTACGGGACGACACGAACGGGATTCTGTAAAACATTACCAGCGAGGGGCAGATGTGTTAGGTTAGGTTATGTTACGTTATAGACCTATATAATGTTCCCACCGAGAAGCATGGGCCGATACGCCAGGAATGTTGTAAAATATTGCATCCGAGATGATAGCCTGCCTTAGGTTAGGATATATAACGCTGTAGACGTTTATAATGTCCCAACGGAGACGTACGGGACGACACGAACGGGATTCTGTAAAACATTACCAGCGAGGGGCTAGATGGGTTAGGTTAGGTTGTGATACGTTATAAACGTATATAATGGTCCCACCGTGAAGTAGGGGCCGATATGCCAGGAATGTTGTAAAATACTGCATCCGAGATGATAGCTTGCCTTAGGTTAGGATATATAACGCTATAGACGTATATAATATTCCAACCGAGATGTACGGGACGTCACGAACGGGATTCTGTAAAACAGTGCCAACGAGGGGCTAGATGGGTTAGGTTAGGTTATGTTACGTTATAGACGTATATAATGTTCCCACCGAGAAGTAGAGGCCGATCCTACAGAAATGTTGTAAAATAATATATCCGAGAAATTAGCCTGCCTCAGGTTAGGATATATATCGCCGTAGACGTTTATAATGTCTCATCCGAGACGTACGGGACGACAGGGACGGGATTCTGTAAAATATTACCAGCGAGGGGCTAGATGGGTTAGGATAGGTTGTGATACGTTATAAACGTATATAATGGTCCCACCGAGAAGTAGGGGCCGATATGCCAGGAATGTTGTAAAATACTGCATCCGAGATGATAGCCTGGCTTAGGTTAGGATATATAACGCTGTAGACGTATATAATGTCCCGGCCGAGACGTACGGGACGACACGAACGGAATTCTGTAAAACATTACGAGCGATGGGCTAGACGTGTTAGGTTAGGTTATATTACGTTATAGACCTATATAATGTTCCCACCGAGAAGTTGAGGCCGATGCGCCAGGAATGTTGTAAAATATTGCATCCGAGATGATAGCCTGCCTTAGGTTAGGATATATAACGCTATAGACGTATATAATATCCCAACCGAGTCGTACGGGTCGACAAGAACGGGATTCTGCAAAATATTACCAGCGAGGGGCTAGATGGGTTAGGTTAGGTTTTGTTACGTTATAGACGTGTATAATGTTCCCACCGCGAAGTAGGGGCCGATACTCCAAGAATGTTGTAAAATACTACATCCGAGATGTTAGCCTGCCTTACGTTAATATATATATCGCTGTAGACGTATATAGGGTCCCATCCGAGACGTACGGGACGACACGAACGGGATTCTGTAAAACATTACCAGCGAGGGGTAGATGTGTTAGGTTAGGTTATGTTACGTTATAGACCTATATAATGTTCCCACCGAGAAGCATGGGCCGATACGCCAGGAATGTTGTAAAATACTGCAACCGAGATGTTAGCCTGCCTTAGGTTAGGATATATAACGCTGTAGACGTTTATAATGTCCCAACCGAGACGTACGGGACGACACGAACGGGATTCTGTAAAACATTACCAGCGAGGGGCTAGATGGGTTAGGTTAGGTTGTGATACGTTATAAACGTATATAATGGTCCCACCGAGAAGTAGGGGCCGATATGCCAGGAATGTTGTAAAATACTGCATCCGAGATGATAGCCTGGCTTAGGTTAGGATATATAACGCTGTAGACGTATATAATGTCCCAGCCGAGACGTACGGGACGACACGAACGGGATTCTGTAAAACATTACGAGCGATGGGCTAGACGTGTTAGGTTAGGTTATATTACGTTATAGACCTATATAATGTTCCCACCGAGAAGTTGAGGCCGATGCGCCAGGAATGTTGTAAAATATTGCATCCGAGATGATAGCCTGCCTTAGGTTAGGATATATAACGCTATAGACGTATATAATATCCCAACCGAGTCGTACGGGTCGACAAGAACGGGATTCTGCAAAATATTACCAGCGAGGGGCTAGATGGGTTAGGTTAGGTTTTGTTACGTTATAGACGTGTATAATGTTCCCACCGCGAAGTAGGGGCCGATACTCCAAGAATGTTGTAAAATACTACATCCGAGATGTTAGCCTGCCTTACGTTAATATATATATCGCTGTAGACGTATATAGGGTCCCATCCGAGACGTACGGGACGACACGAACGGGATTCTGTAAAACATTACCAGCGAGGGGTAGATGTGTTAGGTTAGGTTATGTTACGTTATAGACCTATATAATGTTCCCACCGAGAAGCATGGGCCGATACGCCAGGAATGTTGTAAAATACTGCAACCGAGATGTTAGCCTGCCTTAGGTTAGGATATATAACGCTGTAGACGTTTATAATGTCCCAACCGAGACGTACGGGACGACACGAACGGGATTCTGTAAAACATTACCAGCGAGGGGCTAGATGGGTTAGGTTAGGTTGTGATACGTTATAGACGTATATAATGTTCCCACCGAGAAGTAGGGGCCGATATGCCAGGAATGTTGTAAAATACTGCATCCGAGATGATAGCCTGGCTTAGGTTAGGATATATAACGCTGTAGACGTATATAATATCCCAGCCGAGACGTACGGGACGACACGAACGGGATTCTGTAAAACATTACGAGCGATGGGCTAGATGTGATAGGTTAGGTTATATTACGTTATAGACCTATATAATGTTCCCACCGAGAAGTTGAGGCCGATGCGCCAGGAATGTTGTAAAATATTGCATCCGAGATGATAGCCTGCCTTAGGTTAGGATATATAACGCTATAAACGTATATAATATCCCAACCGAGTCGTACGGGTCGACAAGAACGGGATTCTGCAAAATATTACCAGCGAGGGGCTAGATGGGTTAGGTTAGGTTATGTTACGTTATAGACGTGTATAATGTTCCCACCGCGAAGTAGGGGCCGATACTCCAAGAATGTTGTAAAATACTACATCCGAGATGTTAGCCTGCCTTACGTTAATATATATATCGCTGTAGACGTATATAGGGTCCCATTCGAGGCGTACGGGACGACACGAACGGGATTCTGTAAAACATTACCAGCGAGGGGTAGATGTGTTAGGTTAGGTTATGTTACGTTATAGACCTATATAATGTTCCCACCGAGAAGCATGGGCCGATACGCCAGGTATGTTGTAAAATACTGCAACCGAGATGTTAGCCTGCCTTAGGTTAGGATATATAACGCTATAGACGTATATAATATTCCAACCGAGATGTACGGGACGTCACGAACGGGATTCTGTAAAACAGTGCCAACGAGGGGCTAGATGGGTTAGGTTAGGTTATGTTACGTTATAGACGTATATAATGTTCCCACCGAGAAGTAGAGGCCGATCCTACAGAAATGTTGTAAAATAATATATCCGAGAAATTAGCCTGCCTTAGGTTAGGATATATATCGCCGTAGACGTTTATAATGTCTCATCCGAGACGTACGGGACGACAGGGACGGGATTCTGTAAAATATTACCAGCGAGGGGCTAGATGGGTTAGGATAGGTTGTGATACGTTATAAACGTATATAATGGTCCCACCGAGAAGTAGGGGCCGATATGCCAGGAATGTTGTAAAATACTGCATCCGAGATGATAGCCTGGCTTAGGTTAGGATATATAACGCTGTAGACGTATATAATGTCCCAGCCGAGACGTACGGGACGACACGAACGGGATTCTGTAAAACATTACGAGCGATGGGCTAGACGTGTTAGGTTAGGTTATATTACGTTATAGACCTATATAATGTTCCCACCGAGAAGTTGAGGCCGATGCGCCAGGAATGTTGTAAAATATTGCATCCGAGATGATAGCCTGCCTTAGGTTAGGATATATAACGCTATAGACGTATATAATATCCCAACCGAGTCGTACGGGTCGACAAGAACGGGATTCTGCAAAATATTACCAGCGAGGGGCTAGATGGGTTAGGTTAGGGTTTGTTACGTTATAGACGTGTATAATGTTCCCACCGCGAAGTAGGGGCCGATACTCCAAGAATGTTGTAAAATACTACATCCGAGATGTTAGCCTGCCTTACGTTAATATATATATCGCTGTAGACGTATATAGGGTCCCATCCGAGACGTACGGGACGACACGAACGGGATTCTGTAAAACATTACCAGCGAGGGGTAGATGTGTTAGGTTAGGTTATGTTACGTTATAGACCTATATAATGTTCCCACCGAGAAGCATGGGCCGATACGCCAGGAATGTTGTAAAATACTGCAACCGAGATGTTAGCCTGCCTTAGGTTAGGATATATAACGCTGTAGACGTTTATAATGTCCCAACCGAGACGTACGGGACGACACGAACGGGATTCTGTAAAACATTACCAGCGAGGGGCTAGATGGGTTAGGTTAGGTTGTGATACGTTATAGACGTATATAATGTTCCCACCGAGAAGTAGGGGCCGATATGCCAGGAATGTTGTAAAATACTGCATCCGAGATGATAGCCTGGCTTAGGTTAGGATATATAACGCTGTAGACGTATATAATATCCCAGCCGAGACGTACGGGACGACACGAACGGGATTCTGTAAAACATTACGAGCGATGGGCTAGATGTGATAGGTTAGGTTATATTACGTTATAGACCTATATAATGTTCCCACCGAGAAGTTGAGGCCGATGCGCCAGGAATGTTGTAAAATATTGCATCCGAGATGATAGCCTGCCTTAGGTTAGGATATATAACGCTATAAACGTATATAATATCCCAACCGAGTCGTACGGGTCGACAAGAACGGGATTCTGCAAAATATTACCAGCGAGGGGCTAGATGGGTTAGGTTAGGTTATGTTACGTTATAGACGTGTATAATGTTCCCACCGCGAAGTAGGGGCCGATACTCCAAGAATGTTGTAAAATACTACATCCGAGATGTTAGCCTGCCTTACGTTAATATATATATCGCTGTAGACGTATATAGGGTCCCATCCGAGGCGTACGGGACGACACGAACGGGATTCTGTAAAACATTACCAGCGAGGGGTAGATGTGTTAGGTTAGGTTATGTTACGTTATAGACCTATATAATGTTCCCACCGAGAAGCATGGGCCGATACGCCAGGTATGTTGTAAAATACTGCAACCGAGATGTTAGCCTGCCTTAGGTTAGGATATATAACGCTGTAGACGTTTATAATGTCCCAACCGAGACGTACGGGACGACACGAACGGGATTCTGTAAAACATTACCAGCGAGGGGCTAGATGGGTTAGGTTAGGTTGTGATACGTTATAAACGTATATAATGGTCCCACCGAGAAGTAGGGGCCGATATGCCAGGAATGTTGTAAAATACTATATCCGAGAAGTTAGCCTGCCTTAGGTTAGGATATATATCGCTGTAGACGTATATAATATCCCAAACGAGATGTACGGGACGACACGAACGGGATTCTGTAAAACATTGCAAACGAGGGGCTAGATGGGATAGGTTAGGTTATGTTACGTTACAGACGTATATAATGTTCCCACCGAGAAGTAGGGGCCGATACTCCAAGAATGTTGTAAAATACTACATCCGAGATGTTAGCCTGCCTTACGTTAGGATATATATCGCTGTAGACGTATATAACATCCCAACCGAGATGTACGGGACGACAGGAACGGGATTCTGCAAAACATTACCAGCGAGGGGCTAGATGGGTTAGGTTAGGTTATATTACGTTATAGACCTATATAATGTTCCCACCTAGAAGTTGAGGCCGATGCGCCAGGAATGTTGTAAAATATTGCATCCGAGATGATAGCCTGCCTTAGGTTAGGATATATAACGCTATAGACGTATATAATATCCCAACCGAGTCGTACGGGTCGACAAGAACGGGATTCTGCAAAATATTACCAGCGAGGGGCTAGATGGGTTAGGTTAGGTTTTGTTACGTTATAGACGTGTATAATGTTCCCACCGCGAAGTAGGGGCCGATACTCCAAGAATGTTGTAAGATACTACATCCGAGATGTTAGCCTGCCTTACGTTAATATATATATCGCTGTAGACGTATATAGGGTCCCATCCGAGACGTACGGGACGACACGAACGGGATTCTGTAAAACATTACCAGCGAGGGGTAGATGTGTTAGGTTAGGTTATGTTACGTTATAGACCTATATAATGTTCCCACCGAGAAGCATGGGCCGATACGCCAGGAATGTTGTAAAATACTGCAACCGAGATGTTAGCATGCCTTAGGTTAGGATATATAACGCTGTAGACGTTTATAATGTCCCAACCGAGACGTACGGGACGACACGAACGGGATTCTGTAAAACATTACCAGCGAGGGGCTAGATGGGTTAGGTTAGGTTGTGATACGTTATAAACGTATATAATGGTCCCACCGTGAAGTAGGGGCCGATATGCCAGGAATGTTGTAAAATACTGCATCCGAGATGATAGCTTGCCTTAGGTTAGGATATATAACGCTATAGACGTATATAATATTCCAACCGAGATGTACGGGACGTCACGAACGGGATTCTGTAAAACAGTGCCAACGAGGGGCTAGATGGGTTAGGTTAGGTTATGTTACGTTATAGACGTATATAATGTTCCCACCGAGAAGTAGAGGCCGATCCTACAGAAATGTTGTAAAATAATATATCCGAGAAATTAGCCTGCCTTAGGTTAGGATATATATCGCCGTAGACGTTTATAATGTCTCATCCGAGACGTACGGGACGACAGGGACGGGATTCTGTAAAACATTACCAGCGAGGGGCTAGATGGGTTAGGATAGGTTGTGATACGTTATAAACGTATATAATGGTCCCACCGAGAAGTAGGGGCCGATATGCCAGGAATGTTGTAAAATACTGCATCCGAGATGATAGCCTGGCTTAGGTTAGGATATATAACGCTGTAGCCGTATATAATGTCCCAGCCGAGACGTACGGGACGACACGAACGGGATTCTGTAAAACATTACGAGCGATGGGCTAGATGTGTTAGGTTAGGTTATATTACGTTATAGACCTATATAATGTTCCCACCGAGAAGTTGAGGCCGATGCGCCAGGAATGTTGTAAAATATTGCATCCGAGATGATAGCCTGCCTTAGGTTAGGATATATAACGCTATAGACGTATATAATATCCCAACCGAGTCGTACGGGTCGACAAGAACGGGATTCAGCAAAATATTACCAGCGAGGGGCTAGATGGGTTAGGTTAGGTTTTGTTACGTTATAGACGTGTATAATGTTCCCACCGCGAAGTAGGGGCCGATACTCCAAGAATGTTGTAAAATACTACATCCGAGATGTTAGCCTGCCTTACGTTAATATATATATCGCTGTAGACGTATATAGGGTCCCATCCGAGACGTACGGGACGACACGAACGGGATTCTGTAAAACATTACCAGCGAGGGGCAGATGTGTTAGGTTAGGTTATGTTACGTTATAGACCTATATAATGTTCCCACCGAGAAGCATGGGCCGATACGCCAGGAATGTTGTAAAATATTGCATCCGAGATGATAGCCTGCCTTACGTTAATATATATATCGCTGTAGACGTATATAGGGTCCCATCCGAGACGTACGGGACGACACGAACGGGATTCTGTAAAACATTACCAGCGAGGGGTAGATGTGTTAGGTTAGGTTATGTTACGTTATAGACCTATATAATGTTCCCACCGAGAAGCATGGGCCGATACGCCAGGAATGTTGTAAAATACTGCAACCGAGATGTTAGCCTGCCTTAGGTTAGGATATATAACGCTGTAGACGTTTATAATGTCCCAACCGAGACGTAGGGGCCGATATGCCAGGAATGTTGTAAAATACTGCATCCGAGATGATAGCCTGGCTTAGGTTAGGATATATAACGCTGTAGACGTATATAATGTCCCAGCCGAGACGTACGGGACGACACGAACGGGATTCTGTAAAACATTACGAGCGATGGGCTAGACGTGTTAGGTTAGGTTATATTACGTTATAGACCTATATAATGTTCCCACCGAGAAGTTGAGGCCGATGCGCCAGGAATGTTGTAAAATATTGCATCCGAGATGATAGCCTGCCTTAGGTTAGGATATATAACGCTATAGACGTATATAATATCCCAACCGAGTCGTACGGGTCGACAAGAACGGGATTCTGCAAAATATTACCAGCGAGGGGCTAGATGGGTTAGGTTAGGGTTTGTTACGTTATAGACGTGTATAATGTTCCCACCGCGAAGTAGGGGCCGATACTCCAAGAATGTTGTAAAATACTACATCCGAGATGTTAGCCTGCCTTACTTTAATATATATATCGCTGTAGACGTATATAGGGTCCCATCCGAGACGTACGGGACGACACGAACGGGATTCTGTAAAACATTACCAGCGAGGGGTAGATGTGTTAGGTTAGGTTATGTTACGTTATAGACCTATATAATGTTCCCACCGAGAAGCATGGGCCGATACGCCAGGAATGTTGTAAAATACTGCAACCGAGATGTTAGCCTGCCTTAGGTTAGGATATATAACGCTGTAGACGTTTATAATGTCCCAACCGAGACGTACGGGACGACACGAACGGGATTCTGTAAAACATTACCAGCGAGGGGCTAGATGGGTTAGGTTAGGTTGTGATACGTTATAGACGTGTATAATGTTCCCACCGCGAAGTAGGGGCCGATACGCCAGGAATGTTGTAAAATATTGCATCCGAGATGATAGCCTGCCTTAGGTTAGGATATATAACGCTGTAGACGTTTATAATGTCCCAACCGAGACGTACGGGACGACACGAACGGGATTCTGTAAAACATTACGAGCGATGGGCTAGACGTGTTAGGTTAGGTTATATTACGTTATAGACCTATATAATGTTCCCACCGAGAAGTTGAGGCCGATGCGCCAGGAATGTTGTAAAATATTGCATCCGAGATGATAGCCTGCCTTAGGTTAGGATATATAACGCTATAGACGTATATAATATCCCAACCGAGTCGTACGGGTCGACAAGAACGGGATTCTGCAAAATATTACCAGCGAGGGGCTAGATGGGTTAGGTTAGGTTTTGTTACGTTATAGACGTGTATAATGTTCCCACCGCGAAGTAGGGGCCGATACTCCAAGAATGTTGTAAAATACTACATCCGAGATGTTAGCCTGCCTTACGTTAATATATATATCGCTGTAGACGTATATAGGGTCCCATCCGAGACGTACGGGACGACACGAACGGGATTCTGTAAAACATTACCAGCGAGGGGTAGATGTGTTAGGTTAGGTTATGTTACGTTATAGACCTATATAATGTTCCCACCGAGAAGCATGGGCCGATACGCCAGGAATGTTGTAAAATACTGCAACCGAGATGTTAGCCTGCCTTAGGTTAGGATATATAACGCTGTAGACGTTTATAATGTCCCAACCGAGACGTACGGGACGACACGAACGGGATTCTGTAAAACATTACCAGCGAGGGGCTAGATGGGTTAGGTTAGGTTGTGATACGTTATAGACGTATATAATGTTCCCACCGAGAAGTAGGGGCCGATATGCCAGGAATGTTGTAAAATACTGCATCCGAGATGATAGCCTGGCTTAGGTTAGGATATATAACGCTGTAGACGTATATAATATCCCAGCCGGGACGTACGGGACGACACGAACGGGATTCTGTAAAACATTACGAGCGATGGGCTAGATGTGATAGGTTAGGTTATATTACGTTATAGACCTATATAATGTTCCCACCGAGAAGTTGAGGCCGATGCGCCAGGAATGTTGTAAAATATTGCATCCGAGATGATAGCCTGCCTTAGGTTAGGATATATAACGCTATAAACGTATATAATATCCCAACCGAGTCGTACGGATCGACAAGAACGGGATTCTGCAAAATATTACCAGCGAGGGGCTAGATGGGTTAGGTTAGGTTATGTTACGTTATAGACGTGTATAATGTTCCCACCGCGAAGTAGGGGCCGATACTCCAAGAATGTTGTAAAATACTACATCCGAGATGTTAGCCTGCCTTACGTTAATATATATATCGCTGTAGACGTATATAGGGTCCCATCCGAGGCGTACGGGACGACACGAACGGGATTCTGTAAAACATTACCAGCGAGGGGTAGATGTGTTAGGTTAGGTTATGTTACGTTATAGACCTATATAATGTTCCCACCGAGAAGCATGGGCCGATACGCCAGGTATGTTGTAAAATACTGCAACCGAGATGTTAGCCTGCCTTAGGTTAGGATATATAACGCTGTAGACGTTTATAATGTCCCAACCGAGACGTACGGGACGACACGAACGGGATTCTGTAAAACGTTACCAGCGAGGGGCTAGATGGGTTAGGTTAGGTTGTGATACGTTATAAACGTATATAATGGTCCCACCGAGAAGTAGGGGCCGATATGCCAGGAATGTTGTAAAATACTATATCCGAGAAGTTAGCCTGCCTTAGGTTAGGATATATATCGCTGTAGACGTATATAATATCCCAAACGAGATGTACGGGACGACACGAACGGGATTCTGTAAAACATTGCAAACGAGGGGCTAGATGGGATAGGTTAGGTTATGTTACGTTACAGACGTATATAATGTTCCCACCGAGAAGTAGGGGCCGATACTCCAAGAATGTTGTAAAATACTACATCCGAGATGTTAGCCTGCCTTACGTTAGGATATATATCGCTGTAGACGCATATAACATCCCAACCGAGATGTACGGGACGACACGAACGGGATTCTGTAAAACATTACGAGCGATGGGCTAGATGTGTTAGGTTAGGTTATATTACGTTATAGACCTATATAATGTTCCTACCGAGAAGTTGAGGCCGATGCGCCAGGAATGTTGTAAAATATTGCATCCGAGATGATAGCCTGCCTTAGGTTAGGATATATAACGCTATAGACGTATATAATATCCCAACCGAGTCGTACGGGTCGACAAGAACGGGATTCAGCAAAATATTACCAGCGAGGGGCTAGATGGGTTAGGCTAGGTTGTGATACGTTATAAACGTATATAATGGTCCCACCGTGAAGTAGGGGCCGATATGCCAGGAATGTTGTAAAATACTGCATCCGAGATGATAGCTTGCCTTAGGTTAGGATATATAACGCTATAGACGTATATAATATTCCAACCGAGATGTACGGGACGTCACGAACGGGATTCTGTAAAACAGTGCCAACGAGGGGCTAGATGGGTTAGGTTAGGTTATGTTACGTTATAGACGTATATAATGTTCCCACCGAGAAGTAGAGGCCGATCCTACAGAAATGTTGTAAAATAATATATCCGAGAAATTAGCCTGCCTTAGGTTAGGATATATATCGCCGTAGACGTTCATAATGTCTCATCCGAGACGTACGGGACGACAGGGACGGGATTCTGTAAAATATTACCAGCGAGGGGCTAGATGGGTTAGGATAGGTTGTGATACGTTATAAACGTATATAATGGTCCCACCGAGAAGTAGGGGCCGATATGCCAGGAATGTTGTAAAATACTGCATCCGAGATGATAGCCTGGCTTAGGTTAGGATATATAACGCTGTAGACGTATATAATGTCCCAGCCGAGACGTACGGGACGACACGAACGGGATTCTGTAAAACATTACGAGCGATGGGCTAGATGTGTTAGGTTAGGTTATATTACGTTATAGACCTATATAATGTTCCCACCGAGAAGTTGAGGCCGATGCGCCAGGAATGTTGTAAAATATTGCATCCGAGATGATAGCCTGCCTTAGGTTAGGATATATAACGCTATAGACGTATATAATATCCCAACCGAGTCGTACGGGTCGACAAGAACGGGATTCAGCAAAATATTACCAGCGAGGGGCTAGATGGGTTAGGTTAGGTTTTGTTACGTTATAGACGTGTATAATGTTCCCACCGCGAAGTAGGGGCCGATACTCCAAGAATGTTGTAAAATACTACATCCGAGATGTTAGCCTGCCTTACGTTAATATATATATCGCTGTAGACGTATATAGGGTCCCATCCGAGACGTACGGGACGACACGAACGGGATTCTGTAAAACATTACCAGCGAGGGGTAGATGTGTTAGGTTAGGTTATGTTACGTTATAGACCTATATAATGTTCCCACCGAGAAGCATGGGCCGATACGCCAGGAATGTTGTAAAATACTGCAACCGAGATGTTAGCCTGCCTTAGGTTAGGATATATAACGCTGTAGACGTTTATAATGTCCCAACCGAGACGTACGGGACGACACGAACGGGATTCTGTAAAACATTGCCAGCGAGGGGCTAGATGGGTTAGGTTAGGTTGTGATACGTTATAGACGTATATAATGTTCCCACCGAGAAGTAGGGGCCGATATGCCAGGAATGTTGTAAAATACTGCATCCGAGATGATAGCCTGGCTTAGGTTAGGATATATAACGCTGTAGACGTATATAATGTCCCAGCCGAGACGTACGGGACGACACGAACGGGATTCTGTAAAACATTACGAGCGATGGGCTAGATGTGATAGGTTAGGTTATATTACGTTATAGACCTATATAATGTTCCCACCGAGAAGTTGAGGCCGATGCGCCAGGAATGTTGTAAAATATTGCATCCGAGATGATAGCCTGCCTTAGGTTAGGATATATAACGCTATAAACGTATATAATATCCCAACCGAGTCGTACGGGTCGACAAGAACGGGATTCTGCAAAATATTACCAGCGAGGGGCTAGATGGGTTAGGTTAGGTTATGTTACGTTATAGACGTGTATAATGTTCCCACCGCGAAGTAGGGGCCGATACTCCAAGAATGTTGTAAAATACTACATCCGAGATGTTAGCCTGCCTTACGTTAATATATATATCGCTGTAGACGTATATAGGGTCCCATCCGAGGCGTACGGGACGACACGAACGCGATTCTGTAAAACATTACCAGCGAGGGGTAGATGTGTTAGGTTAGGTTATGTTACGTTATAGACCTATATAATGTTCCCACCGAGAAGCATGGGCCGATACGCCAGGTATGTTGTAAAATACTGCAACCGAGATGTTAGCCTGCCTTAGGTTAGGATATATAACGCTATAGACGTATATAATATCCAACCGAGATGTACGGGTCGACACGAACGGGATTCTGTAAAACATTACCAGCGAGGGGCTAGATTGGTTAGGTTAGGTTATGCTACGTTATAGACGTATATAATGTTCCCACCCGGAGGTAGGGGCCGATACGCCAGGAATGTTGTAAAATACTGGAACCGAGGTGTTAGCCTGCCTTAGGTTAGGATATATAACGCTGTAAACGTTTATAATATCCCAACCGAGACGTAAGGGACGACACGAACGGGATTCTGTAAAACATTACCAGCGAGGGGCTAGATGGGTTAGGTTAGGTTGTGATACGTTATAAACGTATATAATGGTCCCACCGAGAAGTAGGGGCCGATATGCCAGGAATGTTGTAAAATACTATATCCGAGAAGTTAGTCTGCCTTAGGTTAGGATATATATCGCTGTAGACGTATATAACATCCCAACCGAGACGTACGGGACGACAGGAACGGGATTCTGTCAAACATTACCAGCGAGGGGCTAGATGGGTTAGGTTAGGTTATGTTACGTTATAGACGTGTATAATGTTCCCACCGAGAAGTAGGGGCCGATACTCCAAGAATGTTGTAAAATACTACATCTGAGATGTTAGCCTGCCTTACGTTAGGATATATAACGCTGTAGACGTATATAATGTCCCATCCGAGACGTACGGGACGACAGGAACGGGATTCTGCAAAACATTACCAGCGAGGGGCTAGATGGGTTAGGTTAGGTTATGTTACGTTATAGACGTGTATAATGTTCCCGCCGAGAAGTAGAGCCGATACGCCAGGAATGTTGTAAAATACTGCATCCGAGATGTTAGCCTGCCTTAGGTTAGGATATATAACGCTATAGACGTATATAATATCCCAACCGAGATGTACGGGACGACACGAACGGGATTCTGTAAAACATTACCAGCGAGGGGCTAGATGGGTTAGGTTAGGTTATGTTACGTTATAGACGTGTATAATGTTCCCACCGAGAAGTAGAGGCTGATCCTACAGGAATGTTGTAAAATACTATATCCGAGAAGTTAGCCTGCCTTAGGTTAGGATATGTATCGCTGTAGACGTATATAATATCCCAACCGAGATGTACGGGACAACGCGAACGGGATTCTGTAAAACATTACCAGCGAGGGGCTAGATGGGTTAGGTTAGGTTATGTTACGTTATAGACGTATATAATGTTCCCACCGAGAAGTAGAGGCCGATACGCCAGGAATGTTGTAAAATACTGCATCCGAGATGATAGCCTGCCTTAGGTTAGGTATATAACGCTAGAGTCGTATATAATTTCCCAACCGAGATGTACGGGACGACAGGAACGGGATTCTGTAAAATATTACCAGCGAGGGGCTAGATGGGTTAGGTTAGGTTATGTTAAGTTATAGACGTGTATAATGTTCCCACGGTGAAGTAGGGGCCGATACGCCAGGAATGTTGTAAAATACTATATCCGAGAAGTGAGCCTGCCTTAGGTTAGGATATATATCGCTGTAGCCGTTTATAACGTCTCATCCGAGACGTACGGGACGACAGGGACGGGGTTCTGTAAAACATTACCAGCGAGGGGCTAGATGGGTTAGGTTAGGTTGTGATACGTTATAGACGTATATAATATTCCCACCGAGAAGTAGAGGCCGATCCTACAGAAATGTTGTAAAATACTATATCCGAGAAGTTAGCCTGCCTTAGGTTAGGATATATATCGCTGTAGACGTTTATAATGTCTCATCCGAGACGTACGGGACGACAGGGACGGGATTCTGTAAAATATTACCAGCGAGGGGCTAGATGGGGTAGGTTAGGTTGTGATACGTTATAGACGTATATAATGTTCCCACCGAGAAGTAGGGGCCGATATGCCAGGAATGTTGTAAAATACTGCATCCGAGATGATAGCCTGGCTTAGGTTATGATATATAACGCTGTAGACGTATATAATATCCCAACCGAGATGTACGGGACGACACGAACGGGATTCTGTAAAACATTGCAAACGAGGGGCTAGATGGGATAGGTTAGGTTATGTTACGTTACAGACGTATATAATGTTCCCACCGAGAAGTAGGGGCCGATACTCCAAGAATGTTGTAAAATACTACATCCGAGATGTTAGCCTGCCTTACGTTAGGATATATATCGCTGTAGACGTATATAACATCCAACCGAGATGTACGGGACGACAGGAACGGGATTCTGCAAAACATTACCAGCGAGGGGCTAGATGGGTTAGGTTAGGTTATGTTACGTTATAGACGTGTATAATGTTCCCACCGAGAAGTAGAGCCGATACGCTAGGAATGTTGTAAAATGCTGCATCCGAGATGTTAGCCTGCCTTAGGTTAGGATATATAACGCTATAGACGTATATAATATCCCAACCGAGATGTACGGGACGACACGAACGGGATTCTGTAAAACATTACCAGCGAGGGGCTAGATGGGTTAGGTTAGGTTATGTTACGTTATAGACGTATATAATGTTCCCACCGAGAAGTAGAGGCCGATCCCACAGAAATGTTGTAAAATAATATATCCGAGAAATTAGCCTGCCTTAGGTTAGGATATATATCGCTGTAGACGTTTATAATGTCTCATCCGGGACGTACGGGACGACAGGGACGGGATTCTGTAAAATATTACCAGCGAGGGGCTAGATGGGTTAGGATAGGTTGTGATACGTTATAAACGTATATAATGGTCCCACCGAGAAGTAGGGGCCGATATGCCAGGAATGTTGTAAAATACTGCAACCGAGATGTTATCCTGCCTTAGGTTAGGATACATAACGCTATAGACGTATATAATATCCCAACCGAGACGTACGGGACGACACGAACGGGATTCTGTAAAACATTACCAGCGAGGGGCTAGATGGGTTAGGTTGGATTATATTACGTTATAGACGTATATAATTTTCCCACCGAGAAGTAGAGGCCTATCCTACAGAAATGTTGTAAAATACTATATCCGAGAAGTTAGCCTGCCTTAGGTTAGGATATATATCGCTGTAGACGTTTATAATGTCTCATCCGAGACGTACGGGACGACAGGGACGGGATTCTGTAAAATATTACCAGCGAGGGGCTAGATGGGTTAGGTTAGGTTGTGATACGTTATAGACGTATATAATGTTCCCACCGAGAAGTAGGGGCCGATATGCCAGGAATGATGTAAAATATTGCATCCGAGATGATAGCCTGCCTTAGGTTAGGATATATAACGCTATAGACGTATATAATATACCAACCGAGTCGTACGGGTCGACAAGAACGGGATTCTGTAAAATATTACCAGCGAGGGGCTAGATGGGTTAGGTTAGGTTTTGTTACGTTATAGACGTGTATAATGTTCCCACCGCGAAGTAGGGGCCGATACTCCAAGAATGTTGTAAAATGCTACATCCGAGATGTTAGCCTGCCTTAGGTTAATATATATATCGCTGTAGACGTATATAGGGTCCCATCCGAGACGTACGGGACGACACGAACGGGATTCTGTAAAACATTACGAGCGATGGGCTAGATGTGTTAGGTTAGGTTATATTACGTTATAGACCTATATAATGTTCCCACCGAGAAGTTGAGGCCGATGCGCCAGGAATGTTGTAAAGTATTGCATACGAGATGATAGCCTGCCTTAGGTTAGGATATATAACGCTATAAACGTATATAATATCCCAACCGAGTCGTACGGGTCGACAAGAACGGGATTCTGCAAAATATTACCAGCGAGGGGCTAGATGGGTTAGGTTAGGTTTTGTTACGTTATAGACGTGTATAATGTTCCCACCGCGAAGTAGGGGCCGATACTCCAAGAATGTTGTAAAATACTACATCCGAGTTGTTAGCCTGCCTTACGTTAATATATATATCGCTGTAGACGTATATAGGGTCCCATCCGAGACGTACGGGACGACACGAACGGGATTCTGTAAAACATTACCAGCGAGGCGTAGATGTGTTAGGTTAGGTTATGTTACGTTATAGACCTATATAATGTTCCCACCGAGAAGCATGGGCCGATACGCCAGGAATGTTGTAAAATACTGCAACCGAGATGTTAGCCTGCCTTAGGTTATGATATATAACGCTGTAGACGTTTATAATATCCCAACCGAGACGTACGGGACGACACGAACGGGATTCTGTAAAACATTACCAGCGAGGGGCTAGATGGGTTAGGTTAGGTTGGGATACGTTAAAAACGTATATAATGGTCCCACCGAGAAGTAGGGGCCGATATGCCAGGAATGTTGTAAAATACTATATCCGAGAAGTTAGCCTGCCTTAGGTTAGGATATATATCGCTGTAGACGTATATAATATCCCAACCGAGATGTACGGGACGACAGGAACGGGATTCTGCAAAACATTACCAGCGAGGGGCTAGATGGGTTAGGTTAGGTTATGTTACGTTATAGACGTGTATAATGTTCCCACCGAGAAGTAGAGCCGATACGCTAGGAATGTTGTAAAATGCTGCATCCGAGATGTTAGCCTGCCTTAGGTTAGGATATATAACGCTATAGACGTATATAATATCCCAACCGAGATGTACGGGACGACACGAACGGGATTCTGTAAAACATTACCAGCGAGGGGCTAGATGGGTTAGGTTAGGTTATGTTAAGTTATAGACGTGTATAATGTTCCCACGGTGAAGTAGGGGCCGATACGCCAGGAATGTTGTAAAATACTATATCCGAGAAGTGAGCCTGCCTTAGGTTAGGATATATATCGCTGTAGCCGTTTATAACGTCTCATCCGAGACGTACGGGACGACAGGGACGGGGTTCTGTAAAACATTACCAGCGAGGGGCTAGATGGGTTAGGTTAGGTTGTGATACGTTATAGACGTATATAATGTTCCCACCGAGAAGTAGAGGCAGATCCTACAGAAATGTTGTAAAATACTATATCCGAGAAGTTAGCCTGCCTTAGGTTAGGATATATATCGCTGTAGACGTTTATAATGTCTCATCCGAGACGTACGGGACGACAGGGACGGGATTCTGGAAAATATTACCAGCGAGGGGCTAGATGGGTTAGGTTGGATTATATTACGTTATAGACGTATATAATTTTCCCACCGAGAAGTAGAGGCCTATCCTACAGAAATGTTGTAAAATACTATATCCGAGAAGTTAGCCTGCCTTAGGTTAGGATATATATCGCTGTAGACGTTTATAATGTCTCATCCGAGACGTACGGGACGACAGGGACGGGATTCTGTAAAATATTACCAGCGAGGGGCTAGATGGGTTAGGTTAGGTTGTGATACGTTATAGACGTATATAATGTTCCCACCGAGAAGTAGGGGCCGATATGCCAGGAATGTTGTAAAATATTGCATCCGAGATGATAGCCTGCCTTAGGTTAGGATATATAACGCTATAGACGTATATAATATCCCAACCGAGTCGTACGGGTCGACAAGAACGGGATTCTGTAAAATATTACCAGCGAGGGGCTAGATGGGTTAGGTTAGGTTTTGTTACGTTATAGACGTGTATAATGTTCCCACCGCGAAGTAGGGGCCGATACTCCAAGAATGTTGTAAAATACTACATCCGAGATGTTAGCCTGCCTTAGGTTAATATATATATCGCTGTAGACGTATATAGGGTCCCATCCGAGACGTACGGGACGACACGAACGGGATTCTGTAAAACATTACCAGCGAGGGGTAGATGGGTTAGGTTAGGTTATGTTACGTTATAGACGTGTATAATGTTCCCACCGAGAAGTAGAGCCGATACGCTAGGAATGTTGTAAAATGCTGCATCCGAGATGTTAGCCTGCCTTAGGTTAGGATATATAACGCTATAGACGTATATAATACCCCAACCGAGATGTACGGGACGACACGAACGGGATTCTGTAAAACATTACCAGCGAGGGGCTAGATGGGTTAGGTTAGGTTATGTTACGTTATAGATGTATATAATGTTCCCACCGAGAAGTAGAGGCCGATCCTACAGAAATGTTGTAAAATAATATATCCGAGAAATTAGCCTGCCTTAGTTTAGGATATATATCGCTGTAGACGTTTATAATGTCTCATCCGAGACGTACGGGACGACAGGGACGGGATTCTGTAAAATATTACCAGCGAGGGGCTAGATGGGTTAGGATAAGTTGTGATACGTTATAAACGTATATAATGGTCCCACCGAGAAGTAGGGGCCGATATGCCAGGAATGTTGTAAAATACTGCATCCGAGATGTTAGCCTGCCTTAGGTTAGGATATATATCGCTGTAGACGTATATAATATCCCAACCAAGATGTACGGGACGACACGAACGGGATTCTGTAAAACATTGCAAACGAGGGGCTAGATGGGATAGGTTAGGTTATGTTACGTTACAGACGTATATAATGTTCCCACCGAGAAGTAGGGGCCGATACCCCAAGAATGTTGTAAAATACTACATCCGAGATGTTAGCCTGCCTTACGTTAGGATATATATCGCTGTAGACGTATATAACATCCCAACCGAGATGTACGGGACGACAGGAACGGGATTCTGTAAAACATTACCAGCGAGGGGCTAGATGGGTTAGGTTAGGTTGTGATACGTTATAAACGTATATAATGGTCCCACCGAGAAGTAGGGGCCGATATGCCAGGAATGTTGTAAAATACTATATCCGAGAAGTTAGTCTGCCTTAGGTTAGGATATATATCGCTGTAGACGTATATAATATCCCAACCGAGATGTACGGGACGACACGAACGGGATTCTGTAAAACATTGCAAACGAGGGGCTAGATGGGATAGGTTAGGTTATGTTACGTTACAGACGTATATAATGTTCCCACCGAGAAGTAGGGGCCCATACCCCAAGAATGTTGTAAAATACTACATCCGAGATGTTAGCCTGCCTTACGTTAGGATATATATCGCTGTAGACGTATATAACATCCCAACCGAGACGTACGGGACGACAGGAACGGGATTCTGTAAAACATTACCAGCGAGGGGCTAGATGGGTTAGGTTAGGTTATGTTACGTTATAGACGTGTATAATGTTCCCACCGAGAAGTAGGGGCCGATACTCCAAGAATGTTGTAAAATACTACATCCGAGATGTTAGCCTGCCTTACGTTAGGATATATAACGCTGTAGACGTATATAATGTCCCATCCGAGACGTACGGGACGACAGGAACGGGATTCTGCAAAACATTACCAGCGAGGGGCTAGATGGGTTAGGTTAGGTTATGTTACGTTATAGACGTGTATAATGTTCCCGCCGAGAAGTAAAGCCGATACGCCAGGAATGTTGTAAAATACTACATCCGAGATGTTAGCCTGCCATACGTTAGGATATATATCGCTGTAGACGTATATAACATCCCAACCGAGATGTACGGGACGACAGGAACGGGATTCTGTAAAACATTACCAGCGAGGGGCTAGATGGGTTAGGTTAGGTTGTGATACGTTATAAACGTATATAATGGTCCCACCGAGAAGTAGGGGCCGATATGCCAGGAATGTTGTAAAATACTATATCCGAGAAGTTAGTCTGCCTTAGGTTAGGATATATATCGCTGTAGACGTATATAATATCCCAACCGAGATGTACGGGACGACACGAACGGGATTCTGTAAAACATTGCAAACGAGGGGCTAGATGGGATAGGTTAGGTTATGTTACGTTACAGACGTATATAATGTTCCCACCGAGAAGTAGGGGCCGATACCCCAAGAATGTTGTAAAATACTACATCCGAGATGTTAGCCTGCCTTACGTTAGGATATATATCGCTGTAGACGTATATAACATCCCAACCGAGACGTACGGGACGACAGGAACGGGATTCTGTAAAACATTACCAGCGAGGGGCTAGATGGGTTAGGTTAGGTTATGTTACGTTATAGACGTGTATAATGTTCCCACCGAGAAGTAGGGGCCGATACTCCAAGAATGTTGTAAAATACTACATCCGAGATGTTAGCCTGCCTTACGTTAGGATATATAACGCTGTAGACGTATATAATGTCCCATCCGAGACGTACGGGACGACAGGAACGGGATTCTGCAAAACATTACCAGCGAGGGGCTAGATGGGTTAGGTTAGGTTATGTTACGTTATAGACGTGTATAATGTTCCCGCAGAGAAGTAAAGCCGATACGCCAGGAATGTTGTAAAATACTGCATCCGAGATGTTAGCCTGCCTTAGGTTAGGATATATAACGCTATAGACGTATATAATATCCAACCGAGATGTACGGGTCGACACGAACGGGATTCTGTAAAACATTACCAGCGAGGGGCTAGATTGGTTAGGTTAGGTTATGTTACGTTATAGACGTATATAATGTTCCCACCCGGAAGTAGGGGCCGATACGCCAGGAATGTTGTAAAATACTGGAACCGAGATGTTAGCCTGCCTTAGGTTAGGATATATAACGCTGTAGACGTTTATAATGTCCAAACCGAGACGTACGGGACGACACGAACGGGATTCTGTAAAACATTACCAGCGAGGGGCTAGATGGGTTAGGTTAGGTTGTGATACGTTATAAACGTATATAATGGTCCCACCGAGAAGTAGGGGCCGATATGCCAGGAATGTTGTAAAATACTATATCCGAGAAGTTAGTCTGCCTTAGGTTAGGATATATATCGCTGTAGACGTATATAATATCCCAACCGAGATGTACGGGACGACACGAACGGGATTCTGTAAAACATTGCAAACGAGGGGCTAGATGGGATAGGTTAGGTTATGTTACGTTACAGACGTATATAATGTTCCCACCGAGAAGTAGGGGCCGATACCCCAAGAATGTTGTAAAATACTACATCCGAGATGTTAGCCTGCCATACGTTAGGATATATATCGCTGCAGACGTATATAATATCCCAACCGAGATGTACGGGACGACACGAACGGGATTCTGTAAAACATTGCCAACGAGGGGCTAGATGGGATAGGTTAGGTTATGTTACGTTACAGACGTATATAATGTTCCCACCGAGAAGTAGGGGCCGATACTCCAAGAATGTTGTAAAATACTACATCCGAGATGTTAGCCTGCCATACGTTAGGATATATATCGCTGTAGACGTATATAACATCCCAACCGAGATGTACGGGACGACAGGAACGGGATTCTGTAAAACATTACCAGCGAGGGGCTAGATGGGTTAGGTTAGGTTATGTTACGTTATAGACGTGTATAATGTTCCCACCGAGAAGTAGGGGCCGATACTCCAAGAATGTTGTAAAATACTACATCCGAGATGTTAGCCTGCCTTACGTTAGGATATATAACGCTGTAGACGTATATAATGTCCCATCCGAGACGTACGGGACGACAGGAACGGGATTCTGCAAAACATTACCAGCGAGGGGCTAGATGGGTTAGGTTAGGTTATGTTACGTTATAGACGTGTATAATGTTCCCGCCGAGAAGTAAAGCCGATACGCCAGGAATGTTGTAAAATACTGCATCCGAGATGTTAGCCTGCCTTAGGTTAGGATATATAACGCTATAGACGTATATAATATCCCAACCGAGATGTACGGGACGACACGAACGGGATTCTGTAAAACATTACCAGCGAGGGGCTAGATGGGTTAGGTTAGGTTATGTTACGTTATAGACGTGTATAATGTTCCCACCGAGAAGTAGAGGCTGATCCTACAGGAATGTTGTAAAATACTATATCCGAGAAGTTAGCCTGCCTTAGGTTAGGATATGTATCGCTGTAGACGTATATAATATCCCAACCGAGATGTACGGGACAACACGAACGGGATTCTGTAAAACATTACCAGCGAGGGGCTAGATGGGTTAGGTTAGGTTATGTTACGTTATAGACGTATATAATGTTCCCACCGAGAAGTAGAGGCCGATACGCCAGGAATGTTGTAAAATACTGCATCCGAGATGATAGCCTGCCTTAGGTTAGGTATATAACGCTAGAGTCGTATATAATTTCCCAGCCGAGATGTACGGGACGACAGGAACGGGATTCTGTAAAATATTACCAGCGAGGGGCTAGATGGGTTAGGTTAGGTTATGTTAAGTTATAGACGTGTATAATGTTCCCACGGTGAAGTAGGGGCCGATACGCCAGGAATGTTGTAAAATACTATATCCGAGAAGTGAGCCTGCCTTAGGTTAGGATATATATCGCTGTAGCCGTTTATAACGTCTCATCCGAGACGTACGGGACGACAGGGACGGGGTTCTGTAAAACATTACCAGCGAGGGGCTAGATGGGTTAGGTTAGGTTGTGATACGTTATAGACGTATATAATGTTCCCACCGAAAAGTAGAGGCCGATCCTACAGAAATGTTGTAAAATAATATATCCGAGAAATTAGCCTGCCTTAGTTTAGGATATATATCGCTGTAGACGTTTATAATGTCTCATCCGAGACGTACGGGACGACAGGGACGGGATTCTGTAAAATATTACCAGCGAGGGGCTAGATGGGTTAGGATAGGTTGTGATACGTTATAAACGTATATAATGGTCCCACCGAGAAGTAGGGGCCGATATGCCAGGAATGTTGTAAAATACTGCATCCGAGATGTTAGCCTGCCTTAGGTTAGGATATATATCGCTGTAGACGTATATAATATCCCAAACAAGATGTACGGGACGACACGAACGGGATTCTGTAAAACATTGCAAACGAGGTTCTAGATGGGATAGGTTAGGTTATGTTACGTTACAGACGTATATAATGTTCCCACCGAGAAGTAGGGGCCGATACCCCAAGAATGTTGTAAAATACTACATCCGAGATGTTAGCCTGCCTTACGTTAGGATATATATCGCTGTAGACGTATATAACATCCCAACCGAGATGTACGGGACGACAGGTACGGGATTCTGCAAAACATTACCAGCGAGGGGCTAGATGGGTTAGGTTAGGTTATGTTACGTTACAGACGTGTATAATGTTCCCGCCGAGAAGTAGAGCCGATACGCCAGGAATGTTGTAAAATACTGCATCCGAGATGTTAGCCTGCCTTAGGTTAGGATATATAACGCTATAGACGTATATAATATCCCAACCGAGATGTACTGGACGACACGAACGGGATTCTGTAAAACATTACCAGCGAGGGGCTAGATGGGTTAGGTTAGGTTATGTTACGTTATAGACGTGTATAATGTTCCCACCGAGAAGTAGAGGCTGATCCCACAGGAATGTTGTAAAATACTATATCCGAGAAGTTAGCCTGCCTTAGGTTAGGATATGTATCGCTGTAGACGTATATAATATCCCAACCGAGATGTACGGGACAACACGAACGGGATTCTGTAAAACTTTGCCAACGAGGGGCTAGATGGGATAGGTTAGGTTATGTTACGTTACAGACGTATATAATGTTCCCACCGAGAAGTAGGGGCCGATACACCAAGAATGTTGTAAAATACTACATCCGAGATGTTAGCCTGCCTTACGTTAGGATATATATCGCTGTAGACGTATATAACATCCCAACCGAGATGTACGGGACGACAGGAACGGGATTCTGCAAAACATTACCAGCGAAGGGCTAGATGGGTTAGGTTAGGTTATGTTACGTTATAGACGTGTATAATGTTCCCGCCGAGAAGTAGAGCCGATACGCCAGGAATGTTGTAAAATACTGCATCCGAAGTGTTAGCCTGCCTTAGGTTAGGATATATAACGCTATAGACGTATATAATATCCCAACCGAGATGTACGGGACGACACGAACGGGATTCTGTAAAACATTACCAGCGAGGGGCTAGATGGGTTAGGTTAGGTTATGTTACGTTATAGACGTGTATAATGTTCCCACCGAGAAGTAGAGCCGATACGCTAGGAATGTTGTAAAATGCTGCATCCGAGATGTTAGCCTGCCTTAGGTTAGGATATATAACGCTATAGACGTATATAATATCCCAACCGAGATGTACGGGACGACACGAACGGGATTCTGTAAAACATTACCAGCGAGGGGCTAGATGGGTTAGGTTAGGTTATGTTACGTTATAGACGTATATAGTGTTCCCACCGAGAAGTAGAGGCCGATCCTACAGAAATGTTGTAAAATAATATATCCGAGAAATTAGCCTGCCTTAGTTTAGGATATATATCGCTGTAGACGTTTATAATGTCTCATCCGAGACGTACGGGACGACAGGGACGGGATTCTGTAAAATATTACCAGCGAGGGGCTAGATGGGTTAGGATAGGTTGTGATACGTTATAAACGTATATAATGGTCCCACCGAGAAGTAGGGGCCGATATGCCAGGAATGTTGTAAAATACTGCATCCGAGATGTTAGCCTGCCTTAGGTTAGGATATATATCGCTGTAGACGTATATAATATCCCAACCGAGATGTACGGGACGACACGAACGGGATTCTGTAAAACATTACCAGCGAGGGGCTAGATGGGTTAGGTTAGGTTATGTTACGTTATAGACGTGTATAATGTTCCCACCGAGAAGTAGAGGCTGATCCTACAGGAATGTTGTAAAATACTATATCCGAGAAGTTAGCCTGCCTTAGGTTAGGATATGTATCGCTGTAGACGTATATAATATCCCAACCGAGATGTACGGGACAACACGAACGGGATTCTGTAAAACTTTGCCAACGAGGGGCTAGATGGGATAGGTTAGGTTATGTTACGTTACAGACGTATATAATGTTCCCACCGAGAAGTAGGGGCCGATACCCCAAGAATGTTGTAAAATACTACATCCGAGATGTTAGCCTGCCTTACGTTAGGATATATATCGCTGTAGACGTATATAACATCCCAACCGAGATGTACGGGACGACAGGTACGGGATTCTGCAAAACATTACCAGCGAGGGGCTAGATGGGTTAGGTTAGGTTATGTTACGTTACAGACGTGTATAATGTTCCCGCCGAGAAGTAGAGCCGATACGCCAGGAATGTTGTAAAATACTGCATCCGAGATGTTAGCCTGCCTTAGGTTAGGATATATAACGCTATAGACGTATATAATATCCCAACCGAGATGTACTGGACGACACGAACGGGATTCTGTAAAACATTACCAGCGAGGGGCTAGATGGGTTAGGTTAGGTTATGTTACGTTATAGACGTGTATAATGTTCCCACCGAGAAGTAGAGGCTGATCCCACAGGAATGTTGTAAAATACTATATCCGAGAAGTTAGCCTGCCTTAGGTTAGGATATGTATCGCTGTAGACGTATATAATATCCCAACCGAGATGTACGGGACAACACGAACGGGATTCTGTAAAACTTTGCCAACGAGGGGCTAGATGGGATAGGTTAGGTTATGTTACGTTACAGACGTATATAATGTTCCCACCGAGAAGTAGGGGCCGATACACCAAGAATGTTGTAAAATACTACATCCGAGATGTTAGCCTGCCTTACGTTAGGATATATATCGCTGTAGACGTATATAACATCCCAACCGAGATGTACGGGACGACAGGAACGGGATTCTGCAAAACATTACCAGCGAAGGGCTAGATGGGTTAGGTTAGGTTATGTTACGTTATAGACGTGTATAATGTTCCCGCCGAGAAGTAGAGCCGATACGCCAGGAATGTTGTAAAATACTGCATCCGAAGTGTTAGCCTGCCTTAGGTTAGGATATATAACGCTATAGACGTATATAATATCCCAACCGAGATGTACGGGACGACACGAACGGGATTCTGTAAAACATTACCAGCGAGGGGCTAGATGGGTTAGGTTAGGTTATGTTACGTTATAGACGTGTATAATGTTCCCACCGAGAAGTAGAGCCGATACGCTAGGAATGTTGTAAAATGCTGCATCCGAGATGTTAGCCTGCCTTAGGTTAGGATATATAACGCTATAGACGTATATAATATCCCAACCGAGATGTACGGGACGACACGAACGGGATTCTGTAAAACATTACCAGCGAGGGGCTAGATGGGTTAGGTTAGGTTATGTTACGTTATAGACGTATATAGTGTTCCCACCGAGAAGTAGAGGCCGATCCTACAGAAATGTTGTAAAATAATATATCCGAGAAATTAGCCTGCCTTAGTTTAGGATATATATCGCTGTAGACGTTTATAATGTCTCATCCGAGACGTACGGGACGACAGGGACGGGATTCTGTAAAATATTACCAGCGAGGGGCTAGATGGGTTAGGATAGGTTGTGATACGTTATAAACGTATATAATGGTCCCACCGAGAAGTAGGGGCCGATATGCCAGGAATGTTGTAAAATACTGCATCCGAGATGTTAGCCTGCCTTAGGTTAGGATATATATCGCTGTAGACGTATATAATATCCCAACCGAGATGTACGGGACGACACGAACGGGATTCTGTAAAACATTACCAGCGAGGGGCTAGATGGGTTAGGTTAGGTTATGTTACGTTATAGACGTGTATAATGTTCCCACCGAGAAGTAGAGGCTGATCCTACAGGAATGTTGTAAAATACTATATCCGAGAAGTTAGCCTGCCTTAGGTTAGGATATGTATCGCTGTAGACGTATATAATATCCCAACCGAGATGTACGGGACAACACGAACGGGATTCTGTAAAACTTTGCCAACGAGGGGCTAGATGGGATAGGTTAGGTTATGTTACGTTACAGACGTATATAATGTTCCCACCGAGAAGTAGGGGCCGATACTCCAAGAATGTTGTAAAATACTACATCCGAGATGTTAGCCTGCCATACGTTAGGATATATATCGCTGTAGACGTATATAACATCCCAACCGAGATGTACGGGACGAAAGGAACGGGATTCTGCAAAACATTACCAGCGAGGGGCTAGATGGGTTAGGTTAGGTTATGTTACGTTATAGACGTGTATAATGTTCCCGCCGAGAAGTAGAGCCGATACGCCAGGAATGTTGTAAAATACTGCATCCGAGATGTTAGCCTGCCTTAGGTTAGGATATATAACGCTATAGACGTATATAATATCCCAACCGAGATGTACGGGACGACACGAACGGGATTCTGTAAAACATTACCAGCGAGGGGCTAGATGGGTTAGGTTAGGTTATGTTACGTTATAGACGTGTATAATGTTCCCACCGAGAAGTAGAGGCTGATCCTACAGGAATGTTGTAAAATACTATATCCGAGAAGTTAGCCTGCCTTAGGTTAGGATATGTATCGCTGTAGACGTATATAATATCCCAACCGAGATGTACGGGACAACACGAACGGGATTCTGTAAAACTTTGCCAACGAGGGGCTAGATGGGATAGGTTAGGTTATGTTACGTTACAGACGTATATAATGTTCCCACCGAGAAGTAGGGGCCGATACTCCAAGAATGTTGTAAAATACTACATCCGAGATGTTAGCCTGCCATACGTTAGGATATATATCGCTGTAGACGTATATAACATCCCAACCGAGATGTACGGGACGAAAGGAACGGGATTCTGTAAAACATTGCAAACGAGGGGCTAGATGGGATAGGTTAGGTTATGTTACGTTACAGACGTATATAATGTTCCCACCGAGAAGTAGGGGCCGATACCCCAAGAATGTTGTAAAATACTACATCCGAGATGTTAGCCTGCCTTACGTTAGGATATATATCGCTGTAGACGTATATAACATCCCAACCGAGACGTACGGGACGACAGGAACGGGATTCTGTAAAACATTACCAGCGAGGGGCTAGATGGGTTAGGTTAGGTTATGTTACGTTATAGACGTCTATAATGTTCCCACCGAGAAGTAGGGGCCGATACTCCAAGAATGTTGTAAAATACTACATCCGAGATGTTAGCCTGCCTTACGTTAGGATATATAACGCTGTAGACGTATATAATGTCCCATCCGAGACGTACGGGACGAAAGGAACGGGATTCTGCAAAACATTACCAGCGAGGGGCTAGATGGGTTAGGTTAGGTTATGTTACGTTATAGACGTGTATAATGTTCCCACCGAGAAGTAGAGCCGATACGCTAGGAATGTTGTAAAATGCTGCATCCGAGATGTTAGCCTGCCTTAGGTTAGGATATATAACGCTATAGACGTATATAATATCCCAACCGAGATGTACGGGACGACACGAACGGGATTCTGTAAAACATTACCAGCGAGGGGCTAGATGGGTTAGGTTAGGTTATGTTACGTTATAGACGTATATAATGTTCCCACCGAGAAGTAGAGGCCGATCCTACAGAAATGTTGTAAAATAATATATCCGAGAAATTAGCCTGCCTTAGTTTAGGATATATATCGCTGTAGACGTTTATAATGTCTCATCCGAGACGTACGGGACGACAGGGACGGGATTCTGTAAAATATTACCAGCGAGGGGCTAGATGGGTTAGGATAGGTTGTGATACGTTATAAACGTATATAATGGTCCCACCGAGAAGTAGGGGCCGATATGCCAGGAATGTTGTAAAATACTGCATCCGAGATGTTAGCCTGCCTTAGGTTAGGATATATATCGCTGTAGACGTATATAATATCCCAAACAAGATGTACGGGACGACACGAACGGGATTCTGTAAAACATTGCAAACGAGGTTCTAGATGGGATAGGTTAGGTTATGTTACGTTACAGACGTATATAATGTTCCCACCGAGAAGTAGGGGCCGATACCACAAGAATGTTGTAAAATACTACATCCGAGATGTTAGCCTGCCTTACGTTAGGATATATATCGCTGTAGACGTATATAACATCCCAACCGAGATGTACGGGACGACAGGAACGGGATTCTGCAAAACATTACCAGCGAGGGGCTAGATGGGTTAGGTTAGGTTATGTTACGTTACAGACGTGTATAATGTTCCCGCCGAGAAGTAGAGCCGATACGCCAGGAATGTTGTAAAATACTGCATCCGAGATGTTAGCCTGCCTTAGGTTAGGATATATAACGCTATAGACGTATATAATATCCCAACCGAGATGTACTGGACGACACGAACGGGATTCTGTAAAACATTACCAGCGAGGGGCTAGATGGGTTAGGTTAGGTTATGTTACGTTATAGACGTGTATAATGTTCCCACCGAGAAGTAGAGGCTGATCCTACAGGAATGTTGTAAAATACTATATCCGAGAAGTTAGCCTGCCTTAGGTTAGGATATGTATCGCTGTAGACGTATATAATATCCCAACCGAGATGTACGGGACAACACGAACGGGATTCTGTAAAACTTTGCCAACGAGGGGCTAGATGGGATAGGTTAGGTTATGTTACGTTACAGACGTATATAATGTTCCCACCGAGAAGTAGGGGCCGATACACCAAGAATGTTGTAAAATACTACATCCGAGATGTTAGCCTGCCATACGTTAGGATATATATCGCTGTAGACGTATATAACATCCCAACCGAGATGTACGGGACGAAAGGAACGGGATTCTGCAAAACATTACCAGCGCGGGGCTAGATGGGTTAGGTTAGGTTATGTTACGTTATAGACGTGTATAATGTTCCCGCCGAGAAGTAGAGCCGATACGCTAGGAATGTTGTAAAATGCTGCATCCGAGATGTTAGCCTGCCTTAGGTTAGGATATATAACGCTATAGACGTATATAATATCCCAACCGAGATGTACGGGACGACACGAACGGGATTCTGTAAAACATTACCAGCGAGGGGCTAGATGGGTTAGGTTAGGTTATGTTACGTTATAGACGTGTATAATGTTCCCACCGAGAAGTAGAGCCGATACGCTAGGAATGTTGTAAAATGCTGCATCCGAGATGTTAGCCTGCCTTAGGTTAGGATATATAACGCTATAGACGTATATAATATCCCAACCGAGATGTACGGGACGACACGAACGGGATTCTGTAAAACATTACCAGCGAGGGGCTAGATGGGTTAGGTTAGGTTATGTTACGTTATAGACGTATATAATGTTCCCACCGAGAAGTAGAGGCCGATCCTACAGAAATGTTGTAAAATAATATATCCGAGAAATTAGCCTGCCTTAGTTTAGGATATATATCGCTGTAGACGTTTATAATGTCTCATCCGAGACGTACGGGACGACAGGGACGGGATTCTGTAAAATATTACCAGCGAGGGGCTAGATGGGTTAGGATAGGTTGTGATACGTTATAAACGTATATAATGGTCCCACCGAGAAGTAGGGGCCGATATGCCAGGAATGTTGTAAAATACTGCATCCGAGATGTTAGCCTGCCTTAGGTTAGGATATATATCGCTGTAGACGTATATAATATCCCAACCAAGATGTACGGGACGACACGAACGGGATTCTGTAAAACATTGCAAACGAGGGGCTAGATGGGATAGGTTAGGTTATGTTACGTTACAGACGTATATAATGTTCCCACCGAGAAGTAGGGGCCGATACCCCAAGAATGTTGTAAAATACTACATCCGAGATGTTAGCCTGCCTTACGTTAGGATATATATCGCTGTAGACGTATATAACATCCCAACCGAGATGTACGGGACGACAGGAACGGGATTCTGCAAAACATTACCAGCGAGGGGCTAGATGGGTTAGGTTAGGTTACGTTACGTTATAGACGTGTATAATGTTCCCGCCGAGAAGTAGAGCCGATACGCCAGGAATGTTGTAAAATACTGCATCCGAGATGTTAGCCTGCCTTAGGTTAGGATATATAACGCTATAGACGTATATAATATCCCAACCGAGATGTACGGAACGACACGAACGGGATTCTGTAAAACATTACCAGCGAGGGGCTAGATGGGTTAGGTTAGGTTATGTTACGTTATAGACGTGTATAATGTTCCCACCGAGAAGTAGAGGCTGATCCTACAGGAATGTTGTAAAATACTATATCCGAGAAGTTAGCCTGCCTTAGGTTAGGATATGTATCGCTGTAGACGTATATAATATCCCAACCGAGATGTACGGGACAACACGAACGGGATTCTGTAAAACTTTGCCAACGAGGGGCTAGATGGGATAGGTTAGGTTATGTTACGTTACAGACGTATATAATGTTCCCACCGAGAAGTAGGGGCCGATACTCCAAGAATGTTGTAAAATACTACATCCGAGATGTTAGCCTGCCATACGTTAGGATATATATCGCTGTAGACGTATATAACATCCCAACCGAGATGTACGGGACGAAAGGAACGGGATTCTGCAAAACATTACCAGCGAGGGGCTAGATGGGTTAGGTTAGGTTATGTTACGTTATAGACGTGTATAATGTTCCCGCCGAGAAGTAGAGCCGATACGCTAGGAATGTTGTAAAATGCTGCATCCGAGATGTTAGCCTGCCTTAGGTTAGGATATATAACGCTATAGACGTATATAATATCCAACCGAGATGTACGGGTCGACACGAACGGGATTCTGTAAAACATTACCAGCGAGGGGCTAGATTGGTTAGGTTAGGTTATGTTACGTTATAGACGTATATAATGTTCCCACCCGGAAGTAGGGGCCGATACGCCAGGAATGTTGTAAAATACTGGAACCGAGATGTTAGCCTGCCTTAGGTTAGGATATATAACGCTGTAGACGTTTATAATGTCCCAACCGAGACGTACGGGACGACACGAACGGGATTCTGTAAAACATTACCAGCGAGGGGCTAGATGGGTTAGGTTAGGTTGTGATACGTTATAAACGTATATAATGGTCCCACCGAGAAGTAGGGGCCGATATGCCAGGAATGTTGTAAAATACTATATCCGAGAAGTTAGTCTGCCTTAGGTTAGGATATATATCGCTGTAGACGTATATAATATCCCAACCGAGATGTACGGGACGACACGAACGGGATTCTGTAAAACATTGCCAACGAGGGGCTAGATGGGATAGGTTAGATTATGTTACGTTACAGACGTATATAATGTTCCCACAGAGAAGTAGGGGCCGATACTCCAAGAATGTTGTAAAATACTACATCCTAGATGTTAGCCTGCCATACGTTAGGATATATATCGCTGTAGACGTATATAACATCCCAACCGATATGTACGGGACGACAGGAACGGGATTCTGTAAAACATTACCAGCGAGGGGCTAGATGGGTTAGGTTAGGTTGTGATACGTTATAAACGTATATAATGGTCCCACCGAGAAGTAGGGGCCGATATGCCAGGAATGTTGTAAAATACTATATCCGAGAAGTTAGTCTGCCTTAGGTTAGGATATATATCGCTGTAGACGTATATAATATCCCAACCGAGATGTACGGGACGACACGAACGGGATTCTGTAAAACATTGCAAACGAGGGGCTAGATGGGATAGGTTAGGTTATGTTACGTTACAGACGTATATAATGTTCCCACCGAGAAGTAGGGGCCGATACCCCAAGAATGTTGTAAAATACTACATCCGAGATGTTAGCCTGCCTTACGTTAGGATATATATCGCTGTAGACGTATATAACATCCCAACCGAGACGTACGGGACGACAGGAACGGGATTCTGTAAAACATTACCAGCGAGGGGCTAGATGGGTTAGGTTAGGTTATGTTACGTTATAGACGTGTATAATGTTCCCACCGAGAAGTAGGGGCCGATACTCCAAGAATGTTGTAAAATACTACATCCGAGATGTTAGCCTGCCTTACGTTAGGATATATAACGCTGTAGACGTATATAATGTCCCATCCGAGACGTACGGGACGACAGGAACGGGATTCTGTAAAACATCACCAGCGAGGGGCTAGATGTGTTAGGTTAGATTATATTACGTTATAGACGTATATAATGTTCCCACCGAGAAGTAGAGGCTGATCCTACAGGAATGTTGTAAAATACTATATCCGAGAAGTTAGCCTGCCTTAGGTTAGGATATGTATCGCTGTAGACGTATATAATATCCCAACCGAGATGTACGGGACGACACGAACGGGATTCTGTAAAACATTGCCAACGAGGGGCTAGATGTTTTAGGTTAGATTATATTACGTTATAGACGTATATAATGTTCCCACCGAGAAGTAGGGGCCGATACTCCAAGAATGTTGTAAAATACTACATCCGAGATGTTAGCCTGCCTTACGTTAGGATATATAACGCTATAGACGTATATAATATCCCAACCGAGATGTACGGGACGACACGAACGGCATTCTGTAAAATATTACCAGCGAGGGGCTAGATGGGTTAGATTATGTTATGTTACGTTATAGACGTATATAATGTTCCCACCGAGAAGTAGGGGCCGATACTCCAAGAATGTTGTAAAATACTACATCCGAGATGTTAGCCTGCCTTTCGTTAGGATATATATCGCTGTAGACGTATATAGCATCCCAACCGAGATGTACGGGACGACATAAACGGGATTCTGTAAAACATCACCAGCGAGGGGCTAGATGGGTTAGGTTAGGATATATAACGCTATAGACGTATATAATATCCCAACCGAGATGTACGGCACGACACGAACGGGATTCTGTAAAACATTACCAGCGAGGGGCTAGATGGGTTAGGTTAGGTTATGTTACGTTATAGACGTGTATAATGTTCCCACCGAGAAGTAGAGCCGATACGCTAGGAATGTTGTAAAATGCTGCATCCGAGATGTTAGCCTGCCTTAGGTTAGGATATATAACGCTATAGACGTATATAATATTCCAACCGAGATGTACGGGACGACACGAACGGGATTCTGTAAAACATTGCAAACGAGGTTCTAGATGGGATAGGTTAGGTTATGTTACGTTACAGACGTATATAATGTTCCCACCGAGAAGTAGGGGCCGATACCCCAAGAATGTTGTAAAATACTACATCCGAGATGTTAGCCTGCCTTACGTTAGGATATATATCGCTGTAGACGTATATAACATCCCAACCGAGATGTACGGGACGACAGGAACGGGATTCTGCAAAACATTACCAGCGAGGGGCTAGATGGGTTAGGTTAGGTTATGTTACGTTACAGACGTGTATAATGTTCTCGCCGAGAAGTAGAGCCGATACGCCAGGAATGTTGTAAAATACTGCATCCGAGATGTTAGCCTGCCTTAGGTTAGGATATATAACGCTATAGACGTATATAATATCCCAACCGAGATGTACGGGACGACACGAACGGGATTCTGTAAAACATTACCAGCGAGGGGCTAGATGGGTTAGGTTAGGTTATGTTACGTTATAGACGTGTATAATGTTCCCACCGAGAAGTAGAGGCTGATCCTACAGGAATGTTGTAAAATACTATATCCGAGAAGTTAGCCTGCCTTAGGTTAGGATATGTATCGCTGTAGACGTATATAATATCCCAACCGAGATGTACGGGACAACACGAACGGGATTCTGTAAAACTTTGCCAACGAGGGGCTAGATGGGATAGGTTAGGTTATGTTACGTTACAGACGTATATAATGTTCCCACCGAGAAGTAGGGGCCGATACTCCAAGAATGTTGTAAAATACTACATCCGAGATGTTAGCCTGCCATACGTTAGGATATATATCGCTGTAGACGTATATAACATCCCAACCGAGATGTACGGGACGAAAGGAACGGGATTCTGCAAAACATTACCAGCGAGGGGCTAGATGGGTTAGGTTAGGTTGTGATACGTTATAAACGTATATAATGGTCCCACCGAGAAGTAGGGGCCGATATGCCAGGAATGTTGTAAAATACTATATCCGAGAAGTTAGTCTGCCTTAGGTTAGGATATATATCGCTGTAGACGTATATAATATCCCAACCGAGATGTACGGGACGACACGAACGGGATTCTGTAAAACATTGCAAACGAGGGGCTAGATGGGATAGGTTAGGTTATGTTACGTTATAGACGTGTATAATGTTCCCGCCGAGAAGTAGAGCCGATACGCCAGGAATGTTATAAAATACTGCATCCGAGATGTTAGCCTGCCTTAGGTTAGGATATATAACGCTATAGACGTATATAATATCCCAACCGAGATGTACGGGACGACACGAACGGGATTCTGTAAAACATTACCAGCGAGGGGCTAGATGGGTTAGGTTAGGTTATGTTACGTTATAGACGTGTATAATGTTCCCACCGAGAAGTAGAGGCTGATCCTACAGGAATGTTGTAAAATACTATATCCGAGAAGTTAGCCTGCCTTAGGTTAGGATATGTATCGCTGTAGACGTATATAATATCCCAACCGAGATGTACGGGACAACACGAACGGGATTCTGTAAAACATTACCAGCGAGGGGCTAGATGGGTTAGGTTAGGTTATGTTACGTTATAGACGTATATAATGTTCCCACCGAGAAGTAGAGGCCGATACGCCAGGAATGTTGTAAAATACAGCATCCGAGATGTTAGCCTGCCTTAGGTTAGGATATATAACGCTATAGACGTATATAATATCCCAACCGAGATGTACGGGACGACACGAACGGGATTCTGTAAAACATTACCAGCGAGGGGCTAGATGGGTTAGGTTAGGTTATGTTACGTTATAGACGTGTATAATGTTCCCACCCGGAAGTAGAGGCTGATCCTACAGGAATGTTGTAAAATACTATATCCGAGAAGTTAGCCTGCCTTAGGTTAGGATATGTATCGCTGTAGACGTATATAATATCCCAACCGAGATGTACGGGACGACACGAACGGGATTCTGTAAAACATTGCCAACGAGGCGCTAGATGGGATAGGTTAGGTTATGTTACGTTACAGACGTATATAATGTTCCCACCGAGAAGTAGGGGCCGATACTCCAAGAATGTTCTAAAATACTACATCCGAGATGTTAGCCTGCCTTACGTTAGGATATATAACGCTATAGACGTATATAATATCAAACCGAGATGTACGGGACGACACGAACGGGATTCTGTAAAACATTACCAGCGAGGGGCTAGATGGGTTAGGTTAGGTTATGTTACGTTATAGACGTATATAATGTTCCCACCCGGAAGTAGGGGCCGATACTCCAAGAATATTGTAAAATACTACATCCGAGATGTTAGCCTGCCTTACGTTAGGATATATAACGCTGTAGACGTATATAATGTCCTATCCGAGACGTACGGGACGACAGGAACGGGATTCTGTAAAACATTACCAGCGAGGGGCTAGATGGGTTAGGTTAGGTTATGTTACGTTATAGACGTATATAATGTTCCCACCCGGAAGTAGAGGCTGATCCTACAGGAATGTTGTAAAATACTATATCCGAGAAGTTAGCCTGCCTTAGGTTAGGATATGTATCGCTGTAGACGTATATAATATCCCAACCGAGATGTACGGGACGACACGAACGGGATTCTGTAAAACATTGCCAACGAGGGGCTAGATGGGATAGGTTAGGTTATGTTACGTTACAGACGTATATAATGTTCCCACCGAGAAGTAGGGGCCGATACCCCAAGAATGTTGTAAAATACTACATCCGAGATGTTAGCCTGCCTTACGTTAGGATATATAACGCTGTAGACGTATATAATGTCCTATCCGAGACGTACGGGACGACAGGAACGGGATTCTGTAAAACATTACCAGCGAGGGGATAGATGGGTTAGGTTAGGTTATGTTACGTTATAGACGTGTATAATGTACCCACCGAGAAGTAGAGCCGATACGCCAGGAATGTTGTAAAATACTGCATCCGAGATGTTAGCCTGCCTTTGGTTAGGATATATAACGCTACAGACGTATATAATATCCCAACCGAGATGTACGGGACGACACGAACGGGATTCTGTAAAATATTACCAGCGAGGGGCTAGATGGGTAAGGTTAGGTTATGTTACGTTATAGACGTGTATAATGTTCCCACCGAGAAGTAGAGCCGATACGCCAGGAATGTTGTAAAATACTGCATCCGAGATGTTAGCCTGCCTTTGGTTAGGATATATAACGCTATAGACGTATATAATATCCCAACCGAGATGTACGGGACGACACGAACGGGATTCTGTAAAACATTGCCAACGAGGGGCTAGATGTTTTAGGTTAGATTATATTACGTTATAGACGTATATAATGTTCCCACCGAGAAGTAGGGGCCGATACTCCAAGAATGTTGTAAAATACTACATCCGAGATGTTAGCCTGCCTTACGTTAGGATATATAACGCTATAGACGTATATAATATCCCAACCGAGATGTACGGGACGACACGAACGCATTCTGTAAAATATTACCAGCGAGGGGCTAGATGGGTTAGATTAGGTTATGTTACGTTATAGACGTATATAATGTTCCCACCGAGAAGTAGGGGCCGATACTCCAAGAATGTTGTAAAATACTACATCCGAGATGTTAGCCTGCCTTACGTTAGGATATATATCGCTGTAGACGTATATAACATCCCAACCGAGATGTACGGGACGACATAAACGGGATTCTGTAAAACATCACCAGCGAGGGGCTAGATGTGTTAGGTTAGATTATATTACGTTATAGACGTATATAATGTTCCCACCGAGAAGTAGAGGCTGATCCTACAGGAATGTTGTAAAATACTATATCCGAGAAGTTAGCCTGCCTTAGGTTAGGATATGTATCGCTGTAGACGTATATAATATCCCAACCGAGATGTACGGGACGACACGAACGGGATTCTGTAAAACATTGCCAACGAGGGGCTGGATGGGATAGGTTAGGTTATGTTACGTTACAGACGTATATAATGTTCCCACCGAGAAGTAGGGGCCGATACTCCAAGAATGTTGTAAAATACTACATCCGAGATGTTAGCCTGCCTTACGTTAGGATATATAACGCTGTAGACGTATATAATGTCCTATCCGAGACGTACGGGACGACAGGAACGGGATTCTGTAAAACATTACCAGCGAGGGGCTAGATGGGTTAGGTTAGGTTATGTTACGTTATAGACGTGTATAATGTTCCCACCGAGAAGTAGAGCCGATACGCCAGGAATGTTGTAAAATACTTCATCCGAGATGTTAGCCTGCCTTTGGTTAGGATATATAACGCTATAGACGTATATAATATCCCAACCGAGATGTACGGGACGACACGAACGGGATTCTGTAAAATATTACCAGCGAGGGGCTAGATGGGTTAGATTAGGTTATGTTACGTTATAGACGTATATAATGTTCCCCCTGAGAAGTAGGGGCCGATAATCCAAGAATGTTGTAAAATACTACATCCGAGATGTTAGCCTGCCTTAGGTTAGGATATATAATGCTATAGACGTATATAATATCCCAACCGAGATGTACGGGACGAAACGAACGGGATTCTGTAAAACATTACCAGCGAGGGGCTAGATGGGTTAGGTTAGGTTATGTTACGTTATAGACGTATATAATGTTCCCACCGAGAAGTAGGGGCCGATACTCCAAGAATGTTGTAAAATACCACATCCGAGATGTTAGCCTGCCTTACGTTAGGATATATATCGCTGTAGACGTATATAACATCCCAACCGAGATGTACGGGACGACATAAACGGGATTCTGTAAAACATCACCAGCGAGGGGCTAGATGTGTTAGGTTAGATTATATTACGTTATAGACGTATATAATGTTCCCACCGAGAAGTAGAGGCTGATCCTACAGGAATGTTGTAAAATACTATATCCGAGAAGTTAGCCTGCCTTAGGTTAGGATATGTATCGCTGTAGACGTATATAATATCCCAACCGAGATGTACGGGACGACACGAACGGGATTCTGCAAAACATTGCCAACGAGGGGCTAGATGGGATAGGTTAGGTTATGTTACGTTATAGACGTATATAATGCTCCCACCGAGAAGTAGAGCCGATACGCCAGGAATGTTGTAAAATACTTCATCCGAGATGTTAGCCTGCCTTTGGTTAGGATATATAACGCTATAGACGTATATAATATCCCAACCGAGATGTACGGGACGACACGAACGGGATTCTGTAAAACATTGCCAACGAGGTGCTAGATGGGATAGGTTAGGTTATGTTACGTTACAGACGTATATAATGTTCCCACCGAGAAGTAGGGGCCGATACTCCAAGAATGTTGTAAAATACTACATCCGAGATGTTAGCCTGCCTTACGTTAGGATATATAACGCTGTAGACGTATATAATATCCAACCGAGATGTACGGTACGACACGAACGGGATTCTGTAAAACATTACCAGCGAGGGGCTAGATGGGTTAGGTTAGGTTATGTTACGTTATAGACGTATATAATGTTCCCACCCGGAAGTAGAGGCTGATCCTACAGGAATGTTGTAAAATACTGTATCCGAGAAGTTAGCCTGCCTTAGGTTAGGATATGTATCGCTGTAGACGTATATAATATCCCAACCGAGATGTACGGGACGACACGAACGGGATTCTGTAAAACATTGCCAACAAGGGGCTAGATGGGATAGGTTAGGTTATGTTACGTTACAGACGTATATAATGTTCCCACCGAGAAGTAGGGGCCGATACCCCAAGAATGTTGTAAAATACTACATCCGAGATGTTAGCGTGTCTTACGTTAGGATATATAACGCTGTAGACGTATATAATGTCCTATCCGAGACGTACGGGACGACAGGAACAGGATTCTGTAAAACATTACCAGCGAGGGGCTAGATGGGTTAGGTTAGGTTATGTTACGTTATAGACGTGTATAATGTACCCACCGAGAAGTAGAGCCGATACGCCAGGAATGTTGTAAAATACTGCATCCGAGATGTTAGCCTGCCTTTGGTTAGGATATGTATCGCTGTAGACGTATATAATATCCCAACCGAGATGTACGGGACGACACGAACGGGATTCTGCAAAACATTGCCAACGAGGGGCTAGATGGGATAGGTTAGGTTATGTTACGTTATAGACGTATATAATGCTCCCACCGAGAAGTAGAGCCGATACGCCAGGAATGTTGTAAAATACTTCATCCGAGATGTTAGCCTGCCTTTGGTTAGGATATATAACGCTATAGACGTATATAATATCCCAACCGAGATGTACGGGACGACACGAACGGGATTCTGTAAAACATTGCCAACGAGGTGCTAGATGGGATAGGTTAGGTTATGTTACGTTACAGACGTATATAATGTTCCCACCGAGAAGTAGGGGCCGATACTCCAAGAATGTTGTAAAATACTACATCCGAGATGTTAGCCTGCCTTACGTTAGGATATATAACGCTATAGACGTATATAATATCCCAACCGAGATGTACGGGACGACACGAACGGGATTCTGTAAAATATTACCAGCGAGGGGCTAGATGGGTTAGGGTAGGTTATGTTACGTTATAGACGTGTATAATGTTCCCACCGAGAAGTAGAGCCGATACGCCAGGAATGTTGTAAAATACTATATCCGAGAAGTTAGCCTGCCTTAGGTTAGGATATGTATCGCTGTAGACGTATATAATATCCCAACCGAGATGTACGGGACGACACGAACGGGATTCTGTAAAACATTGCCAACGAGGGGCTAGATGTTTTAGGTTAGATTATATTACGTTATAGACGTATATAATGTTCCCACCGAGAAGTAGGGGCCGATACTCCAAGAATGTTGTAAAATACTACATCCGAGATGTTAGCCTGCCTTACGTTAGGATATATAACGCTATAGACGTATATAATATCCCAACCGAGATGTACGGGACGACACGAACGGCATTCTGTAAAACATTGCCAACGAGGTGCTAAATGGGATAGGTTAGGTTATGTTACGTTACAGACGTATATAATGTTCCCACCGAGAAGTAGGGGCCGATACTCCAAGAATGTTGTAAAATACTACATCCGAGATGTTAGCCTGCCTTACGTTAGGATATATAACGCTGTAGACGTATATAATGTCCTATCCGAGACGTACGGGACGACAGGAACGGGATTCTGTAAAACATTACCAGCGAGGGGCTAGATGGGTTAGGTTAGGTTATGTTACGTTATAGACGTGTATAATGTACCCACCGAGAAGTAGAGCCGATACGCCAGGAATGTTGTAAAATACTGCATCCGAGATGTTAGCCTGCCTTACGTTAGGATATATATCGCTGTAGACGTATATAACATCCCAACCGAGATGTACGGGACGACATAAACGGGATTCTGTAAAATATTACCAGTGAGGGGCTAGATGGGTTAGATTAGGTTATGTTACGTTATAGACGTATATAATGTTCCCACTGAGAAGTAGGGGCCGATACTCCAAGAATGTTGTAAAATACTACATCCGAGATGTTAGCCTGCCTTACGTTAGGATATATATCGCTGTAGACGTATATAACATCCCAACCGAGATGTACGGGACGACATAAACGGGATTCTGTAAAACATCACCAGCGAGGGGCTAGATGTGTTAGGTTAGATTATATTACGTTATAGACGTATATAATGTTCCCACCGAGAAGTAGAGGCTGATCCTACAGGAATGTTGTAAAATACTATATTCGAGGAGTTAGCCTGCCTTAGGTTAGGATATGTATCGCTGTAGACGTATATAATATCCCAACCGAGATGTACGGGACGACACGAACGGGATTCTGTAAAACATTGCCAACGAGGGGCTAGATGGGATAGGTTAGATTATATTACGTTATAGACGTATATAATGTTCCCACCGAGAAATAGAGGCTGATCCTACAGGAATGTTGTAAAATACTATATCCGAGAAGTTAGCCTGCCTTAGGTTAGGATATGTATCGCTGTAGACGTATATAATATCCCAACCGAGATGTACGGGACGACATAAACGGGATTCTGTAAAACATCACCAGCGAGGGGCTAGATGGGTTAGGTTAGGTTATGTTACGTAATAGACGTGTATAATGTTGCCACCGAGAAGTAGAGCCGATACGCCAGGAATGTTGTAAAATACTATATCCGAGAAGTTAGCCTGCCTTAGGTTAGGATATGTATCGCTGTAGACGTATATAATATCCCAACCGAGATGTACGGGACGACACGAACGGGATTCTGTAAAACATTGCCAACGAGGGGCTAGATGTTTTAGGTTAGATTATATTACGTTATAGACGTATATAATGTTCCCACCGAGAAGTAGGGGCCGATACTCCAAGAATGTTGTAAAATACTACATCCGAGATGTTAGCCTGCCTTACGTTAGGATATATAACGCTATAGACGTATATAATATCCCAACCGAGATGTACGGGACGACACGAACGGCATTCTGTAAAATATTACCAGCGAGGGGCTAGATGGGTTAGATTATGTTATGTTACGTTATAGACGTATATAATGTTCCCACCGAGAAGTAGGGGCCGATACTCCAAGAATGTTGTAAAATACTACATCCGAGATGTTAGCCTGCCTTTCGTTAGGATATATATCGCTGTAGACGTATATAGCATCCCAACCGAGATGTACGGGACGACATAAACGGGATTCTGTAAAACATCACCAGCGAGGGGCTAGATGGGTTAGGTTAGGATATATAACGCTATAGACGTATATAATATCCCAACCGAGATGTACGGCACGACACGAACGGGATTCTGTAAAACATTACCAGCGAGGGGCTAGATGGGTTAGGTTAGGTTATGTTACGTTATAGACGTGTATAATGTTCCCACCGAGAAGTAGAGCCGATACGCTAGGAATGTTGTAAAATGCTGCATCCGAGATGTTAGCCTGCCTTAGGTTAGGATATATAACGCTATAGACGTATATAATATTCCAACCGAGATGTACGGGACGACACGAACGGGATTCTGTAAAACATTGCAAACGAGGTTCTAGATGGGATAGGTTAGGTTATGTTACGTTACAGACGTATATAATGTTCCCACCGAGAAGTAGGGGCCGATACCCCAAGAATGTTGTAAAATACTACATCCGAGATGTTAGCCTGCCTTACGTTAGGATATATATCGCTGTAGACGTATATAACATCCCAACCGAGATGTACGGGACGACAGGAACGGGATTCTGCAAAACATTACCAGCGAGGGGCTAGATGGGTTAGGTTAGGTTATGTTACGTTACAGACGTGTATAATGTTCTCGCCGAGAAGTAGAGCCGATACGCCAGGAATGTTGTAAAATACTGCATCCGAGATGTTAGCCTGCCTTAGGTTAGGATATATAACGCTATAGACGTATATAATATCCCAACCGAGATGTACGGGACGACACGAACGGGATTCTGTAAAACATTACCAGCGAGGGGCTAGATGGGTTAGGTTAGGTTATGTTACGTTATAGACGTGTATAATGTTCCCACCGAGAAGTAGAGGCTGATCCTACAGGAATGTTGTAAAATACTATATCCGAGAAGTTAGCCTGCCTTAGGTTAGGATATGTATCGCTGTAGACGTATATAATATCCCAACCGAGATGTACGGGACAACACGAACGGGATTCTGTAAAACTTTGCCAACGAGGGGCTAGATGGGATAGGTTAGGTTATGTTACGTTACAGACGTATATAATGTTCCCACCGAGAAGTAGGGGCCGATACTCCAAGAATGTTGTAAAATACTACATCCGAGATGTTAGCCTGCCATACGTTAGGATATATATCGCTGTAGACGTATATAACATCCCAACCGAGATGTACGGGACGAAAGGAACGGGATTCTGCAAAACATTACCAGCGAGGGGCTAGATGGGTTAGGTTAGGTTGTGATACGTTATAAACGTATATAATGGTCCCACCGAGAAGTAGGGGCCGATATGCCAGGAATGTTGTAAAATACTATATCCGAGAAGTTAGTCTGCCTTAGGTTAGGATATATATCGCTGTAGACGTATATAATATCCCAACCGAGATGTACGGGACGACACGAACGGGATTCTGTAAAACATTGCAAACGAGGGGCTAGATGGGATAGGTTAGGTTATGTTACGTTATAGACGTGTATAATGTTCCCGCCGAGAAGTAGAGCCGATACGCCAGGAATGTTATAAAATACTGCATCCGAGATGTTAGCCTGCCTTAGGTTAGGATATATAACGCTATAGACGTATATAATATCCCAACCGAGATGTACGGGACGACACGAACGGGATTCTGTAAAACATTACCAGCGAGGGGCTAGATGGGTTAGGTTAGGTTATGTTACGTTATAGACGTGTATAATGTTCCCACCGAGAAGTAGAGGCTGATCCTACAGGAATGTTGTAAAATACTATATCCGAGAAGTTAGCCTGCCTTAGGTTAGGATATGTATCGCTGTAGACGTATATAATATCCCAACCGAGATGTACGGGACAACACGAACGGGATTCTGTAAAACATTACCAGCGAGGGGCTAGATGGGTTAGGTTAGGTTATGTTACGTTATAGACGTATATAATGTTCCCACCGAGAAGTAGAGGCCGATACGCCAGGAATGTTGTAAAATACAGCATCCGAGATGTTAGCCTGCCTTAGGTTAGGATATATAACGCTATAGACGTATATAATATCCCAACCGAGATGTACGGGACGACACGAACGGGATTCTGTAAAACATTACCAGCGAGGGGCTAGATGGGTTAGGTTAGGTTATGTTACGTTATAGACGTGTATAATGTTCCCACCCGGAAGTAGAGGCTGATCCTACAGGAATGTTGTAAAATACTATATCCGAGAAGTTAGCCTGCCTTAGGTTAGGATATGTATCGCTGTAGACGTATATAATATCCCAACCGAGATGTACGGGACGACACGAACGGGATTCTGTAAAACATTGCCAACGAGGCGCTAGATGGGATAGGTTAGGTTATGTTACGTTACAGACGTATATAATGTTCCCACCGAGAAGTAGGGGCCGATACTCCAAGAATGTTCTAAAATACTACATCCGAGATGTTAGCCTGCCTTACGTTAGGATATATAACGCTATAGACGTATATAATATCAAACCGAGATGTACGGGACGACACGAACGGGATTCTGTAAAACATTACCAGCGAGGGGCTAGATGGGTTAGGTTAGGTTATGTTACGTTATAGACGTATATAATGTTCCCACCCGGAAGTAGGGGCCGATACTCCAAGAATATTGTAAAATACTACATCCGAGATGTTAGCCTGCCTTACGTTAGGATATATAACGCTGTAGACGTATATAATGTCCTATCCGAGACGTACGGGACGACAGGAACGGGATTCTGTAAAACATTACCAGCGAGGGGCTAGATGGGTTAGGTTAGGTTATGTTACGTTATAGACGTATATAATGTTCCCACCCGGAAGTAGAGGCTGATCCTACAGGAATGTTGTAAAATACTATATCCGAGAAGTTAGCCTGCCTTAGGTTAGGATATGTATCGCTGTAGACGTATATAATATCCCAACCGAGATGTACGGGACGACACGAACGGGATTCTGTAAAACATTGCCAACGAGGGGCTAGATGGGATAGGTTAGGTTATGTTACGTTACAGACGTATATAATGTTCCCACCGAGAAGTAGGGGCCGATACCCCAAGAATGTTGTAAAATACTACATCCGAGATGTTAGCCTGCCTTACGTTAGGATATATAACGCTGTAGACGTATATAATGTCCTATCCGAGACGTACGGGACGACAGGAACGGGATTCTGTAAAACATTACCAGCGAGGGGATAGATGGGTTAGGTTAGGTTATGTTACGTTATAGACGTGTATAATGTACCCACCGAGAAGTAGAGCCGATACGCCAGGAATGTTGTAAAATACTGCATCCGAGATGTTAGCCTGCCTTTGGTTAGGATATATAACGCTACAGACGTATATAATATCCCAACCGAGATGTACGGGACGACACGAACGGGATTCTGTAAAATATTACCAGCGAGGGGCTAGATGGGTAAGGTTAGGTTATGTTACGTTATAGACGTGTATAATGTTCCCACCGAGAAGTAGAGCCGATACGCCAGGAATGTTGTAAAATACTGCATCCGAGATGTTAGCCTGCCTTTGGTTAGGATATATAACGCTATAGACGTATATAATATCCCAACCGAGATGTACGGGACGACACGAACGGGATTCTGTAAAACATTGCCAACGAGGGGCTAGATGTTTTAGGTTAGATTATATTACGTTATAGACGTATATAATGTTCCCACCGAGAAGTAGGGGCCGATACTCCAAGAATGTTGTAAAATACTACATCCGAGATGTTAGCCTGCCTTACGTTAGGATATATAACGCTATAGACGTATATAATATCCCAACCGAGATGTACGGGACGACACGAACGCATTCTGTAAAATATTACCAGCGAGGGGCTAGATGGGTTAGATTAGGTTATGTTACGTTATAGACGTATATAATGTTCCCACCGAGAAGTAGGGGCCGATACTCCAAGAATGTTGTAAAATACTACATCCGAGATGTTAGCCTGCCTTACGTTAGGATATATATCGCTGTAGACGTATATAACATCCCAACCGAGATGTACGGGACGACATAAACGGGATTCTGTAAAACATCACCAGCGAGGGGCTAGATGTGTTAGGTTAGATTATATTACGTTATAGACGTATATAATGTTCCCACCGAGAAGTAGAGGCTGATCCTACAGGAATGTTGTAAAATACTATATCCGAGAAGTTAGCCTGCCTTAGGTTAGGATATGTATCGCTGTAGACGTATATAATATCCCAACCGAGATGTACGGGACGACACGAACGGGATTCTGTAAAACATTGCCAACGAGGGGCTGGATGGGATAGGTTAGGTTATGTTACGTTACAGACGTATATAATGTTCCCACCGAGAAGTAGGGGCCGATACTCCAAGAATGTTGTAAAATACTACATCCGAGATGTTAGCCTGCCTTACGTTAGGATATATAACGCTGTAGACGTATATAATGTCCTATCCGAGACGTACGGGACGACAGGAACGGGATTCTGTAAAACATTACCAGCGAGGGGCTAGATGGGTTAGGTTAGGTTATGTTACGTTATAGACGTGTATAATGTTCCCACCGAGAAGTAGAGCCGATACGCCAGGAATGTTGTAAAATACTTCATCCGAGATGTTAGCCTGCCTTTGGTTAGGATATATAACGCTATAGACGTATATAATATCCCAACCGAGATGTACGGGACGACACGAACGGGATTCTGTAAAATATTACCAGCGAGGGGCTAGATGGGTTAGATTAGGTTATGTTACGTTATAGACGTATATAATGTTCCCCCTGAGAAGTAGGGGCCGATAATCCAAGAATGTTGTAAAATACTACATCCGAGATGTTAGCCTGCCTTAGGTTAGGATATATAATGCTATAGACGTATATAATATCCCAACCGAGATGTACGGGACGAAACGAACGGGATTCTGTAAAACATTACCAGCGAGGGGCTAGATGGGTTAGGTTAGGTTATGTTACGTTATAGACGTATATAATGTTCCCACCGAGAAGTAGGGGCCGATACTCCAAGAATGTTGTAAAATACCACATCCGAGATGTTAGCCTGCCTTACGTTAGGATATATATCGCTGTAGACGTATATAACATCCCAACCGAGATGTACGGGACGACATAAACGGGATTCTGTAAAACATCACCAGCGAGGGGCTAGATGTGTTAGGTTAGATTATATTACGTTATAGACGTATATAATGTTCCCACCGAGAAGTAGAGGCTGATCCTACAGGAATGTTGTAAAATACTATATCCGAGAAGTTAGCCTGCCTTAGGTTAGGATATGTATCGCTGTAGACGTATATAATATCCCAACCGAGATGTACGGGACGACACGAACGGGATTCTGCAAAACATTGCCAACGAGGGGCTAGATGGGATAGGTTAGGTTATGTTACGTTATAGACGTATATAATGCTCCCACCGAGAAGTAGAGCCGATACGCCAGGAATGTTGTAAAATACTTCATCCGAGATGTTAGCCTGCCTTTGGTTAGGATATATAACGCTATAGACGTATATAATATCCCAACCGAGATGTACGGGACGACACGAACGGGATTCTGTAAAACATTGCCAACGAGGTGCTAGATGGGATAGGTTAGGTTATGTTACGTTACAGACGTATATAATGTTCCCACCGAGAAGTAGGGGCCGATACTCCAAGAATGTTGTAAAATACTACATCCGAGATGTTAGCCTGCCTTACGTTAGGATATATAACGCTGTAGACGTATATAATATCCAACCGAGATGTACGGTACGACACGAACGGGATTCTGTAAAACATTACCAGCGAGGGGCTAGATGGGTTAGGTTAGGTTATGTTACGTTATAGACGTATATAATGTTCCCACCCGGAAGTAGAGGCTGATCCTACAGGAATGTTGTAAAATACTATATCCGAGAAGTTAGCCTGCCTTAGGTTAGGATATGTATCGCTGTAGACGTATATAATATCCCAACCGAGATGTACGGGACGACACGAACGGGATTCTGTAAAACATTGCCAACAAGGGGCTAGATGGGATAGGTTAGGTTATGTTACGTTACAGACGTATATAATGTTCCCACCGAGAAGTAGGGGCCGATACCCCAAGAATGTTGTAAAATACTACATCCGAGATGTTAGCGTGTCTTACGTTAGGATATATAACGCTGTAGACGTATATAATGTCCTATCCGAGACGTACGGGACGACAGGAACAGGATTCTGTAAAACATTACCAGCGAGGGGCTAGATGGGTTAGGTTAGGTTATGTTACGTTATAGACGTGTATAATGTACCCACCGAGAAGTAGAGCCGATACGCCAGGAATGTTGTAAAATACTGCATCCGAGATGTTAGCCTGCCTTTGGTTAGGATATGTATCGCTGTAGACGTATATAATATCCCAACCGAGATGTACGGGACGACACGAACGGGATTCTGCAAAACATTGCCAACGAGGGGCTAGATGGGATAGGTTAGGTTATGTTACGTTATAGACGTATATAATGCTCCCACCGAGAAGTAGAGCCGATACGCCAGGAATGTTGTAAAATACTTCATCCGAGATGTTAGCCTGCCTTTGGTTAGGATATATAACGCTATAGACGTATATAATATCCCAACCGAGATGTACGGGACGACACGAACGGGATTCTGTAAAACATTGCCAACGAGGTGCTAGATGGGATAGGTTAGGTTATGTTACGTTACAGACGTATATAATGTTCCCACCGAGAAGTAGGGGCCGATACTCCAAGAATGTTGTAAAATACTACATCCGAGATGTTAGCCTGCCTTACGTTAGGATATATAACGCTATAGACGTATATAATATCCCAACCGAGATGTACGGGACGACACGAACGGGATTCTGTAAAATATTACCAGCGAGGGGCTAGATGGGTTAGGGTAGGTTATGTTACGTTATAGACGTGTATAATGTTCCCACCGAGAAGTAGAGCCGATACGCCAGGAATGTTGTAAAATACTGCATCCGAGATGTTAGCCTGCCTTTGGTTAGGATATATAACGCTATAGACGTATATAATATCCCAACCGATATGTACGGGACGACACGAACGGGATTCTGTAAAACATTGCCAACGAGGTGCTAAATGGGATAGGTTAGGTTATGTTACGTTACAGACGTATATAATGTTCCCACCGAGAAGTAGGGGCCGATACTCCAAGAATGTTGTAAAATACTACATCCGAGATGTTAGCCTGCCTTACGTTAGGATATATAACGCTGTAGACGTATATAATGTCCTATCCGAGACGTACGGGACGACAGGAACGGGATTCTGTAAAACATTACCAGCGAGGGGCTAGATGGGTTAGGTTAGGTTATGTTACGTTATAGACGTGTATAATGTACCCACCGAGAAGTAGAGCCGATACGCCAGGAATGTTGTAAAATACTGCATCCGAGATGTTAGCCTGCCTTACGTTAGGATATATATCGCTGTAGACGTATATAACATCCCAACCGAGATGTACGGGACGACATAAACGGGATTCTGTAAAATATTACCAGTGAGGGTCTAGATGGGTTAGATTAGGTTATGTTACGTTATAGACGTATATAATGTTCCCACTGAGAAGTAGGGGCCGATACTCCAAGAATGTTGTAAAATACTACATCCGAGATGTTAGCCTGCCTTACGTTAGGATATATATCGCTGTAGACGTATATAACATCCCAACCGAGATGTACGGGACGACATAAACGGGATTCTGTAAAACATCACCAGCGAGGGGCTAGATGTGTTAGGTTAGATTATATTACGTTATAGACGTATATAATGTTCCCACCGAGAAGTAGAGGCTGATCCTACAGGAATGTTGTAAAATACTATATTCGAGGAGTTAGCCTGCCTTAGGTTAGGATATGTATCGCTGTAGACGTATATAATATCCCAACCGAGATGTACGGGACGACACGAACGGGATTCTGTAAAACATTGCCAACGAGGGGCTAGATGGGATAGGTTAGATTATATTACGTTATAGACGTATATAATGTTCCCACCGAGAAATAGAGGCTGATCCTACAGGAATGTTGTAAAATACTATATCCGAGAAGTTAGCCTGCCTTAGGTTAGGATATGTATCGCTGTAGACGTATATAATATCCCAACCGAGATGTACGGGACGACATAAACGGGATTCTGTAAAACATCACCAGCGAGGGGCTAGATGGGTTAGGTTAGGTTATGTTACGTAATAGACGTGTATAATGTTGCCACCGAGAAGTAGAGCCGATACGCCAGGAATGTTGTAAAATACTGCATCCGAGATGTTAGCCTGCCTTACGTTAGGATATATATCGCTTTAGACGTATACAACATCCCAACCGAGATGTACGGGACGACAGGAACGGGATTCTGCAAAACATTACCAGCGAGGGGCTAGATGTTTTAGGTTAGATTATATTACGTTATAGACGTTTATGATGTTCCCACCGAGAAGTAGGGGCCGATACTCCAAGAATGTTGTAAAATACTACATCCGAGATGTTAGCCTGCCTTACGTTAGGATATATAACGCTATAGACGTATATAATATCCCAACCGAGATGTACGGGACGACACGAACGGGATTCTGTAAACTATTACCAGCGAGGGGCTAGATGGGTTAGGTTAGGTTATGTTACGTTATAGACGTGTATAATGTTCCCACCGAGAAGTAGAGCCGATACGCCAGGAATGTTGTAAAATACTGCATCCGAGATGTTAGCCTGCCTTTGGTTAGGATATATAACGCTATAGACGTATATAATATCCCAACCGATATGTACGGGACGACACGAACGGGATTCTGTAAAACATTGCCAACGAGGTGCTAAATGGGATAGGTTTGGTTATGTTACGTTACAGACGTATATAATGTTCCCACCGAGAAGTAGGGGCCGATACTCCAAGAATGTTGTAAAATACTTCATCCGAGATGTTAGCCTGCCTTACGTTAGGATATATAACGCTGTAGACGTATATAATGTCCTATCCGAGACGTACGGGACGACAGGAACGGGATTCTGTAAAACATTACCAGCGAGGGGCTAGATGGGTTAGGTTAGGTTATGTTACGTTATAGACGTGTATAATGTACCCACCGAGAAGTAGAGCCGATACGCCAGGAATGTTGTAAAATACTGCATCCGAGATGTTAGCCTGCCTTTGGTTAGGATATATAACGCTATAGACGTATATAATATCCCAACCGAGATGTACGGGACGACATAAACGGGATTCTGTAAAACATCACCAGCGAGGGGCTAGATGTGTTAGGTTGGATTATATTACGTTATAGACGTATATAATGTTCCCACCGAGAAGTAGAGGCTGATCCTACAGGAATGTTGTAAAATACAATATCCGAGAAGTTAGCCTGCCTTAGGTTAGGATATGTATCGCTGTAGACGTATATAATATCCCAACCGAGATGTACGGGACGACATAAACGGGATTCTGTAAAACATCACCAGCGAGGGGATAGATGGGTTAGGTTAGGTTATGTTACGTAATAGACGTGTATAATGTTGCCACCGAGAAGTAGAGCCGATACGCCAGGAATGTTGTAAAATACTGCATCCGAGATGTTAGCCTGCCTTACGTTAGGATATATATCGCTGTAGACGTATATAACATCCCAACCGAGATGTACGGGACGACAGGAACGGGATTCTGCAAAACATTACCAGCGAGGGGCTAGATGGGTTAGGTTAGGTTATGCTACGTTATAGACGTGTATAATGTTCCCGCCGAGAAGTAGGGCCGATACGCTAGGAATGTTGTAAGATGCTGCATCCGAGATGTTAGCCTACCTTACGTTAGGATATATAACGCTATAGACGTATATAATATCCAACAGAGATGTACGGGACGACACGAACGGGATTCTGTAAAACATTACCAGCGAGGGGCTAGATTGGTTAGGTTAGGTTATGTTACGTTATAGACGTGTATAATGTTCCCACCGAGAAGTAGAGCCGATACGCCAGGAATGTTGTAAAATACTGCATCCGAGATGTTAGCCTGCCTTTGGTTAGGATATATAACGCTATAGACGTATATAATATCCCAACCGAGATGTACGGGACGACACGAACGGGATTCTGTAAAATATTACCAGTGAGGGGCTAGATGGGTTAGATTAGGTTATGTTACGTTATAGACGTATATAATGTTCCCACTGAGAAGTAGGGGCCGATACTCCAAGAATGTTGTAAAATACTACATCCGAGATGTTAGCCTGCCTTACGTTAGGATATATATCGCTGTAGATGTATATAACATCCCAACCGAGATGTACGGGACGACATAAACGGGATTCTGTAAAACATCACCAACGAGGGGCTAGATGTGTTAGGTTAGATTATATTACGTTATAGACGTATATAATGTTCCCACCGAGAAGTAGAGGCTGATCCTACAGGAATGTTGTAAAATACTATATCCGAGAAGTTAGCCTGCCTTAGGTTAGGATATGTATCGCTGTAGACGTATATAATATCCCAACCGAGATGTACGGGACGACACGAACGGGATTCTGTAAAACATTGCCAACGAGGGGCTAGAAGGGATAGGTTAGATTATATTACGTTATAGACGTATATAATGTTCCCACCGAGAAGTAGAGGCTGATCCTACAGGAATGTTGTAAAATACTATATCCGAGAAGTTAGCCTGCCTTAGGTTAGGATATGTATCGCTGTAGACGTATATAATATCCCAACCGAGATGTACGGGACGACATAAACGGGATTCTGTAAAACATCACCAGCGAGGGGCTAGATGGGTTAGGTTAGGTTATGTTACGTAATAGACGTGTATAATGTTGCCACCGAGAAGTAGAGCCGATACGCCAGGAATGTTGTAAAATGCTGCATCCGAGATGTTAGCCTGCCTTACGTTAGGATATATATCGCTTTAGACGTATACAACATCCCAACCGAGATGTACGGGACGACAGGAACGGGATTCTGCAAAACATTACCAGCGAGGGGCTAGATGTTTTAGGTTAGATTATATTACGTTATAGACGTATATGATGTTCCCACCGAGAAGTAGGGGCCGATACTCCAAGAATGTTGTAAAATACTACATCCGAGATGTTAGCCTGCCTTACGTTAGGATATATAACGCTATAGACGTATATAATATCCCAACCGAGATGTACGGGACGACACGAACGGGATTCTGTAAAATATTACCAGCGAGGGGCTAGATGGGTTAGGTTAGGTTATGTTACGTTATAGACGTGTATAATGTTCCCACCGAGAAGTAGAGCCGATACGCCAGGAATGTTGTAAAATACTGCATCCGAGATGTTAGCCTGCCTTTGGTTAGGATATATAACGCTATAGACGTATATAATATCCCAACCGATATGTACGGGACGACACGAACGGGATTCTGTAAAACATTGCCAACGAGGTGCTAAATGGGATAGGTTAGGTTATGTTACGTTACAGACGTATATAATGTTCCCACCGAGAAGTAGGGGCCGATACTCGAAGAATGTTGTAAAATACTACATCCGAGATGTTAGCCTGCCTTACGTTAGGATATATATCGCTGTAGACGTATATAACATCCCAACCGAGATGTACGGGACGACAGGAACGGGATTCTGCAAAACATTACCAGCGAGGGGCTAGATGGGTTAGGTTAGGTTATGCTACGTTATAGACGTGTATAATGTTCCCGCCGAGAAGTAGGGCCGATACGCTAGGAATGTTGTAAAATGCTGCATCCGAGATGTTAGCCTGCCTTAGGTTAGGATATATAACGCTATAGACGTATATAATATCCAACAGAGATGTACGGGACGACACGAACGGGATTCTGTAAAACATTACCAGCGAGGGGCTAGATTGGTTAGGTTAGGTTATGTTACGTTATAGACGTATATAATGTTCCCACCCGGAAGTAGGGGCCGATACTCCAAGAATGTTGTAAAATACTACTTCCGAGATGTTAGCCTGCCTTACGTTAGGATATATAACGCTGTAGACGTATATAATGTCCTATCCGAGACGTACGGGACGACAGGAACGGGATTCTGTAAAACATTACCAGCGAGGGGCTAGATGGGTTAGGTTAGGTTATGTTACGTTATAGACGTGTATAATGTTCCCACCGAGAAGTAGAGCCGATACGCCAGGAATGTTGTAAAATACTGCATCCGAGATGTTAGCCTGCCTTTGGTTAGGATATATAACGCTATAGACGTATATAATATCCCAACCGAGATGTACGGGACGACACGAACGGGATTCTGTAAAATATTCCCAGTGAGGGGCTAGATGGGTTAGATTAGGTTATGTTACGTTATAGACGTATATAATGTTCCCACTGAGAAGTAGGGGCCGATACTCCAAGAATGTTGTAAAATACTACATCCGAGATGTTAGCCTGCCTTACGTTAGGATATATATCGCTGTAGACGTATATAACATCCCAACCGAGATGTACGGGACGACATAAACGGGATTCTGTAAAACATCACCAGCGAGGGGCTAGATGTGTTAGGTTAGATTATATTACGTTATAGACGTATATAATGTTCCCACCGAGAAGTAGAGGCTGATCCTACAGGAATGTTGTAAAATACTATATCCGAGAAGTTAGCCTGCCTTAGGTTAGGATATGTATCGCTGTAGACGTATATAATATCCCAACCGAGATGTACGGGACGACACGAACGGGATTCTGTAAAACATTGCCAACGAGGGGCTAGATGGGATAGGTTAGGTTATGTTACGTTACAGACGTATATAATGTTCCCACCGAAAAGTAGGGGCCGATACTCCAAGAATGTTGTAAAATACTACATCCGAGATGTTAGCCTGCCTTACGTTAGGATATATAACGTTATAGACGTATATAATGTCCAACCGAGATGTACGGGACGACAGGAACGGGATTCTGTAAAACATTACCAGCGAGGGGCTAGATGGGTTAGGTTAGGTTATGTTACGTTATAGACGTGTATAATGTTCCCACCGAGAAGTAGAGCCGATACGCCAGGAATGTTGTAAAATACTACATCCGAGATGTTAGCCTGCCTTACGTTAGGATATATATCGCTGTAGACGTATATAACATCCCAACCGAGATGTACGGGACGACATAAACGGGATTCTGTAAAACATCACCAGCGAGGGGCTAGATGTGTTAGGTTAGATTATATTACGTTATAGACGTATATAATGTTCCCACCGAGAAGTAGAGGCTGATCCTACAGGAATTTTGTAAAATACTAAATCCGAGAAGTTAGCCTGCCTTAGGTTAGGATATGTATCGCTGTAGACGTATATAGCATCCCAACCGAGATGTACGGGACGGCATAAACGGGATTCTGTAAAACATCACCAGCGAGGGGCTAGATGGGTTAGGTTAGGTTATGCTACGTTATAGACGTGTATAATGTTCCCGCCGAGAAGTAGAGCCGATACGCTAAGAATGTTGTAAAATGCTGCATCCGAGATGTTAGCCTGCCTTAGGTTAGGATATATAACGCTATAGACGTATATAATATCCAACAGAGATGTACGGGACGACACGAACGGGATTCTGTAAAACATTACCAGCGAGGGGCTAGATGGCTTAGGTTAGGTTATGTTACGTTATAGACGTATATAATGTTCCCACCCGGAAGTAGGGGCCGATACTCCAAGAATATAGTAAAATACTACATCCGAGATGTTAGCCTGCCTTACGTTAGGATATATAACGCTGTAGACGTATATAATGTCCTATCCGAGACGTACGGGACGACAGGAACGGGATTCTGTAAAACATTACCAGCGAGGGGCTAGATGGGTTAGGTTAGGTTATGTTACGTTATAGACGTGTATAATGTTCCCACCGAGAAGTAGAGCCGATACGCCAGGAATGTTGTAAAATACTGCATCCGAGATGTTAGCCTGCCCTTGGTTAGGATATATAACGCTATAGACGTATATAATATCCCAACCGAGATGTACGGTACGACACGAACGGGATTCTGTAAAATATTACCAGCGAGGGGCTAGATGGGTTAGATTAGGTTATGTTACGTTATAGACGTATATAATGTTCCCACTGAGAAGTAGGGGCCGATACTCCAAGAATGTTGTAAAATACTACATCCGAGATGTTAGCCTGCCTTACGTTATGATATATATCGCTATAGACGTATATAACATCCCAACCGAGATGTACGGGACGACATAAACGGGATTCTGTAAAACATGACCAGCGAGGGGCTAGATGTGTTAGGTTAGATTATATTACGTTATAGACGTATATAATGTTCCCACCGAGAAGTAGAGGCTGATCCTACAGGAATGTTGTAAAATATTATATCCGAGAAGTTAGCCTGCCTTAGGTTAGGATATGTATCGCTGTAGACGTATATAATATCCCAACCGAGATGTACGGGACGACACGAACGGGATTCTGTAAAACATTGCCAACGAGGGGCTAGATGGGATAGGTTAGGTTATGTTACGTTACAGACGTATATAATGTTCCCACCGAGAAGTAGGGGCCGATACTCCAAGAATGTTGTAAAATACTACATCCGAGATGTTAGCCTGCCTTACGTTAGGATATATAACGCTGTAGACGTATATAATGTCCTATCCGAGACGTACGGGACGACAGGAACGGGATTCTGTAAAACATTACCAGCGAGGGGCTAGATGGGTTAGGTTCGGTTATGTTACGTTATAGACGTGTATAATGTTCCCACAGAGAAGTAGAGCCGATACGCCAGGAATGTTGTAAAATACTGCATCCGAGATGTTAGCCTGCCTTTGGTTAGGATATATAACGCTATAGACGTATATAATATCCCAACCGAGATGTACGGGACGACACGAACGGGATTCTGTAAAATATTACCAGCGAGGGGCTAGATGGGTTAGATTAGGTTATGTTACGTTATAGACGTATATAATGTTCCCACTGAGAAGTAGGGGCCGATACTCCAAGAATGTTGTAAAATACTACATCCGAGATGTTAGCCTGCCTTACGTTAGGATATATATCGCTGTAGACGTATATAACATCCCAACCGAGATGTACGGGACGACATAAACGGGATTCTGTAAAGCATCACCAGCGAGGGGCTAGATGTGTTAGGTTAGATTATATTACGTTATAGACGTATATAATGTTCCCACCGAGAAGTAGAGGCTGATCCTACAGGAATGTTGTAAAATACTATATCCGAGAAGTTAGCCTGCCTTAGGTTAGGATATGTATCGCTGTAGACGTATATAATATCCCAACCGAGATGTACGGGACGACACGAACGGGATTCTGTAAAACATTGTCAACGAGGTGCTAGATGGGATAGGTTAGGTTATGTTACGTTACAGACGTATATAATGTTCCCACCGAGAAGTAGGGGCCGATACTCCAAGAATGTTGTAAAATACTACATCCGAGATGTTATCCTGCCTTACGTTAGGATATATAACGCTGTAGACGTATATAATGTCCTATCCGAGACGTACGGGACGACAGGAACGGGATTCTGTAAAATATTACCAGCGAGGGGCTAGATGGGTTAGGTTAGGTTATGTTACGTTATAGACGTGTGTAATGTTCCCACCGAGAAGTAGAGCCGATACGCCAGGAATGTTGTAAAATACTGCATCCGAGATGTTAGCCTGCCTTTGGTTAGGATATATAACGCTATAGACGTATATAATATCCCAACCGAGATGTACGGGACGACACGAACGGGATTCTGTAAAACATTGCCAACGAGGTGCTAGATGGGATAGGTTAGGTTATGTTACGTTACAGACGTATATAATGTTCCCACCGAGAAGTAGGGGCCGATACTCCAAGAATGTTGTAAAATACTACATCCGAGATGTTAGCCTGCCTTACGTTAGGATATATAACGCTATAGACGTATATAATATCCAACCGAGATGTACGGGACGACACGAACGGGATTCTGTAAAACATTACCAGCGAGGGGCTAGATGGGTTAGGTTAAGTTATGTTACGTTATAGACGTATATAATGTTCCCACCCGGAAGTAGGGGCCGATACTCCAAGAATATTGTAAAATACTACATCCGAGATGTTAGCCTGCCTTACGTTAGGATATATAACGCTGTAGACGTATATAATGTCCTATCCGAGACGTACGGGACGACAGGAACGGGATTCTGTAAAACATCACCAGCGAGGGGCTAGATGGGTTAGGTTAGGTTATGTTACGTTATAGACGTGTATAATGGTCCCACCGAGAAGTAGGGGCCGATACTCTAAGGATGTTGTAAAATACTACATCCGAGATGTTAGCCTGTCTTTCGTTAGGATATATATCGCTGTAGACGTATATAATATCCAACCGAGATGTACGGGACGACAGGAACGGGATTCTGTAAAACATTACCAGCGAGGGGCTAGATGGGTTAGGTTAGGTTATGTTACGTTATAGACGTATATAATGTTCCCACCCGGAAGTAGGGGCCGATACTCCAAGAATATTGTAAAATACTACATCCGAGATGTTAGCCTGCCTTACGTTAGGATATATAACGCTGTAGACGTATATAATGTCCTATCCGAGACGTACGGGACGACAGGAACGGGATTCTGTAAAACATCACCAGCGAGGGGCTAGATGGGTTAGGTTAGGTTATGTTACGTTATAGACGTGTATAATGTTCCCACCGAGAAGTAGAGCCGATACGCCAGGAATGTTGTAAAATACTGCATCCGAGATGTTAGCCTGCCTTTGGTTAGGATATATAACGCTATAGACGTATATAATATCCCAACCGAGATGTACGGGACGACACGAACGGGATTCTGTAAAATATTACCAGCGAGGGGCTAGATGGGTTAGATTAGGTTATGCTACGTTATAGACGTATATAATGTTCCCACCGAGAAGTAGGGGCCGATACTCTAAGAATGTTGTAAAATACTACATCCGAGATGTTAGCCTGCCTTTCGTTAGGATATATATCGCTGTAGACGTATATAATATCCAACCGAGATGTACGGGACGACAGGAACGGGATTCTGTAAAGCATTACCAGCGAGGGGCTAGATGGGTTAGGTTAGGTTATGTTACGTTATAGACGTGTATAATGTTCCCACCGAGAAGTAGAGCCGATACGCCAGGAATGTTGTAAAATACTGCATCCGAGATGTTAGCCTGCCTTTGGTTAGGATATATAACGCTATAGACGTATATAATATCCCAACCGAGATGTACGTGACGACACGAACGGGATTCTGTAAAATATTACCAGCGAGGGGCTAGATGGGTTAGATTAGGTTATGTTACGTTATAGACGTATATAATGTTCCCACTGTGAAGTAGGGGCCGATACTCCAAGAATGTTGTAAAATACTACATCCGAGATGTTAGCCTGCCTTACGTTAGTATATATATCGCTGTAGACGTATATAACATCCCAACCGAGATGTACGGGACGACATAAACGGGATTCTGTAAAACATCACCAGCGAGGGGCTAGATGTGTTAGGTTAGATTATATTACGTTATAGACGTATATAATGTTCCCACCGAGAAGTAGAGGCTGATCCTACAGGAATGTTGTAAAATACTATATCCGAGAAGTTAGCCTGCCTTAGGTTAGGATATGTATCGCTGTAGACGTATATTGCATCCCAAACGAGATGTACGGGACGACATAAACGGGATTCTGTAAAACATCATCAGCGAGGGGCTAGATGGGTTAGGTTAGGTTATGTTACGTTATAGACGTGTATAATGTTGCCACCTAGAAGTAGAGCCGATACGCCAGGAATGTTGTAAAATACTGCATCCGAGATGTTAGCCTGCCTTACGTTAGGATATATATCGCTGTAGACGTAAAGAACATCCCAACCGAGATGTACGGGACGACAGGAACGGGATTCTGCAAAACATTACCAGCGAGGGGCTAGATGGGTTAGGTTAGGTTATGCTACGTTATAGACGTGTATAATGTTCCCGCCGAGAAGTAGAGCCGATACGCTAGGAATGTTGTAAAATGCTGCATCCGAGATGTTAGCCTGCCTTAGGTTAGGGTATATAACGCTATAGACGTATATAATATCCAACAGAGATGTACGGGACGACACGAACGGGATTCTGTAAAACATTACCAGCGAGGGGCTAGATGGGTTAGGTTAGGTTATGTTACGTTATAGACGTATATAATGTTCCCACCCAGAAGTAGGGGCCGATACTCCAAGAATATAGTAAAATACTACATCCGAGATGTTAGCCTGCCTTACGTTAGGATATATAACGCTGTAGACGTATATAATGTCCTATCCGAGACGTACGGGACGACAGGAACGGGATTCTGTAAAACATTACCAGCGAGGGGCTAGATGGGTTAGGTTAGGTTATGTTACGTTATAGACGTGTATAATGTTCCCACCGAGAAGTAGAGCCGATACGCTAGGAATGTTGTAAAATACTGCATCCGAGATGTTAGCCTGCCTTTGGTTAGGATATATAACGCTATAGACGTATATAATATCCCAACCGAGATGTACGGGACGACACGAACGGGATTCTGTAAAATATTACCAGCGAGGGGCTAGATGGGTTAGATTAGGTTATGTTACGTTATAGACGTATATAATGTTCCCACTGAGAAGTAGGGGCCGATACTCCAAGAATGTTGTAAAATACTACATCCGAGATGTTAGCCTGCCTTACGTTAGGATATATATCGCTGTAGACGTATATAACATCCCAACCGAGATGTACGGGATGACATAAACGGGATTCTGTAAAACATCACCAGCGAGGGGCTAGATGTGTTAGGTTAGATTATGTTACGTTATAGACGTATATAATGTTCCCACCGAGAAGTAGAGGCTGATCCTACAGGAATGTTGCAAAATACTATATCCGAGAAGTTAGCCTGCCTTAGGTTAGGATATGTATCGCTGTAGACGTATATAATATCCCAACCGAGATGTACGGGACGACACGAACGGGATTCTGTAAAACATTGCCAACGAGGGGCTAGATGGGATAGGTTAGGTTATGTTACGTTACAGACGTATATAATGTTCCCACCGAGAAGTAGGGGCCGATACTCCAAGAATGTTGTAAAATACTACATCCGAGATGTTAGCCTGCCTTACGTTAGGATATATAACGCTGTAGACGTATATAATGTCCTATCCGAGACGTACGGGACAACAGGAACGGGATTCTGTAAAACATTACCAGCGAGGGGCTAGATGGGTTAGGTTAGGTTATGTTACGTTATAGACGTGTATAATGTTCCCACCGAGAAGTAGAGCCGATACGCCAGGAATGTTGTAAAATACTGCATCCGAGATGTTAGCCTGCCTTTGGTTAGGATATATAACGCTATAGACGTATATAATATCCCAACCGAGATGTACGGGACGACACGAACGGGATTCTGTAAAATATTACCAGCGAGGGGCTAGATGGGTTAGATTAGGTTATGTTACGTTATAGACGTATATAATGTTCCCACTGAGAAGTAGGGGCCGATACTCCAAGAATGTTGTAAAATACTACATCCGAGATGTTAGCCTGCCTTACGTTAGGATATATATCGCTGTAGACGTATATAACATCCCAACCGAGATGTACGGGATGACATAAACGGGATTCTGTAAAACATCACCAGCGAGGGGCTAGATGTGTTAGGTTAGATTATATTACGTTATAGACGTATATAATGTTCCCACCGAGAAGTAGAGGCTGATCCTACAGGAATGTTGCAAAATACTATATCCGAGAAGTTAGCCTGCCTTAGGTTAGGATATGTATCGCTGTAGACGTATATAATATCCCAACCGAGATGTACGGGACGACACGAACGGGATTCTGTTAAACATTGCCAACGAGGTGCTAGATGGGATAGGTTAGGTTATGTTACGTTACAGACGTATATAATGTTCCCACCGAGAAGTAGGGGCCGATACTCCAAGAATGTTGTAAAATACTACATCCGAGATGTTATCCTGCCTTACGTTAGGATATATAACGCTGTAGACGTATATAATGTCCTATCCGAGACGTACGGGACGACAGGAACGGGATTCTGTTAAACATTACCAGCGAGGGGCTAGATGGGTTAGGTTAGGTTATGTTACGTTATAGACGTGTATAATGTCCCCACCGAGAAGTAGAGCCGATACGCCAGGAATGTTGTAAAATACTGCATCCGAGATGTTAGCCTGCCTTTGGTTAGGATATATAACGCTACAGACGTATATAATATCCCAACCGAGATGTACGGGACGACACGAACGGGATTCTGTAAAATATTACCAGCGAGGGGCTAGATGGGTTAGATTAGGTTATGTTACGTTATAGACGTATATAATGTTCCCACCGAGAAGTAGGGGCCGATACTTCAAGAATGTTGTAAAATACTACATCCGAGATGTTAGCCTGCCTTACGTTAGGATATATATCGCTGTAGACGTATATAACATCCCAACCGAGATGTACGGGACGACATAAACGGGATTCTGTAAAACATCACCAGCGAGGGGCTAGATGTTTTAGGTTAGATTATATTACGTTATAGACGTATATAATGTTCCCACCGAGAAGTAGGGGCCGATACTCCAAGAATGTTGTACAATACTACATCCGAGATGTTAGCCTGCCTTACGTTAGGATATATAACGCTATAGACGTATACAATATCCCAACCGAGATGTACGGGACGACATAAACGGGATTCTGTAAAACATCACCAGCGAGGGGCTAGATGTGTTAGGTTAGATTATATTACGTTATAGACGTATATAATGTTCCCACCGAGAAGTAGAGGCTGATCCTACAGGAATGTTGTAAAATACTATATCCGAGAAGTTAGCCTGCCTTAGGTTAGGATATGTATCGCTGTAGACGTATATAGCATCCCAACCGAGATGTACGGGACGACATAAACGGGATTCTGTAAAACATCATCAGCGAGGGGCTAGATGGGTTAGGTTAGGTTATGTTACGTTATAGACGTGTATAATGTTGCCACCGAGAAGTAGAGCCGATAAGCCAGGAATGTTGTAAAATACTGCATCCGAGATGTTAGCCTGCCTTACGTTAGGATATATATCGCTGTAGACGTAAAGAACATCCCAACCGAGATGTACGGGACGACAGGAACGGGATTCTGCAAAACATTACCAGCGAGGGGCTAGATGGGTTAGGTTAGGTTATGCTACGTTATAGACGTGTATAATGTTCCCGCCGAGAAGTAGAGCCGATACGCTAGGAATGTTGTAAAATGCTGCATCCGAGATGTTAGCCTGCCTTAGGTTAGGATATATAACGCTATAGACGAATATAATATCCAACAGAGATGTACGGGACGACACGAACGGGATTCTGTAAAACATTACCAGCGAGGGGCTAGATGGGTTAGGTTAGGTTATGTTACGTTATAGACGTATATAATGTTCCCACCCGGAAGTAGGGGCCGATACTCCAAGAATATAGTAAAATACTACATCCGAGATGTTAGCCTGCCTTACGTTAGGATATATAACGCTGTAGACGTATATAATGTCCTATCCGAGACGTACGGGACGACAGGAACGGGATTCTGTAAAACATTACCAGCGAGGGGCTAGATGGGTTAGGTTAGGTTATGTTACGTTATAGACGTGTATAATGTTCCCACCGAGAAGTAGAGCCGATACGCCAGGAATGTTGTAAAATACTGCATCCGAGATGTTAGCCTGCCTTACGTTAGGATATATATCGCTGTAGACGTAAAGAACATCCCAACCGAGATGTACGGGACGACAGGAACGGGATTCTGCAAAACATTACAAGCGAGGGGCTAGATGGGTTAGGTTAGGTTATGCTACGTTATAGACGTGTATAATGTTCCCGCCGAGAAGTAGAGCCGATACGCTAGGAATGTTGTAAAATGCTGCATCCGAGATGTTAGCCTGCCTTAGGTTAGGATATATAACGCTATAGACGTATATAATATCCAACAGAGATGTACGGGACGACACGAACGGGATTCTGTAAAACATTACCAGCGAGGGGCTAGATGGGTTAGGTTAGGTTATGTTACGTTATAGACGTATATAATGTGCCCACCCGGAAGTAGGGGCCGATACTCCAAGAATATAGTAAAATACTACATCCGAGATGTTAGCCTGCCTTACGTTAGGATATATAACGCTGTAGACGTATATAATGTCCTATCCGAGACGTACGGGACGACAGGAACGGGATTCTGTAAAACATTACCAGCGAGGGGCTAGATGGGTTAGGTTAGGTTATGTTACGTTATAGACGTGTATAATGTTCCCACCGAGAAGTAGAGCCGATACGCCAGGAATGTTGTAAAATACTGCATCCGAGATGTTAGCCTGCCTTTGGTTAGGATATATAACGCTATAGACGTATATAATATCCCAACCGAGATGTACGGGACGACACGAACGGGATTCTGTAAAATATTACCAGCGAGGGGCTAGATGGGTTAGATTAGGTTATGTTACGTTATAGACGTATATAATGTTCCCACGGAGAAGTAGGGGCCGATACTCCAAGAATGTTGTAAAATACTACATCCGAGATGTTAGCCTGCCTTACGTTAGGATATATATCGCTGTAGACGTATATAACATCCCAACCGAGATGTACGGGATGACATAAACGGGATTCTGTAAAACATCACCAGCGAGGGGCTAGATGTGTTAGGTTAGATTATATTACGTTATAGACGTATATAATGTTCCCACCGAGAAGTAGAGGCTGATCCTACAGGAATGTTGCAAAATACTATATCCGAGAAGTTAGCCTGCCTTAGGTTAGGATATGTATCGCTGTAGACGTATATAATATCCCAACCGAGATGTACGGGACGACACGAACGGGATTCTGTTAAACATTGCCAACGAGGTGCTAGATGGGATAGGTTAGGTTATGTTACGTTACAGACGTATATAATGTTCCCACCGAGAAGTAGGGGCCGATACTCCAAGAATGTTGTAAAATACTACATCCGAGATGTTATCCTGCCTTACGTTAGGATATATAACGCTGTAGACGTATATAATGTCCTATCCGAGACGTACGGGACGACAGGAACGGGATTCTGTTAAACATTACCAGCGAGGGGCTAGATGGGTTAGGTTAGGTTATGTTACGTTATAGACGTGTATAATGTTCCCACCGAGAAGTAGAGCCGATACGCCAGGAATGTTGTAAAATACTGCATCCGAGATGTTAGCCTGCCTTTGGTTAGGATATATAACGCTACAGACGTATATAATATCCCAACCGAGATGTACGGGACGACACGAACGGGATTCTGTAAAATATTACCAGCGAGGGGCTAGATGGGTTAGATTAGGTTATGTTACGTTATAGACGTATATAATGTTCCCACCGAGAAGTAGGGGCCGATACTTCAAGAATGTTGTAAAATACTACATCCGAGATGTTAGCCTGCCTTACGTTAGGATATATATCGCTGTAGACGTATATAACATCCCAACCGAGATGTACGGGACGACATAAACGGGATTCTGTAAAACATCACCAGCGAGGGGCTAGATGTTTTAGGTTAGATTATATTACGTTATAGACGTATATAATGTTCCCACCGAGAAGTAGGGGCCGATACTCCAAGAATGTTGTACAATAGTACATCCGAGATGTTAGCCTGCCTTACGTTAGGATATATAACGCTATAGACGTATACAATATCCCAACCGAGATGTACGGGACGACATAAACGGGATTCTGTAAAACATCACCAGCGAGGGGCTAGATGTGTTAGGTTAGATTATATTACGTTATAGACGTATATAATGTTCCCACCGAGAAGTAGAGGCTGATCCTACAGGAATGTTGTAAAATACTATATCCGAGAAGTTAGCCTGCCTTAGGTTAGGATATGTATCGCTGTAGACGTATATAGCATCCCAACCGAGATGTACGGGACGACATAAACGGGATTCTGTAAAACATCATCAGCGAGGGGCTAGATGGTTTAGGTTAGGTTATGCTACGTTATAGACGTGTATAATGTTCCCGCCGAGAAGTAGAGCCGATACGCTAGGAATGTTGTAAAATGCTGCATCCGAGATGTTAGCCTGCCTTAGGTTAGGATATATAACGCTATAGACGTATATAATATCCAACAGAGATGTACGGGACGACACGAACGGGATTCTGTAAAACATTACCAGCGAGGGGCTAGATGGGTTAGGTTAGGTTATGTTACGTTATAGACGTATATAATGTTCCCACCCGGAAGTAGGGGCCGATACTCCAAGAATATAGTAAAATACTACATCCGAGATGTTAGCCTGCCTTACGTTAGGATATATAACGCTGTAGACGTATATAATGTCCTATCCGAGACGTACGGGACGACAGGAACGGGATTCTGTAAAACATTACCAGCGAGGGGCTAGATGGGTAAGGTTAGGTTATGTTACGTTATAGACGTGTATAATGTTCCCACCGAGAAGTAGAGCCGATACGCCAGGAATGTTGTAAAATACTGCATCCGAGATGTTAGCCTGCCTTACGTTAGGATATATATCGCTGTAGACGTAAAGAACATCCCAACCGAGATGTACGGGACGACAGGAACGGGATTCTGCAAAACATTACAAGCGAGGGGCTAGATGGGTTAGGTTAGGTTATGCTACGTTATAGACGTGTATAATGTTCCCGCCGAGAAGTAGAGCCGATACGCTAGGAATGTTGTAAAATGCTGCATCCGAGATGTTAGCCTGCCTTAGGTTAGGATATATAACGCTATAGACGTATATAATATCCAACAGAGATGTACGGGACGACACGAACGGGATTCTGTAAAACATTACCAGCGAGGGGCTAGATGGGTTAGGTTAGGTTATGTTACGTTATAGACGTATATAATGTGCCCACCCGGAAGTAGGGGCCGATACTCCAAGAATATAGTAAAATACTACATCCGAGATGTTAGCCTGCCTTACGTTAGGATATATAACGCTGTAGACGTATATAATGTCCTATCCGAGACGTACGGGACGACAGGAACGGGATTCTGTAAAACATTACCAGCGAGGGGCTAGATGGGTTAGGTTAGGTTATGTTACGTTATAGACGTGTATAATGTTCCCACCGAGAAGTAGAGCCGATACGCCAGGAATGTTGTAAAATACTGCATCCGAGATGTTAGCCTGCCTTTGGTTAGGATATATAACGCTATAGACGTATATAATATCCCAACCGAGATGTACGGGACGACACGAACGGGATTCTGTAAAATATTACCAGCGAGGGGCTAGATGGGTTAGATTAGGTTATGTTACGTTATAGACGTATATAATGTTCCCACTGAGAAGTAGGGGCCGATACTCCAAGAATGTTGTAAAATACTACATCCGAGATGTTAGCCTGCCTTACGTTAGGATATATATCGCTGTAGACGTATATAACATCCCAACCGAGATGTACGGGATGACATAAACGGGATTCTGTAAAACATCACCAGCGGGGGGCTAGATGTGTTAGGTTAGATTATATTACGTTATAGACGTATATAATGTTCCCACCGAGAAGTAGAGGCTGATCCTACAGGAATGTTGCAAAATACTATATCCGAGAAGTTAGCCTGCCTTAGGTTAGGATATGTATCGCTGTAGACGTATATAATATCCCAACCGAGATGTACGGGACGACACGAACGGGATTCTGTAAAACATTGCCAACGAGGGGCTAGATGGGATAGGTTAGGTTATGTTACGTTACAGACGTATATAATGTTCCCACCGAGAAGTAGGGACCGATACTCCAAGAATGTTGTAAAATACTACATCCGAGATTTTAGCCTGCCTTACGTTAGGATATATAACGCTGTAGACGTATATAATGTCCTATCCGAGACGTACGGGACAACAGGAACGGGATTCTGTAAAACATTACCAGCGCGGCGCTAGATGGGTTAGGTTAGGTTATGTTACGTTATAGACGTGTATAATGTTCCCACCGAGAAGTAGAGCCGATACGCCAGGAATGTTGTAAAATACTGCATCCGAGATGTTAGCCTGCCTTTGGTTAGGATATATAACGCTATAGACGTATATAATATCCCAACCGAGATGTACGGGACGACACGAACGGGATTCTGTAAAATATTACCAGCGAGGGGCTAGATGGGTTAGATTAGGTTATGTTACGTTATAGACGTATATAATGTTCCCACGGAGAAGTAGGGGCCGATACTCCAAGAATGTTGTAAAATACTACATCCGAGATGTTAGCCTGCCTTACGTTAGGATATATATCGCTGTAGACGTATATAACATCCCAACCGAGATGTACGGGATGACATAAACGGGATTCTGTAAAACATCACCAGCGAGGGGCTAGATGTGTTAGGTTAGATTATATTACGTTATAGACGTATATAATGTTCCCACCGAGAAGTAGAGGCTGATCCTACAGGAATGTTGCAAAATACTATATCCGAGAAGTTAGCCTGCCTTAGGTTAGGATATGTATCGCTGTAGACGTATATAATATCCCAACCGAGATGTACGGGACGACACGAACGGGATTCTGTAAAACATTGCCAACGAGGTGCTAGATGGGATAGGTTAGGTTATGTTACGTTACAGACGTATATAATGTTCCCACCGAGAAGTAGGGGCCGATACTCCAAGAATGTTGTAAAATACTACATCCGAGATGTTATCCTGCCTTACGTTAGGATATATAACGCTGTAGACGTATATAATGTCCTATCCGAGACGTACCGGACGACAGGAACGGGATTCTGTTAAACATTACCAGCGAGGGGCTAGATGGGTTAGGTTAGGTTATGTTACGTTATAGACGTGTATAATGTTCCCACCGAGAAGTAGAGACGATACGCCAGGAATGTTGTAAAATACTGCATCCGAGATGTTAGCCTGCCTTTGGTTAGGATATATAACGCTATAGACGTATATAATATCCCAACCGAGATGTACGGGACGACACGAACGGGATTCTGTAAAATATTACCAGCGAGGGGCTAGATGGGTTAGATTAGGTTATGTTACGTTATAGACGTATATAATGTTCCCACCGAGAAGTAGGGGCCGATACTCCAAGAATGTTGTAAAATACTACATCCGAGATGTTAGCCTGCCTTACGTTAGGATATATATCGCTGTAGACGTATATAACATCCCAACCGAGATGTACGGGACGACATAAACGGGATTCTGTAAAACATCACCAGCGAGGGGCTAGATGTTTTAGGTTAGATTATATTACGTTATAGACGTATATAATGTTCCCACCGAGAAGTAGGGGCCGATACTCCAAGAATGTTGTAAAATACTACATCCGAGATGTTAGCCTGCCTTACGTTAGGATATATAACGCTATAGACGTATACAATATCCCAACCGAGATGTACGGGACGACATAAACGGGATTCTGTAAAACATCACCAGCGAGGGGCTAGATGTGTTAGGTTAGATTATATTACGTTATAGACGTATATAATGTTCCCACCGAGAAGTAGAGGCTGATCCTACAGGAATGTTGTAAAATACTATATCCGAGAAGTTAGCCTGCCTTAGGTTAGGATATGTATCGCTGTAGACGTATATAGCATCCCAACCGAGATGTACGGGACGACATAAACGGGATTCTGTAAAACATCATCAGCGAGGGGCTAGATGGGTTAGGTTAGGTTATGTTACGTTATAGACGTGTATAATGTTGCCACCGAGACGTAGAGCCGATACGCCAGGAATGTTGTAAAATACTGCATCCGAGATGTTAGCATGCCTTACGTTAGGATATATATCGCTGTAGACGTAAAGAACATCCCAACCGAGATGTACGGGACGACAGGAACGGGATTCTGCAAAACATTACCAGCGAGGGGCTAGATGTGTTAGGTTAGGTTATGCTACGTTATAGGCGTGTATAATGTTCCCGCCGAGAAGTAGAGCCGATACGCTAGGAATGTTGTAAAATGCTGCATCCGAGATGTTAGCCTGCCTTAGGTTAGGATATATAACGCTACAGACGTATATAATATCCAACAGAGATGTACGGGACGACACGAACGGGATTCTGTAAAACATTACCAGCGAGGGGCTAGATGGGTTAGGTTAGGTTATGTTACGTTATAGACGTATATAATGTTCCCACCCGGAAGTAGGGGCCGATACTCCAAGAATATAGTAAAATACTACATCCGAGATGTTAGCCTGCCTTACGTTAGGATATATAACGCTGTAGACGTATATAATGTCCTATCCGAGACGTACGGGACGACAGGAACGGGATTCTGTAAAACATTACCAGCGAGGGGCTAGATGGGTTAGGTTAGGTTATGTTACGTTATAGACGTGTATAATGTTCCCACCGAGAAGTAGAGCCGATACGCCAGGAATGTTGTAAAATACTGCATCCGAGATGTTAGCCTGCCTTTGGTTAGGATATATAACGCTATAGACGTATATAATATCCCAACCGAGATGTACGGGACGACACGAACGGGATTCTGTAAAATATTACCAGCGAGGGGCTAGATGGGTTAGATTAGGTTATGTTACGTTATAGACGTATATAATGTTCCCACTGAGAAGTAGGGGCCGATACTCCAAGAATGTTGTAAAATACTACATCCGAGATGTTAGCCTGCCTTACGTTAGGATATATATCGCTGTAGACGTATATAACATCCCAACCGAGATGTACGGGATGACATAAACGGGATTCTGTAAAACATCACCAGCGGGGGGCTAGATGTGTTAGGTTAGATTATATTACGTTATAGACGTATATAATGTTCCCACCGAGAAGTAGAGGCTGATCCTACAGGAATGTTGCAAAATACTATATCCGAGAAGTTAGCCTGCCTTAGGTTAGGATATGTATCGCTGTAGACGTATATAATATCCCAACCGAGATGTACGGGACGACACGAACGGGATTCTGTAAAACATTGCCAACGAGGGGCTAGATGGGATAGGTTAGGTTATGTTACGTTACAGACGTATATAATGTTCCCACCGAGAAGTAGGGACCGATACTCCAAGAATGTTGTAAAATACTACATCCGAGATTTTAGCCTGCCTTACGTTAGGATATATAACGCTGTAGACGTATATAATGTCCTATCCGAGACGTACGGGACAACAGGAACGGGATTCTGTAAAACATTACCAGCGCGGCGCTAGATGGGTTAGGTTAGGTTATGTTACGTTATAGACGTGTATAATGTTCCCACCGAGAAGTAGAGCCGATACGCCAGGAATGTTGTAAAATACTGCATCCGAGATGTTAGCCTGCCTTTGGTTAGGATATATAACGCTATAGACGTATATAATATCCCAACCGAGATGTACGGGACGACACGAACGGGATTCTGTAAAATATTACCAGCGAGGGGCTAGATGGGTTAGATTAGGTTATGTTACGTTATAGACGTATATAATGTTCCCACGGAGAAGTAGGGGCCGATACTCCAAGAATGTTGTAAAATACTACATCCGAGATGTTAGCCTGCCTTACGTTAGGATATATATCGCTGTAGACGTATATAACATCCCAACCGAGATGTACGGGATGACATAAACGGGATTCTGTAAAACATCACCAGCGAGGGGCTAGATGTGTTAGGTTAGATTATATTACGTTATAGACGTATATAATGTTCCCACCGAGAAGTAGAGGCTGATCCTACAGGAATGTTGCAAAATACTATATCCGAGAAGTTAGCCTGCCTTAGGTTAGGATATGTATCGCTGTAGACGTATATAATATCCCAACCGAGATGTACGGGACGACACGAACGGGATTCTGTAAAACATTGCCAACGAGGTGCTAGATGGGATAGGTTAGGTTATGTTACGTTACAGACGTATATAATGTTCCCACCGAGAAGTAGGGGCCGATACTCCAAGAATGTTGTAAAATACTACATCCGAGATGTTATCCTGCCTTACGTTAGGATATATAACGCTGTAGACGTATATAATGTCCTATCCGAGACGTACCGGACGACAGGAACGGGATTCTGTTAAACATTACCAGCGAGGGGCTAGATGGGTTAGGTTAGGTTATGTTACGTTATAGACGTGTATAATGTTCCCACCGAGAAGTAGAGACGATACGCCAGGAATGTTGTAAAATACTGCATCCGAGATGTTAGCCTGCCTTTGGTTAGGATATATAACGCTATAGACGTATATAATATCCCAACCGAGATGTACGGGACGACATAAACGGGATTCTGTAAAACATCACCAGCGAGGGGCTAGATGTTTTAGGTTAGATTATATTACGTTATAGACGTATATAATGTTCCCACCGAGAAGTAGGGGCCGATACTCCAAGAATGTTGTAAAATACTACATCCGAGATGTTAGCCTGCCTTACGTTAGGATATATAACGCTATAGACGTATACAATATCCCAACCGAGATGTACGGGACGACATAAACGGGATTCTGTAAAACATCACCAGCGAGGGGCTAGATGTGTTAGGTTAGATTATATTACGTTATAGACGTATATAATGTTCCCACCGAGAAGTAGAGGCTGATCCTACAGGAATGTTGTAAAATACTATATCCGAGAAGTTAGCCTGCCTTAGGTTAGGATATGTATCGCTGTAGACGCATATAGCATCCCAACCGAGATGTACGGGACGACATAAACGGGATTCTGTAAAACATCATCAGCGAGGGGCTAGATGGGTTAGGTTAGGTTATGTTACGTTATAGACGTGTATAATGTTGCCACCGAGAAGTAGAGCCGATACGCCAGGAATGTTGTAAAATACTGCATCCGAGATGTTAGCATGCCTTACGTTAGGATATATATCGCTGTAGACGTAAAGAACATCCCAACCGAGATGTACGGGACGACAGGAACGGGATTCTGCAAAACATTACCAGCGAGGGGCTAGATGTGTTAGGTTAGGTTATGCTACGTTATAGACGTGTATAATGTTCCCGCCGAGAAGTAGAGCCGATACGCTAGGAATGTTGTAAAATGCTGCATCCGAGATGTTAGCCTGCCTTAGGTTAGGATATATAACGCTACAGACGTATATAATATCCAACAGAGATGTACGGGACGACACGAACGGGATTCTGTAAAACATTACCAGCGAGGGGCTAGATGGGTTAGGTTAGGTTATGTTACGTTATAGACGTATATAATGTTCCCACCCGGAAGTAGGGGCCGATACTCCAAGAATATAGTAAAATACTACATCCGAGATGTTAGCCTGCCTTACGTTAGGATATATAACGCTGTAGACGTATATAATGTCCTATCCGAGACGTACGGGACGACAGGAACGGGATTCTGTAAAACATTACCAGCGAGGGGCTAGATGGGTTAGGTTAGGTTATGTTACGTTATAGACGTGTATAATGTTCCCACCGAGAAGTAGAGCCGATACGCCAGGAATGTTGTAAAATACTGCATCCGAGATGTTAGCCTGCCTTTGGTTAGGATATATAACGCTATAGACGTATATAATGTCCTATCCGAGACGTACGGGACAACAGGAACGGGATTCTGTAAAACATTACCAGCGCGGCGCTAGATGGGTTAGGTTAGGTTATGTTACGTTATAGACGTGTATAATGTTCCCACCGAGAAGTAGAGCCGATACGCCAGGAATGTTGTAAAATACTGCATCCGAGATGTTAGCCTGCCTTTGGTTAGGATATATAACGCTATAGACGTATATAATGTCCTATCCGAGACGTACGGGACGACAGGAACGGGATTCTGTAAAACATTACCAGCGAGGGGCTAGATGGGTTAGGTTAGGTTATGTTACGTTATAGACGTGTATAATGTTCCCACCGAGAAGTAGAGCCGATACGCCAGGAATGTTGTAAAATACTGCATCCGAGATGTTAGCCTGCCTTTGGTTAGGATATATAACGCTATAGACGTATATAATATCCCAACCGAGATGTACGGGACGACACGAACGGGATTCTGTAAAATATTACCAGCGAGGGGCTAGATGGGTTAGATTAGGTTATGTTACGTTATAGATGTATATAATGTTCCCACTGAGAAGTAGGGGCCGATACTCCAAGAATGTTGTAAAATACTACATCCGAGATGTTAGCCTGCCTTACGTTAGGATATATATCGCTGTAGACGTATATAACATCCCAACCGAGATGTACGGGATGACATAAACGGGATTCTGTAAAACATCACCAGCGAGGGGCTAGATGTGTTAGGTTAGATTATATTACGTTATAGACGTATATAATGTTCCCACCGAGAAGTAGGGGCCGATACTCCAAGAATGTTGTAAAATACTACATCCGAGATGTTAGCCTGCCTTACGTTAGGATATATAACGCTATAGACGTATACAATATCCCAACCGAGATGTACGGGACGACATAAACGGGATTCTGTAAAACATCACCAGCGAGGGGCTAGATGTGTTAGGTTAGATTATATTACGTTATAGACGTATATAATGTTCCCACCGAGAAGTAGAGGCTGATCCTACAGGAATGTTGTAAAATACTATATCCGAGAAGTTAGCCTGCCTTAGGTTAGGATATGTATCGCTGTAGACGTATATAGCATCCCAACCGAGATGTACGGGACGACATAAACGGGATTCTGTAAAACATCATCAGCGAGGGGCTAGATGGGTTAGGTTAGGTTATGTTACGTTATAGACGTGTATAATGTTGCCACCGAGAAGTAGAGCCGATACGCCAGGAATGTTGTAAAATACTGCATCCGAGATGTTAGCCTGCCTTACGTTAGGATATATATCGCTGTAGACGTAAAGAACATCCCAACCGAGATGTACGGGACGACAGGAACGGGATTCTGCAAAACATTACCAGCGAGGGGCTAGATGGGTTAGGTTAGGTTATGCTACGTTATAGACGTGTATAATGTTCCCGCCGAGAAGTAGAGCCGATACGCTAGGAATGTTGTAAAATGCTGCATCCGAGATGTTAGCCTGCCTTAGGTTAGGATATATAACGCTACAGACGTATATAATATCCAACAGAGATGTACGGGACGACACGAACGGGATTCTGTAAAACATTACCAGCGAGGGGCTAGATGGGTTAGGTTAGGTTATGTTACGTTATAGACGTATATAATGTTCCCACCCGGAAGTAGGGGCCGATACTCCAAGAATATAGTAAAATACTACATCCGAGATGTTAGCCTGCCTTACGTTAGGATATATAACGCTGTAGACGTATATAATGTCCTATCCGAGACGTACGGGACGACAGGAACGGGATTCTGTAAAACATTACCAGCGAGGGGCTAGATGGGTTAGGTTAGGTTATGTTACGTTATAGACGTGTATAATGTTCCCACCGAGAAGTAGAGCCGATACGCCAGGAATGTTGTAAAATACTGCATCCGAGATGTTAGCCTGCCTTTGGTTAGGATATATAACGCTATAGACGTATATAATATCCCAACCGAGATGTACGGGACGACACGAACGGGATTCTGTAAAATATTACCAGCGAGGGGCTAGATGGGTTAGATTAGGTTATGTTACGTTATAGATGTATATAATGTTCCCACTGAGAAGTAGGGGCCGATACTCCAAGAATGTTGTAAAATACTACATCCGAGATGTTAGCCTGCCTTACGTTAGGATATATATCGCTGTAGACGTATATAACATCCCAACCGAGATGTACGGGACGACAGGAACGGGATTCTGTAAAACATTACCAGCGAGGGGCTAGATGGGTTAGGTTAGGTTATGTTACGTTATAGACGTGTATAATGTTCCCACCGAGAAGTAGAGCCGATACGCCAGGAATGTTGTAAAATACTGCATCCGAGATGTTAGCCTGCCTTTGGTTAGGATATATAACGCTATAGACGTATATAATATCCCAACCGAGATGTACGGGACGACACGAACGGGATTCTGTAAAATATTACCAGCGAGGGGCTAGATGGGTTAGATTAGGTTATGTTACGTTATAGACGTATATAATGTTCCCACCGAGAAGTAGGGGCCGATACTCCAAGAATGTTGTAAAATACTACATCCGAGATGTTAGCCTGCCTTACGTTAGGATATATATCGCTGTAGACGTATATAACATCCCAACCGAGATGTACGGGACGACATAAACGGGATTCTGTAAAACATCACCAGCGAGGGGCTAGATGTTTTAGGTTAGATTATATTACGTTATAGACGTATATAATGTTCCCACCGAGAAGTAGGGGCCGATACTCCAAGAATGTTGTAAAATACTACATCCGAGATGTTAGCCTGCCTTTCGTTAGGATATATATCGCTGTAGACGTATATAACATCCCAACCGAGATGTACGGGACGACAGGAACGGGATTCTGCAAAACATTACCAGCGAGGGGCTAGATGGGTTAGGTTAGGTTATGCTACGTTATAGACATGTATAATGTTCCCGCCGAGAAGTAGAGCCGATACGCTAGGAATGTTGTAAAATGCTGCATCCGAGATGTTAGCCTGCCTTAGGTTAGGATATGTATCGCTGTAGACGTATATAATATCCCAACCGAGATGTGCGGGACGACACGAACGGGATTCTGTAAAACATTGCCAACGAGGTGCTAGATGGGATAGGTTAGGTTATGTTACGTCACAGACGTATATAATGTTCCCACCGAGAAGTAGAGGCTGATCCTACAGGAATGTTGTAAAATACTATATCCGAGAAGTTAGCCTGCCTTAGGTTAGGATATGTATCGCTGTAGACGTATATAATATCCCAACCGAGATGTACGGGACGACACGAACGGGATTCTGTAAAACATTGCCAACGAGGGGCTAGATGGGATAGGTTAGGTTATGTTACGTTACAGACGTATATAATGTTCCCACCGAGAAGTAGGGGCCGATACTCCAAGAATGTTGTAAAATACTACATCCGAGATGTTAGCCTGCCTTACGTTAGGATATATATCGATTTAGACGTATATATCATCCCAACCGAGATGTACGGGACGACAGGAACGGGATTCTGTAAAACATTACCAGCGAGGGGCTAGATGGGTTAGGTTAGGATATGTTACGTTATAGACGTGTATAATGTTCCCACCGAGAAGTAGAGCCGATACGCCAGGAATGTTGTAAAATACTACATCCGAGATATTAGCCTGCCTTACGTTAGGATATGTAACGCTGTAGACGTATATAGTGTCCCATCCGAGACGTACGGGACGACACGAACGGGACTCTGTAAAACATTACCAGCGAGGGGCTAGATGTGTTAGGTTAGGTTATGTTACGTTATAGACCTATATAATGTTCCCACCGAGAAGTAGAGGCTGATCCTACGGGAATGTTGTAAAATACTATATCCGAGAAGTTAGCCTGCCTTAGGTTAGGATATGTATCGCTGTAGACGTATATAATATCCCAACCGAGATGTACGGGACGACACGAACGGGATTCTGTAAAACATTGCCAACGAGGTGCTAGATGGGATAGGTTAGGTTATGTTACGTTACAGACGTATATAATGTTCCCACCGAGAAGTAGGGGCCGATACTCCAAGAATGTTGTAAAATACTACATCCGAGATGTTAGCCTGCCTTACGTTAGGATATATAACGCTGTAGACGTATATAATGTCCTATCCGAGACGTACGGGACGACAGGAACGGGATTCTGTAAAACATTACCAGCGAGGGGCTAGATGGGTTAGGTTAGGTTATGTTACGTTATAGACGTATATAATGTTCCCACCCGGAAGTAGGGGCCGATACTCCAAGAATATTGTAAAATACTACATCCGAGATGTTAGCCTGCCTTACGTTAGGATATATAACGCTGTAGACGTATATAATGTCCTATCCGAGACGTACGGGACGACAGGAACGGGATTCTGTAAAACATTACCAGCGAGGGGCTAGATGGGTTAGGTTAGGTTATGTTACGTTATAGACGTGTATAATGTTCCCACCGAGAAGTAGAGCCGATACGCCAGGAATGTTGTAAAATATTGCATCCGAGATGTTAGCCTGCTTTGGTTAGGATATATAACGCTATAGACGTATATAATATCCCAACCGAGATGTACGGGACGACACGAACGGGATTCTGTAAAATATTACCAGCGAGGGGCTAGATGGCTTAGATTAGGTTATGTTACGTTATAGACGTATATAATGTTCCCACCGAGAAGTAGGGGCCGATACTCCAAGAATGTTGTAAAATACTACATCCGAGATGTTAGCCTGCCTTACGTTAGGATATATATAGCTGTAGACGTATATAACATCCCAACCGAGATGTACGGGACGACATAAACGGGATTCTGTAAAACATCACCAGCGAGGGGCTAGATGTTTTAGGTTAGATTATATTACGTTATAGACGTATATAATGTTCCCACCGAGAAGTAGGGGCCGATACTCCAAGAATGTTGTAAAATACTACATCCGAGATGTTAGCCTGCCTTACGTTAGGATATATATCGCTGTAGACGTACATAACATCCCAACCGAGATGTACGGGACGACATAAACGGGATGTAAAACATCACCAGCGAGGGGCTAGATGTTTTAGGTTAGATTATATTACGTTATAGACGTATATAATGTTCCCACCGAGAAGTAGAGGCTGATCCTACAGGAATGTTGTAAAATACTATATCCGAGAAGTTAGCCTGCCTTAGGTTAGGATATGTATCGCTGTAGACGTATATAATGTCCTATCCGAGACGTACGGGACGACAGGAACGGGATTGTGTAAAACATTACCAGCGAGGGGCCAGATGGGTTAGGTTAGGTTATGTTACGTTATAGACGTGTATAATGTTCCCACCGAGAAGTAGAGCCGATACGCCAGGAATGTTGTAAAATACTGCATCCGAGATGTTAGCCTGCCTTTGGTTAGGATATATAACGCTATAGACGTATATAATATCCCAACCGAGATGTACGGGACGACACGAACGGGATTCTGTAAAATATTACCAGCGAGGGGCTAGATGGGTTAGATTAGGTTATGTTACGTTATAGACGTATATAATGTTCCCACCGAGAAGTAGGGGCCGATACTCCAAGAATGTTGCAAAATACTACATCCGACATGTTAGGCAGCCTTACGTTAGGATATATATCGCTGTAGACGTATATAATATCCCAACCGAGATGTACGGGACGACACGAACGGGATTCTGTAAAACATTGCCAGCGAGGGGCTAGATGGGTTAGGTTAGGGTATGTTACGTTATAGACGTGTATAATGTTCCCACCGAGAAGTAGAGCCGATACGCCAGGAATGTTGTAACATACTGCATCCGAGATGTTAGCCTGCCTTAGGTTAGGATATATAACGCTATAGACGTATATAATATCCCAACCGAGATGTACGGGACGACATAAACGGGATTCTGTAAAACATTACCAGCGAGGAGCTAGATGTGTTAGGTTAGATTATATTACGTTATAGACGTATATAATGTTCCCACCGAGAAGTATGGGCCGATAAGCCAGGAATGTTGTAAAATACTGCATCCGAGATGTTAGCCTGCCTTAAGTTAAGATATATAACGCTGTAGACGGATATAATGTCCCATCCGAGACGTACGGGACGACACGAACGGGACTCTGTAAAACATTACCAGCGAGGGGCTAGATGTGTTAGGTTAGGTTATGTTACGTTATAGACCTATATAAAGTTCCCACCGAGAAGTATGGGCCGATACGCCAGGAATGTTGTAAAATACAGCAACCGAGATGTTAGCCTGCCTTAGGTTAGGATATATAACGCTGTAGACGTTTATAATGTCCCAACAGAGACGTACGGGACGACAGAAACGGGATTCTGTAAAACATTACCAGCGAGGGGCTAGATAGGTTAGGTTAGGTTATGTTACGTTATAGACGTATATAATGCTCCCACCGAGAAGTAGGGGCCGATACTCCAAGAATGTTGTAAAATACTACATCCGACATGTTAGGCTGCCTTACGTTAGGATATATATCGCTGTAGACGTATATAATATCCCAACCGAGATGTACGGGACGACACGAACGGGATTCTGCAAAATATTACCAGCGAGGGGCTAGATGGGTTAGATTAGGTTATGTTACGTTATAGACGTATATAATGTTCCCACCGAGAAGTAGGGGCCGATACTCCAAGAATGTTGTAAAATACTACATCCGAGATGTTAGCCTGCCTTAGGTTAGGATATATAACGCTTTAGACGTTTATAATGTCCCAACAGAGACGTACGGGACGACAGGAACGGGATTCTGTAAAACATTACCAGCGAGGGGCCAGATGGGTTAGGTTAGGTTATGTTACGTTATAGACGTGTATAATGTTCCCACCGAGAAGTAGAGCCGATACGCCAGGAATGTTGTAAAATACTGCATCCGAGATGTTAGCCTGCCTTAGGTTAGGATATATAACGCTATAGACGTATATAATATCCCAACAGAGATGTACGGGACGACACGAACGGGATTCTGTAAAACATTGCCAACGAGGGGCTAGATGGGATAGGTTAGGTTATGTTACGCTACAGACGTATATAATGTTCCCACCGAGAAGTAGGGGCCGATACTCCAAGAATGTTGTAAAATACTACATCCGAGATGTTAGCCTGCCTTACGTTAGGATATATATCGCTGTAGACGTATATAACATCCCAACCCAGATGTAAGGGACGACATAAACGGGATTCTGTAAAATATTACCAGCGAGGGGCTAGATGGGTTAGATTAGGTTATGTTACGTTATAGACGTATATAATGTTCCCACCGAGAAGTAGGGGCCTATACTCCAAGAATGTTGTAAAATACTACATCCGAGATGTTAGCCTGCCTTACGTTAGTATATATATCGCTGTAGACGTATATAACATCCCAACCGAGATGTACGGGACGACACGAACGGGATTCAGTAAAACATTGCCAACGAGGGGCTAGATGGGATGGGTTAGGTTATGTTACGTTACAGAAGTATATAATGTTCCCACCGAGAAGTAGGGGCCGATACTCCAAGAATGTTGTAAAATACTACATCCGAGATGTTAGCCTGCCTTACGTTAGGATATATATCGCTGTAGACGTATATAATATTCCGACCGAGATGTACGGGACGACACGAACGGGATTCTGCAAAATATTACCAGCGAGGGGCTAGATGGGTTAGATTAGGTTATGTTACGTTATAGACGTATATAATGTTCCCACCGAGAAGTAGGGGCCGATACACCAAGAATGTTGTAAAATACTACATCCGACATGTTAGGCTGCCTTACGTTGGGATATATATCGCTGTAGACGTATATATCATCCCAACCGAGATGTACGGGACGACATAAACGGGATTCTGCAAAACATTACCAGCGAGGGGCTAGATGTGTTAGGTTAGATTAAATTACGTTATAGACGTATATAATGTTCCCACCGAGAAGTAGAGGCTGATCCTACAGGAATGTTGTAAAATACTATATCCGAGAAGTTAGCCTGCCTTAGGTTAGGATATGTATCGCTGTAGACGTATATAACATCCCAACCGAGATGTACGGGACGAAACGAACGGGATTCTGTAAAACATTGCCAACGAGGGGCTAGATGGGATAGGTTAGGTTATGTTACGTTACAGACGTATATAATGTTCCCACCAAGAAGTAGGGGCCGATACTCCAAGAATGTTGTAAAATACTACATCCGAGATGTTAGCCTGCCTTACGTTAGGATATATATCGCTGTAGACGTATATAACATCCCAACCGAGATGTACGGGACGACAGGAACGGGATTCTGTAAAACATTGCCAGCGAGGGGCTAGATGGGTTAGGCTAGGTTATGTTACGTTACAGACGTATATAATGTTCCCACCGAGAAGTAGGGGCCGATACTCCAAGAATGTTGTAAAATACTACATCCGAGATGTTAGCCTGCCTTACGTTAGGATATATATCGCTGTAGACGTATATAATATCCCAACCGAGATGTACGGGACGACACGAACGGGATTCTGCAAAATATTACCAGCGAGGGGCTAGATGGGTTAGATTAGGTTATGTTACGTTATAGACGTATATAATGTTCCGACCGAGAAGTATGGGCCGATACTCCAAGAATGTTGTAAAATACTACATCCGAGATGTTAGCCTGCCTTAGGTTAGGATATATAACGCTGTAGACGTTTATAATGTCCCAACAGAGACGTACGGGACGACAGGAACGGGATTCTGTAAAACATTACCAGCGAGGGGCTAGATGGGTTAGGTTAGGTTATGTTACGTTATAGACGTGTATAATGTTCCCACCGAGAAGTAGAGCCGATACGCCAGGAATGTTGTAAAATACTGCATCCGAGATGTTAGCCTGCCTTAGGTTAGGATTTATAACGCTATAGACGTATATAATATCCCAACCGAGATGTACCGGACGACACGAACGGGATTCTGTACAATAGTTAGGATATATATTGCTGTAGACGTTTATAATGTCCCAACAGAGACGTACGGGATGGCAGGAATGGGATAGTGTAAAACATTGCCAGCGAGGGGCTAGATGGGTTAGATTAGGTTATGTTATGTTATAGACGTATATAATGTTCCCACCGAGAAGTAGGGGCCGATACTCCAAGAATGTTGTAAAATACTACATCCGACATGTTAGGCTGCCTTACGTTAGGATATATATCGCTGTAGACGTATATATCATCCCAACCGAGATGTACGGGACGACATAAACGGGATTCTGTAAAACTTTACCAGCGAGGGGCTAGATGTGTTAGGTTAGATTATATTACGTTATAGACGTATATAATGTTCCCACCGAGAAGTAGAGGCTGATCCTACAGGAATGTTGTATAATACTATATCCGAGAAGTTAGCCTGCCTTAGGTTAGGATATGTATCGCTGTAGACGTATATAATATCCCAACCGAGATGTACGGGACGAAACGAACGGAATTCTGTAAAACATTGCCAACGGGGGGCTAGATGGGATAGGTTATGTTATGTTACGTTACAGACGTATATAATGTTCCCACCGAGAAGTAGGGGCCGATACTCCAAGAATGTTGTAAAATACTACATCCGAGATGTTAGCCTGCCTTAGGTTAGGTATATAACGCTAGAGTCGTATATAATATCCCAACCGTGATGTACCGGACGACACGAACGGGATTCTGTACAATATTACCAGCGAGGGGCTAAGTGGGTTAGGTTAGGTTATGTTAAGTTATAGTCGTGTATAATGTTCCCACGGTGAAGTAGGGTCCGATACGCCAGGAACGGTGTAAAATACTTCATCCGAGCTGTTAGACTGCCTTAGGTTAGGATATATATTGCTGTAGACGTTTATAATGTCCCAACCGAGACGTACGGGACGGCAGGAATGGGATAGTGTAAAATATTGCCAGCGAGGGGCTAGATGGGTTAGATTAGGTTATGTTATGTTATAGACGTATATAATGTTCCCACCGAGAAGTAGGGGCCGATACTCCAAGAATGTTGTAAAATACTACATCCGACATGTTAGGCTGCCTTACGTTGGGATATATATCGCTGTAGACGTATATATCATCCCAACCGAGATGTACGGGACGACATAAACGGGATTCTGCAAAACATTACCAGCGAGGGGCTAGATGTGTTAGGTTAGATTAAATTACGTTATAGACGTATATAATGTTCCCACCGAGAAGTAGAGGCTGATCCTACAGGAATGTTGTAAAATACTATATCCGAGAAGTTAGCCTGCCTTAGGTTAGGATATGTATCGCTGTAGACGTATATAACATCCCAACCGAGATGTACGGGACGAAACGAACGGGATTCTGTAAAACATTGCCAACGAGGGGCTAGATGGGATAGGTTAGGTTATGTTACGTTACAGACGTATATAATGTTCCCACCAAGAAGTAGGGGCCGATACTCCAAGAATGTTGTAAAATACTACATCCGAGATGTTAGCCTGCCTTACGTTAGGATATATATCGCTGTAGACGTATATAACATCCCAACCGAGATGTACGGGACGACAGGAACGGGATTCTGTAAAACATTGCCAGCGAGGGGCTAGATGGGTTAGGCTAGGTTATGTTACGTTATAGACGTGTATAATATTCCCACCGAGAAGTAGAGCCGATACGCCAGGAATGTTGTAAAATACTGCATCCGAGATGTTAGCCTGTCTTAGGTTAAGATATATAACGCTATAGACGTATATAATATCCCATCCGAGATGTACGGGACGACACGAACGGGATTCTGTAAAACATTGCCAACGAGGGGCTAGATGGGATAGGTTAGGTTATGTTACGTTACAGACGTATATAATGTTCCCACTGAGAAGTATATGCCGATACGCCAGGAATGTTGTAAAATACAGCAACCGAGATGTTAGCCTGCCTTAGGTTAGGATATATAACGCTGTAGACGTTTATAATGTCCCAACAGAGACGTACGGGACGACAGGAACGGGATTCTGTAAAACATTACCAGCGAGGGGCTAGATGGGTTAGGTTAGGTTATGTTACGTTATAGACGTATATAATGTTCCCACCGAGAAGTAGAGCCGATACGCCAGGAATGTTGTAAAATACTGCATCCGAGATGTTAGCCTGCCTTACGTTAGGATATATATCGCTGTAGACGTATATAACATCCCAACCGAGATGTACGGGACGACAGGAACGGGATTCTGTAAAACATTACCAGCGAGGGGCCAGATGGGTTAGGTTAGATTATATTACGTTATAGACGTATATAATGTTCCCACCGAGAAGTAGAGGCTGATCCTACAGGAATGTTGTATAATACTATATCCGAGAAGTTAGCCTGCCTTAGGTTAGGATATGTATCGCTGTAGACGTATATAATATCCCAACCGAGATGTACGGGACGAAACGAACGGGATTCTGTAAAACATTGCCAACGAGGGGCTAGATGGGATAGGTTAGGTTATGTTACGTTACAGACGTATATAATGTTCCCACCGAGAAGTAGGGGCCGATACTCCAAGAATATTGTAAAATACTACATCCGAGATGTTAGCCGGCCTTACGTTAGGATATATATCGCTGTAGACGTATATAACATCCCAACCGAGATGTACGGGACGACAGGAACGGGATTCTGTAAAACATTGCCAGCGAGGGGCTAGATGGGTTAGATTAGGTTATGTTACGTTATAGACGTGTATAATGTTCCCACGGTGAAGTAGGGGCCGATACGCCAGGAACGGCGTAAAATACTTCATCCGAGCTGTTAGCCTGCCTTAGGTTAGGATATATATTGCTGTAGACGTTTATAATGTCCCAACCGAGACGTACGGGACGGCAGGAATGGGATAGTGTAAAACATTGCCAGCGAGGGGCTAGATGGGTTAGATTAGGTTATGTTACGTTATAGACGTATATAATGTTCCCACCGAGAAGTAGGGGCCGATACTCCAAGAATGTTGTAAAATACTACATCCGACATGTTAGGCTGCCTTACGTTGGGATATATATCGCTGTAGACGTATATATCATCCCAACCGAGATGTACGGGACGACATAAACGGGATTCTGCAAAACATTACCAGCGAGGGGCTAGATGTGTTAGGTTAGATTAAATTACGTTATAGACGTATATAATGTTCCCACCGAGAAGTAGAGGCTGATCCTACAGGAATGTCGTAAAATACTATATCCGAGAAGTTAGCCTGCCTTAGGTTAGGATATGTATCGCTGTAGACGTATATAACATCCCAACCGAGATGTACGGGACGAAACGAACGGGATTCTGTAAAAAATTGCCAACGAGGGGCTAGATGGGATAGGTTAGGTTATGTTACGTTACAGACGTATATAATGTTCCCACCGAGAAGTAGGGGCCGATACTCCAAGAATGTTGTAAAATACTACATCCGAGATGTTAGCCGACCTTACGTTAGGATATATATCGCTGTAGACGTATATAACATCCCAACCGAGATGTACGGGACGACAGGAACGGGATTCTGTAAAACATTGCCAGCGAGGGGCTAGATGGGTTAGATTAGGTTATGTTACGTTATAGACGTGTATAATGTTCCCACCGAGAAGTAAAGCCGATACGCCAGGAATGTTGTAAAATACTGCATCCGAGATGTTAGCCTGCCTTAGGTTAGGATTTATAACGCTATAGACGTATATAATATCCCAACCGAGATGTACGGGACGACACGAACGGGATTCTGTAAAATATTACCAGCGAGGGGCTAGATGGGTTAGATTAGGTTATGTTACGTTATAGACGTTTATAATGTTCCCACCGAGAAGTAGGGGCCGATACTCCAAGAATTGTTGTAAAATACTACATCCGACATGTTAGGCTGCCTTACGTTAGGATATATATCGCTGTAGACGTATATATCATCCCAACCGAGATGTACGGGACGACATAAACGGGATTCTGTAAAACATTACCAGCGAGGGGCTAGATGTGTTAGGTTAGATTATATTACGTTATAGACGTATATAATGTTCCCACCGAGAAGTAGAGGCTGATCCTACAGGAATGTTGTAAAATACTATATCCAAGAAGTTAGCCTGCCTTAGGTTAGGATATGTATCGCTGTAGACGTATATAATATCCCAACCGAGATGTACGGGACGAAACGAACGGGATTCTGTAAAACATTGCCAACGAGGGGCTAGATGGGATAGGTTAGGTTATGTTACGTTACAGACGTATATAATGTTCCCACCGAGAAGTAGGGGCCGATACTCCAAGAATGTTGTAAAATACTACATCCGAGATGTTAGACTGCCTTACGTTAGGATACATATCGCTATAGACGTATATAACATCCCAACCGAGATGTACGGGACGACAGGAACGGGATTCTGTACAACATTACCAGCGAGGGGCTAGATGGGTTAGGTTAGGTTATGTTACGTTATAGACGTCTATAATGTTCCCACCGAGAAGTATGGGCCGATACGCCAGGAATGTTGTAAAATACTGCATCCGAGATGTTAGTCTGCCTTAGGTTAAGATATATAACGCTATAGACGTATATAATGTCCCATCCGAGATGTACGGGACGGCACGAACGGGATTCTGTAAAACATTGCGAACGAGGGGCTAGATGGGATAGGTTAGGTTATGTTACGTTACAGACGTATATAATGTTCCCACCGAGAAGTAGGGGCCGATACTCCAAGAATGTTGTAAAATACTACATCCGAGATGTTAGCCTGCCTTACGTTAGGATATATATCGCTGTAGACGTATATAACATCCCAACCGAGATGTACGAGACGACAGGAACGGGATTCTGTAAAACATTGCCAGCGAGGGGCTAGATGGGTTAGGTTAGGTTATGTTACTTTATAGACGTATATAATGTTCCCACCGAGAAGTATAGCCGATACGCCAGGAATGTTGTAAAATACTGCAGCCGAGATGTTAGCCTGCCTTAGGTTAGGATATATAACGCTATAGACGTATATAATATCCCAACCGAGATGTACGGGACGACATAAACGGGATTCTGTAAAACATTACCAGCGAGGAGCTAGATGTGTTAGGTTAGATTATATTACGTTATAGACGTATATAATGTTCCCACCGAGAAGTATGGGCCGATACGCCAGGAATGTTGTAAAATACTGCATCCGAAATGTTAGCCTGCCTTAAGTTAAGATATATAACGCTGTAGACGGATATAATGTCCCATCCGAGACGTACGGGACGACAGGAACGGGATTCTGTAAATCATTACCAGCGAGGGGCTAGATGGGTTAGGTTAGGTTGTGATACGTTATAAACGTATACAATGTTCCCACCGAGAAGTAGGGGCCGATATGCCAGGAATGTTGTAAAATACTATATCCGAGAAGTAACCCTGCCTTAGGTTAGGATATATATCGCTGTAGACGTATATAATATCCCAACCGAGATGTACGGGACGACACGAACGGGATTCTGTAAAACATTGCTAACGAGGGGCTAGATGGGATAGGTTAGGTTATGTTACGTTAAAGACGTATATAATGTTCCCACCGAGAAGTAGGGGCCGATACTCCAAGAATGTTGTAAAATACTACATCCGAGATGTTAGCCTGCCTTACGTTAGGATATATATCGCTGTAGACGTATATAACATCCCATCCGAGATGTACGGGACGACAGGAACGGGATTCTGTAAAACATTACCAGCGAGGGGGTAGATGGGTTAGGTTAGGTTATGTTACGTTATAGACGTGTATAATGTTCCCACCGAGAAGTAGAGCCGATACGCCAGGAATGTTGTAAAATACTGCATCCGAGATGTTAGCCTGCCTTAGGTTAAGATATATAACGCTATAGACTTATATAATATCCCAACCGAGATGTACGGGACGACACGAACGGGATTCTGTAAAACATTGCCAACGAGGGGCTAGATGGGATAGGTTAGGTTATGTTACGTTATAGACCTATATAAAGTTCCCACCGAGAAGTATGGGCCGATACGCCAGGAATGTTGTAAAATACAGCAACCGAGATGTTAGCCTGCCTTAGGTTAGGATATATAACGCTGTAGACGTATATAATGTCCCAACAGGGACGTACGGGACGACAGGAACGGGATTCTGTAAAACATTACCAGCGAGGGGCTAGATGGGTTAGGTTAGGTTATGTTACGTTATAGACGTGTATAATGTTCCCACCGAGAAGTAGAGCCGATACGCCAGGAATGTTGTAAAATACTGCATCCGAGATGTTAGCCTGCCTTAGGTTAGGATTTATAACGCTATAGACGTATATAATATCCCAACCGAGATGTACGGGACGACAGGAACGGGATTCTGTAAAATATTACCAGCGAGGGGCTGGATGGGTTAGATTAGGTTATGTTACGTTATAGACGTGTATAATGTTCCCACCGAGAAGTAGAGCCGATACGCCAGGAATCTTGTAAAATACTGCATCCGAGATGTTAGCCTGCCTTAGGTTAAGATATATAACGCTATAGACGTATATAATATCCCATCCGAGATGTACGGGACGACACGAACGGGATTCTGTAAAACATTGCCAACGAGGGGCTAGATGGGTTAGGTTAGGTTATGTTACTTTATAGACGAATATAATGTTCCCACCGAGAAGTATGGGCCGATACTCCAAGAATGTTGTAAAAGACCACATACGAGATGTTAGCCTGCCTTACGTTAGGAAATATAACGCTGTAGACGTATATAATGTCCCATCCGAGACGTACGGGACGACACGAACGGGAATCTGTAAAACAATACCAGCGAGGTTCTAGATGTGTTAGGTTAGGTTATGTTACGTTATAGACCTATATAAAGATCCCTCCGAGAAGTATGGGCCGATACGCCAGGAATGTTGTAAAATACAGCAACCGAGATGTTAGCCTGCCTTAGGTTAGGATATATAACGCTGTAGACGTTTATAATGTCCCAATAGAGACTTCGGGACGACAGGAACGGGATTCTGTAAAACATTACCAGCGAGGGGCTAGGTGGGTTAGGTTAGGTTATGTTACGTTATAGACGTGTATAATGTTCCCACCGAGAAGTAAAGCCGATACGCCAGGAATGTTGTAAAATACTGCATCCGAGATGTTAGCCTGCCTTAGGTTAGGATTTATAACGCTATAGACGTATATAATATCCCAACCGAGATGTACGGGACGACACGAACGGGATTCTGTAAAATATTACCAGCGAGGGGCTAGATGGGTTAGATTAGGTTATGTTACGTTATAGACGTTTATAATGTTCCCACCGAGAAGTAGGGTCGATACTCCAAGAATTGTTGTAAAATACTACATCCGACATGTTAGGCTGCCTTACGTTAGGATATATATCGCTGTAGACGTATATATCATCCCAACCGAGATGTACGGGACGACATAAACGGGATTCTGTAAAACATTACCAGCGAGGGGCTAGATGTGTTAGGTTAGATTATATTACGTTATAGACGTATATAATGTTCCCACCGAGAAGTAGAGGCTGATCCTACAGGAATGTTGTAAAATACTATATCCAAGAAGTTAGCCTGCCTTAGGTTAGGATATGTATCGCTGTAGACGTATATAATATCCCAACCGAGATGTACGGGACGAAACGAACGGGATTCTGTAAAACATTGCCAACGAGGGGCTAGATGGGATAGGTTAGGTTATGTTACGTTACAGACGTATATAATGTTCCCACCGAGAAGTAGGGGCCGATACTCCAAGAATGTTGTAAAATACTACATCCGAGATGTTAGCCTGCCTTACGTTAGGATATATATCGCTGTAGACGTATATAACATCCCATCCGAGATGTACGAGACGACAGGAACGGGATTCTGTAAAACATTACCAGCGAGGGGCTAGATGGGTTAGGTTAGGTTATGTTACGTTATAGACGTGTATAATGTTCCCACCGAGAAGTAGAGCCGATACGCCAGGAATGTTGTAAAATACTGCATCCGAGATGTTAGCCTGCCTTAGGTTAGGATTTATAACGCTATAGACGTATATAATATCCCAACCGAGATGTACGGGACGACACGAACGGGATTCTGTAAAATATTACCAGCGAGGGGCTAGATGGGTTAGATTAGGTTATGTTACGTTATAGACGTGTATAATGTTCCCACCGAGAAGTAGAGCCGATACGCCAGGAATCTTGTAAAATACTGCATCCGAGATGTTAGCCTGCCTTAGGTTAAGATATATAACGCTATAGACGTATATAATATCCCATCCGAGATGTACGGGACGACACGAACGGGATTCTGTAAAACATTGCCAACGAGGGGCTAGATGGGTTAGGTTATGTTATGTTACTTTATAGACGTATATAATGTTCCCACCGAGAAGTATGGGCCGATACTCCAAGAATGTTGTAAAAGACCACATACGAGATGTTAGCCTGCCTTACGTTAGGAAATATAACGCTGTAGACGTATATAATGTCCCATCCGAGACGTACGGGACGACACGAACGGGAATCTGTAAAACAATACCAGCGAGGGGCTAGATGTGTTAGGTTTGGTTATGTTACGTTATAGACCTATATAAAGTTCCCTCCGAGAAGTATGGGCCGATACGCCAGGAATGTTGTAAAATACAGCAACCGAGATGTTAGCCTGCCTTAGGTTAGGATATATAACGCTGTAGACGTTTATAATGTCCCAATAGAGACTTCGGGACGACAGGAACGGGATTCTGTAAAACATTACCAGCGAGGGGCTAGATGGGTTAGGTTAGGTTATGTTACGTTATAGACGTGTATAATGTTCCCACCGAGAAGTAAACCCGATACGCCAGGAATGTTGTAAAATACTGCATCCGAGATGTTAGCCTGCCTTAGGTTAGGATTTATAACGCTATAGACGTATATAATATCCCAACCGAGATGTACGGGACGACACGAACGGGATTCTGTAAAATATTACCAGCGAGGGGCTAGATGGGTTAGATTAGGTTATGTTACGTTATAGACGTTTATAATGTTCCCACCAAGAAGTAGGGGCCGATACTCCAAGAATGTTGTAAAATACTACATCCGAGATGTTAGCCTGCCTTACGTTAGGATATATATCGCTGTAGACGTATATAACATCCCAACCGAGATGTACGGGACGACAGGAACGGGATTCTGTAAAACATTGCCAGCGAGGGGCTAGATGGGTTAGGTTAGGTTATGTTACTTTATAGACGTATATAATGTTCCCACCGAGAAGTAGAGCCGATACGCCAGGAATGTTGTAAAATACTGCATCCGAGATGTTAGCCTGCCTTAGGTTAGGATTTATAACGCTATAGACGTATATAATATCCCAACCGAGATGTACGGGACGACACGAACGGGATTCTGTAAAATATTACCAGCGAGGGGCTAGATGGGTTAGATTAGGTTATGTTACGTTATAGACGTTTATAATGTTCCCACCAAGAAGTAGGGGCCGATACTCCAAGAATGTTGTAAAATACTACATCCGAGATGTTAGCCTGCCTTACGTTAGGATATATATCGCTGTAGACGTATATAACATCCCAACCGAGATGTACGGGACGACAGGAACGGGATTCTGTAAAACATTGCCAGCGAGGGGCTAGATGGGTTAGGTTAGGTTATGTTACTTTATAGACGTATATAATGTTCCCACCGAGAAGTAGAGCCGATACGCCAGGAATGTTGTAAAATACTGCATCCGAGATGTTAGCCTGCCTTAGGTTAAGATATATAACGCTATAGACGTATATAATATCCCAACCGAGATGTACGGGACGACACGAACGGGATTCTGTAAAACATTGCCAACGAGGGGCTAGATGGGATAGGTTAGGTTATGTTACGTTATAGACGTATATAATGTTCCCACCGAGAAGTATGGGCCGATACTCCAAGAATGTTGTAAAATACTACATCCGAGATGTTAGCCTGCCTTACGTTAGGAAATATAACGCTGTAGACGTATATAATGTCCCATCCGAGACGTACGGGACGACACGAACGGGATTCTGTAAAACATTACCAGCGAGGGGCTAGATGTGTTAGGTTAGGTTATGTTACGTTATAGACCTATATAATGTTCCCACCGAGAAGTAGAGCCGATACGCCAGGAATGTTGTAAAATACTGCATCCGAGATGTTAGCCTGCCTTAGGTTAGGATTTATAACGCTATAGACGTATATAATATCCCAACCCAGATGTACGGGACGACACGAACGGGATTCTGTAAAATATTACCAGCGAGGGGCTAGATGGGTTAGATTAGGTTATGTTACGTGATAGACGTGTATAATGTTCCCACCGAGAAGTAGAGCCGATACGCCAGGAATCTTGTAAAATACTGCATCCGAGATGTTAGCCTGCCTTAGGTTAAGATATATAACGCTATAGACGTATATAATATCCCATCCGAGATGTACGGGACGACACGAACGGGATTCTGTAAAACATTGCCAACGAGTGGCTAGATGGGTTAGGTTAGGTTATGTTACTTTATAGACGTATATAATGTTCCCACCGAGAAGTATGGGCCGATACTCCAAGAATGTTGTAAAAGACCACATACGAGATGTTAGCCTTCCTTACGTTAGGATATATATCGCTGTAGACGTATATATCATCCCAACCGAGAAGTACGGGACGACATAAACGGGATTCTGTAAAACATTACCAGCGAGGGGCTAGATGTGTTAGGTTAGATTATATTACGTTATAGACGTATATAATGTTCCCACCGAGAAGTAGAGGCTGATCCTACAGGAATGTTGTAAAATACTATATCCGAGAAGTTAGCCTGCCTTAGGTTAGGATATGTATCGCTGTAGACGTATATAATATCCCAACCGAGATGTACGGGACGAAACGAACGGGATTCTGTAAAACATTGCCAAAGAGGGGCTAGATGGGATAGGTTAGGTTATGTTACGTTACAGACGTATACAATGTTCCCACCGAGAAGTAGGGGCCGATACGCCAGGAATGTTGTAAAATACTGCAGCCGAGATGTTAGCCTGCCTTAGGTTAGGATATATAACGCTATAGACGTATATAATATCCCAACCGAGATGTACGGGACGACATAAACGGGATTCTGTAAAACATTACCAGCGAGGAGCTAGATGTGTTAGGTTAGATTATATTACGTTATAGACGTATATAATGTTCCCACCGAGAAGTATGGGCCGATACGCCAGGAATGTTGTAAAATACTGCATCCGAGATGTTAGCCTGCCTTAAGTTAAGATATATAACGCTGTAGACGGATATAATGTCCCATCCGAGACGTACGGGACGACAGGAACGGGATTCTGTAAATCATTACCAGCGAGGGGCTAGATGGGTTAGGTTAGGTTGTGATACGTTATAAACGTATACAATGTTCCCACCGAGAAGTAGGGGCCGATATGCCAGGAATGTTGTAAAATACTATATCCGAGAAGTAACCCTGCCTTAGGTTAGGATATATATCGCTGTAGACGTATATAATATCCCAACCGAGATGTACGGGACGACACGAACGGGATTCTGTAAAACATTGCTAACGAGGGGCTAGATGGGATAGGTTAGGTTATGTTACGTTAAAGACGTATATAATGTTCCCACCGAGAAGTAGGGGCCGATACTCCAAGAATGTTGTAAAATACTACATCCGAGATGTTAGCCTGCCTTACGTTAGGATATATATCGCTGTAGACGTATATAACATCCCATCCGAGATGTACGGGACGACATGAACGGGATTCTGTAAAACATTACCAGCGAGGGGCTAGATGGGTTAGGTTAGGTTATGTTACGTTATAGACGTGTATAATGTTCCCACCGAGAAGTAGAGCCGATACGCCAGGAATGTTGTAAAATACTGCATCCGAGATGTTAGCCTGCCTTAGGTTAAGATATATAACGCTATAGACGTATATAATATCCCAACCGAGATGTACGGGACGACACGAACGGGATTCTGTAAAACATTGCCAACGAGGGGCTAGATGGGATAAGTTAGGTTATGTTACGTTATAGACCTATATAAAGTTCCCACCGAGAAGTATGGGCCGATACGCCAGGAATGTTGTAAAATACAGCAACCGAGATGTTAGCCTGCCTTAGGTTAGGATATATAACGCTTTAGACGTTTATAATGTCCCAACAGGGACGTACGGGACGACAGGAACGGGATTCTGTAAAACATTACCAGCGAGGGGCTAGATGGGTTAGGTTAGGTTATGTTACGTTATAGACGTGTATAATGTTCCCACCGAGAAGTAGAGCCGATACGCCAGGAATGTTGTAAAATACTGCATCCGGGATGTTAGCCTGCCTTAGGTTAGGATTTATAACGCTATAGACGTATATAATATCCCAACCGAGATGTACGGGACGACACGAACGGGATTCTGTAAAATATTACCAGCGAGGGGCTAGATGGGTTAGATTAGGTTATGTTACGTTATAGACGTGTATAATGTTCCCACCGAGAAGTAGAGCCGATACGCCAGGAATCTTGTAAAATACTGCATCCGAGATGTTAGCCTGCCTTAGGTTAAGATATATAACGCTATAGACGTATATAATATCCCATCCGAGATGTACGGGACGACACGAACGGGATTCTGTAAAACATTGCCAACGAGGGGCTAGATGGGTTAGGTTAGGTTATGTTACTTTATAGACGTATATAATGTTCCCACCGAGAAGTATGGGCCGATACTCCAAGAATGTTGTAAAAGACCACATACGAGATGTTAGCCTGCCTTACGTTAGGAAATATAACGCTGTAGACGTATATAATGTCCCATCCGAGACGTACGGGACGACACGAACGGGAATCTGTAAAACAATACCAGCGAGGGGCTAGATGTGTTAGGTTTGGTTATGTTACGTTATAGACCTATATAAAGTTCCCTCCGAGAAGTATGGGCCGATACGCCAGGAATGTTGTAAAATACAGCAACCGAGATGTTAGCCTGCCTTAGGTTAGGATATATAACGCTGTAGACGTTTATAATGTCCCAATAGAGACTTCGGGACGACAGGAACGGGATTCTGTAAAACATTACCAGCGAGGGGCTAGATGGGTTAGGTTAGGTTATGTTACGTTATAGACGTGTATAATGTTCCCACCGAGAAGTAAAGCCGATACGCCAGGAATGTTGTAAAATACTGCATCCGAGATGTTAGCCTGCCTTAGGTTAGGATTTATAACGCTATAGACGTATATAATATCCCAACCGAGATGTACGGGACGACACGAACGGGATTCTGTAAAATATTACCAGCGAGGGGCTAGATGGGTTAGATTAGGTTATGTTACGTTATAGACGTTTATAATGTTCCCACCAAGAAGTAGGGGCCGATACTCCAATAATGTTGTAAAATACTACATCCGAGATGTTAGCCTGCCTTACGTTAGGATATATATCGCTGTAGACGTATATAACATCCCATCCGAGATGTACGGGACGACATAAACGGGATTCTGTAAAACATTACCAGCGAGGGGCTAGATGTGTTAGGTTAGATTATATTACGTTATAGACGTATATAATGTTCCCACCGAGAAGTAGAGGCTGATCCTACAGGAATGTTGTAAAATACTATATCCAAGAAGTTAGCCTGCCTTAGGTTAGGATATGTATCGCTGTAGACGTATATAATATCCCAACCGAGATGTACGGGACGAAACGAACGGGATTCTGTAAAACATTGCCAACGAGGGGCTAGATGGGATAGGTTAGGTTATGTTACGTTACAGACGTATATAATGTTCCCACCGAGAAGTAGGGGCCGATACTCCAAGAATGTTGTAAAATACTACATCCGAGATGTTAGCCTGCCTTACGTTAGGATATATATCGCTGTAGACGTATATAACATCCCATCCGAGATGTACGAGACGACAGGAACGGGATTCTGTAAAACATTACCAGCGAGGGGCTAGATGGGTTAGGTTAGGTTATGTTACGTTATAGACGTGTATAATGTTCCCACCGAGAAGTAGAGCCGATACGCCAGGAATGTTGTAAAATACTGCATCCGAGATGTTAGCCTGCCTTAGGTTAAGATATATAACGCTATAGACGTATATAATATCCCAACCGAGATGTACGGGACGACACGAACGGGATTCTGTAAAACATTGCCAACGAGGGGCTAGATGGGATAGGTTAGGTTATGTTACGTTATAGACCTATATAAAGTTCCCACCGAGAAGTATGGGCCGATACGCCAGGAATGTTGTAAAATACAGCAACCGAGATGTTAGCCTGCCTTAGGTTAGGATATATAACGCTGTAGACGTTTATAATGTCCCAACAGGGACGTACGGGACGACAGGAACGGGATTCTGTAAAACATTACCAGCGAGGGGCTAGATGGGTTAGGTTAGGTTATGTTACGTTATAGACGTGTATAATGTTCCCACCGAGAAGTAGAGCCGATACGCCAGGAATGTTGTAAAATACTGCATCCGAGATGTTAGCCTGCCTTAGGTTAGGATTTATAACGCTATAGACGTATATAATATCCCAACCGAGATGTACGGGACGACACGAACGGGATTCTGTAAAATATTACCAGCGAGGGGCTAGATGGGTTAGATTAGGTTATGTTACGTTATAGACGTGTATAATGTTCCCACCGAGAAGTAGAGCCGATACGCCAGGAATCTTGTAAAATACTGCATCCGAGATGTTAGCCTGCCTTAGGTTAAGATATATAACGCTATAGACGTATATAATATCCCATCCGAGATGTACGGGACGACACGAACGGGATTCTGTAAAACATTGCCAACGAGGGGCTAGATGGGTTAGGTTAGGTTATGTTACTTTATAGACGTATATAATGTTCCCACCGAGAAGTATGGGCCGATACTCCAAGAATGTTGTAAAAGACCACATACGAGATGTTAGCCTGCCTTACGTTAGGAAATATAACGCTGTAGACGTATATAATGTCCCATCCGAGACGTACGGGACGACACGAACGGGAATCTGTAAAACAATACCAGCGAGGGGCTAGATGTGTTAGGTTTGGTTATGTTACGTTATAGACCTATATAAAGTTCCCTCCGAGAAGTATGGGCCGATACGCCAGGAATGTTGTAAAATACAGCAACCGAGATGTTAGCCTGCCTTAGGTTAGGATATATAACGCTGTAGACGTTTATAATGTCCCAATAGAGACTTCGGGACGACAGGAACGGGATTCTGTAAAACATTACCAGCGAGGGGCTAGATGGGTTAGGTTAGGTTATGTTACGTTATAGACGTGTATAATGTTCCCACCGAGAAGTAAACCCGATACGCCAGGAATGTTGTAAAATACTGCATCCGAGATGTTAGCCTGCCTTAGGTTAGGATTTATAACGCTATAGACGTATATAATATCCCAACCGAGATGTACGGGACGACACGAACGGGATTCTGTAAAATATTACCAGCGAGGGGCTAGATGGGTTAGATTAGGTTATGTTACGTTATAGACGTTTATAATGTTCCCACCAAGAAGTAGGGGCCGATACTCCAAGAATGTTGTAAAATACTACATCCGAGATGTTAGCCTGCCTTACGTTAGGATATATATCGCTGTAGACGTATATAACATCCCAACCGAGATGTACGGGACGACAGGAACGGGATTCTGTAAAACATTGCCAGCGAGGGGCTAGATGGGTTAGGTTAGGTTATGTTACTTTATAGACGTATATAATGTTCCCACCGAGAAGTAGAGCCGATACGCCAGGAATGTTGTAAAATACTGCATCCGAGATGTTAGCCTGCCTTAGGTTAGGATTTATAACGCTATAGACGTATATAATATCCCAACCGAGATGTACGGGACGACACGAACGGGATTCTGTAAAATATTACCAGCGAGGGGCTAGATGGGTTAGATTAGGTTATGTTACGTTATAGACGTTTATAATGTTCCCACCAAGAAGTAGGGGCCGATACTCCAAGAATGTTGTAAAATACTACATCCGAGATGTTAGCCTGCCTTACGTTAGGATATATATCGCTGTAGACGTATATAACATCCCAACCGAGATGTACGGGACGACAGGAACGGGATTCTGTAAAACATTGCCAGCGAGGGGCTAGATGGGTTAGGTTAGGTTATGTTACTTTATAGACGTATATAATGTTCCCACCGAGAAGTAGAGCCGATACGCCAGGAATGTTGTAAAATACTGCATCCGAGATGTTAGCCTGCCTTAGGTTAAGATATATAACGCTATAGACGTATATAATATCCCAACCGAGATGTACGGGACGACACGAACGGGATTCTGTAAAACATTGCCAACGAGGGGCTAGATGGGATAGGTTAGGTTATGTTACGTTATAGACGTATATAATGTTCCCACCGAGAAGTATGGGCCGATACTCCAAGAATGTTGTAAAATACTACATCCGAGATGTTAGCCTGCCTTACGTTAGGAAATATAACGCTGTAGACGTATATAATGTCCCATCCGAGACGTACGGGACGACACGAACGGGATTCTGTAAAACATTACCAGCGAGGGGCTAGATGTGTTAGGTTAGGTTATGTTACGTTATAGACCTATATAATGTTCCCACCGAGAAGTAGAGCCGATACGCCAGGAATGTTGTAAAATACTGCATCCGAGATGTTAGCCTGCCTTAGGTTAGGATTTATAACGCTATAGACGTATATAATATCCCAACCCAGATGTACGGGACGACACGAACGGGATTCTGTAAAATATTACCAGCGAGGGGCTAGATGGGTTAGATTAGGTTATGTTACGTGATAGACGTGTATAATGTTCCCACCGAGAAGTAGAGCCGATACGCCAGGAATCTTGTAAAATACTGCATCCGAGATGTTAGCCTGCCTTAGGTTAAGATATATAACGCTATAGACGTATATAATATCCCATCCGAGATGTACGGGACGACACGAACGGGATTCTGTAAAACATTGCCAACGAGTGGCTAGATGGGTTAGGTTAGGTTATGTTACTTTATAGACGTATATAATGTTCCCACCGAGAAGTATGGGCCGATACTCCAAGAATGTTGTAAAAGACCACATACGAGATGTTAGCCTTCCTTACGTTAGGATATATATCGCTGTAGACGTATATATCATCCCAACCGAGAAGTACGGGACGACATAAACGGGATTCTGTAAAACATTACCAGCGAGGGGCTAGATGTGTTAGGTTAGATTATATTACGTTATAGACGTATATAATGTTCCCACCGAGAAGTAGAGGCTGATCCTACAGGAATGTTGTAAAATACTATATCCGAGAAGTTAGCCTGCCTTAGGTTAGGATATGTATCGCTGTAGACGTATATAATATCCCAACCGAGATGTACGGGACGAAACGAACGGGATTCTGTAAAACATTGCCAAAGAGGGGCTAGATGGGATAGGTTAGGTTATGTTACGTTACAGACGTATACAATGTTCCCACCGAGAAGTAGGGGCCGATACGCCAGGAATGTTGTAAAATACTGCAGCCGAGATGTTAGCCTGCCTTAGGTTAGGATATATAACGCTATAGACGTATATAATATCCCAACCGAGATGTACGGGACGACATAAACGGGATTCTGTAAAACATTACCAGCGAGGAGCTAGATGTGTTAGGTTAGATTATATTACGTTATAGACGTATATAATGTTCCCACCGAGAAGTATGGGCCGATACGCCAGGAATGTTGTAAAATACTGCATCCGAGATGTTAGCCTGCCTTAAGTTAAGATATATAACGCTGTAGACGGATATAATGTCCCATCCGAGACGTACGGGACGACAGGAACGGGATTCTGTAAATCATTACCAGCGAGGGGCTAGATGGGTTAGGTTAGGTTGTGATACGTTATAAACGTATACAATGTTCCCACCGAGAAGTAGGGGCCGATATGCCAGGAATGTTGTAAAATACTATATCCGAGAAGTAACCCTGCCTTAGGTTAGGATATATATCGCTGTAGACGTATATAATATCCCAACCGAGATGTACGGGACGACACGAACGGGATTCTGTAAAACATTGCTAACGAGGGGCTAGATGGGATAGGTTAGGTTATGTTACGTTAAAGACGTATATAATGTTCCCACCGAGAAGTAGGGGCCGATACTCCAAGAATGTTGTAAAATACTACATCCGAGATGTTAGCCTGCCTTACGTTAGGATATATATCGCTGTAGACGTATATAACATCCCATCCGAGATGTACGGGACGACATGAACGGGATTCTGTAAAACATTACCAGCGAGGGGCTAGATGGGTTAGGTTAGGTTATGTTACGTTATAGACGTGTATAATGTTCCCACCGAGAAGTAGAGCCGATACGCCAGGAATGTTGTAAAATACTGCATCCGAGATGTTAGCCTGCCTTAGGTTAAGATATATAACGCTATAGACGTATATAATATCCCAACCGAGATGTACGGGACGACACGAACGGGATTCTGTAAAACATTGCCAACGAGGGGCTAGATGGGATAAGTTAGGTTATGTTACGTTATAGACCTATATAAAGTTCCCACCGAGAAGTATGGGCCGATACGCCAGGAATGTTGTAAAATACAGCAACCGAGATGTTAGCCTGCCTTAGGTTAGGATATATAACGCTGTAGACGTTTATAATGTCCCAACAGGGACGTACGGGACGACAGGAACGGGATTCTGTAAAACATTACCAGCGAGGGGCTAGATGGGTTAGGTTAGGTTATGTTACGTTATAGACGTGTATAATGTTCCCACCGAGAAGTAGAGCCGATACGCCAGGAATGTTGTAAAATACTGCATCCGGGATGTTAGCCTGCCTTAGGTTAGGATTTATAACGCTATAGACGTATATAATATCCCAACCGAGATGTACGGGACGACACGAACGGGATTCTGTAAAATATTACCAGCGAGGGGCTAGATGGGTTAGATTAGGTTATGTTACGTTATAGACGTGTATAATGTTCCCACCGAGAAGTAGAGCCGATACGCCAGGAATCTTGTAAAATACTGCATCCGAGATGTTAGCCTGCCTTAGGTTAAGATATATAACGCTATAGACGTATATAATATCCCATCCGAGATGTACGGGACGACACGAACGGGATTCTGTAAAACATTGCCAACGAGGGGCTAGATGGGTTAGGTTAGGTTATGTTACTTTATAGACGTATATAATGTTCCCACCGAGAAGTATGGGCCGATACTCCAAGAATGTTGTAAAAGACCACATACGAGATGTTAGCCTGCCTTACGTTAGGAAATATAACGCTGTAGACGTATATAATGTCCCATCCGAGACGTACGGGACGACACGAACGGGAATCTGTAAAACAATACCAGCGAGGGGCTAGATGTGTTAGGTTTGGTTATGTTACGTTATAGACCTATATAAAGTTCCCTCCGAGAAGTATGGGCCGATACGCCAGGAATGTTGTAAAATACAGCAACCGAGATGTTAGCCTGCCTTAGGTTAGGATATATAACGCTGTAGACGTTTATAATGTCCCAATAGAGACTTCGGGACGACAGGAACGGGATTCTGTAAAACATTACCAGCGAGGGGCTAGATGGGTTAGGTTAGGTTATGTTACGTTATAGACGTGTATAATGTTCCCACCGAGAAGTAAAGCCGATACGCCAGGAATGTTGTAAAATACTGCATCCGAGATGTTAGCCTGCCTTAGGTTAGGATTTATAACGCTATAGACGTATATAATATCCCAACCGAGATGTACGGGACGACACGAACGGGATTCTGTAAAATATTACCAGCGAGGGGCTAGATGGGTTAGATTAGGTTATGTTACGTTATAGACGTTTATAATGTTCCCACCAAGAAGTAGGGGCCGATACTCCAAGAATGTTGTAAAATACTACATCCGAGATGTTAGCCTGCCTTACGTTAGGATATATATCGCTGTAGACGTATATAACATCCCAACCGAGATGTACGGGACGACAGGAACGGGATTCTGTAAAACATTGCCAGCGAGGGGCTAGATGGGTTAGGTTAGGTTATGTTACTTTATAGACGTATATAATGTTCCCACCGAGAAGTAGAGCCGATACGCCAGGAATGTTGTAAAATACTGCATCCGAGATGTTAGCCTGCCTTAGGTTAGGATTTATAACGCTATAGACGTATATAATATCCCAACCGAGATGTACGGGACGACACGAACGGGATTCTGTAAAATATTACCAGCGAGGGGCTAGATGGGTTAGATTAGGTTATGTTACGTTATAGACGTTTATAATGTTCCCACCAAGAAGTAGGGGCCGATACTCCAAGAATGTTGTAAAATACTACATCCGAGATGTTAGCCTGCCTTACGTTAGGATATATATCGCTGTAGACGTATATAACATCCCAACCGAGATGTACGGGACGACAGGAACGGGATTCTGTAAAACATTGCCAGCGAGGGGCTAGATGGGTTAGGTTAGGTTATGTTACTTTATAGACGTATATAATGTTCCCACCGAGAAGTAGAGCCGATACGCCAGGAATGTTGTAAAATACTGCATCCGAGATGTTAGCCTGCCTTAGGTTAAGATATATAACGCTATAGACGTATATAATATCCCAACCGAGATGTACGGGACGACACGAACGGGATTCTGTAAAACATTGCCAACGAGGGGCTAGATGGGATAGGTTAGGTTATGTTACGTTATAGACGTATATAATGTTCCCACCGAGAAGTATGGGCCGATACTCCAAGAATGTTGTAAAATACTACATCCGAGATGTTAGCCTGCCTTACGTTAGGAAATATAACGCTGTAGACGTATATAATGTCCCATCCGAGACGTACGGGACGACACGAACGGGATTCTGTAAAACATTACCAGCGAGGGGCTAGATGTGTTAGGTTAGGTTATGTTACGTTATAGACCTATATAATGTTCCCACCGAGAAGTAGAGCCGATACGCCAGGAATGTTGTAAAATACTGCATCCGAGATGTTAGCCTGCCTTAGGTTAGGATTTATAACGCTATAGACGTATATAATATCCCAACCCAGATGTACGGGACGACACGAACGGGATTCTGTAAAATATTACCAGCGAGGGGCTAGATGGGTTAGATTAGGTTATGTTACGTGATAGACGTGTATAATGTTCCCACCGAGAAGTAGAGCCGATACGCCAGGAATCTTGTAAAATACTGCATCCGAGATGTTAGCCTGCCTTAGGTTAAGATATATAACGCTATAGACGTATATAATATCCCATCCGAGATGTACGGGACGACACGAACGGGATTCTGTAAAACATTGCCAACGAGTGGCTAGATGGGTTAGGTTAGGTTATGTTACTTTATAGACGTATATAATGTTCCCACCGAGAAGTATGGGCCGATACTCCAAGAATGTTGTAAAAGACCACATACGAGATGTTAGCCTTCCTTACGTTAGGATATATATCGCTGTAGACGTATATATCATCCCAACCGAGAAGTACGGGACGACATAAACGGGATTCTGTAAAACATTACCAGCGAGGGGCTAGATGTGTTAGGTTAGATTATATTACGTTATAGACGTATATAATGTTCCCACCGAGAAGTAGAGGCTGATCCTACAGGAATGTTGTAAAATACTATATCCGAGAAGTTAGCCTGCCTTAGGTTAGGATATGTATCGCTGTAGACGTATATAATATCCCAACCGAGATGTACGGGACGAAACGAACGGGATTCTGTAAAACATTGCCAAAGAGGGGCTAGATGGGATAGGTTAGGTTATGTTACGTTACAGACGTATACAATGTTCCCACCGAGAAGTAGGGGCCGATACGCCAGGAATGTTGTAAAATACTGCAGCCGAGATGTTAGCCTGCCTTAGGTTAGGATATATAACGCTATAGACGTATATAATATCCCAACCGAGATGTACGGGACGACATAAACGGGATTCTGTAAAACATTACCAGCGAGGAGCTAGATGTGTTAGGTTAGATTATATTACGTTATAGACGTATATAATGTTCCCACCGAGAAGTATGGGCCGATACGCCAGGAATGTTGTAAAATACTGCATCCGAGATGTTAGCCTGCCTTAAGTTAAGATATATAACGCTGTAGACGGATATAATGTCCCATCCGAGACGTACGGGACGACAGGAACGGGATTCTGTAAATCATTACCAGCGAGGGGCTAGATGGGTTAGGTTAGGTTGTGATACGTTATAAACGTATACAATGTTCCCACCGAGAAGTAGGGGCCGATATGCCAGGAATGTTGTAAAATACTATATCCGAGAAGTAACCCTGCCTTAGGTTAGGATATATATCGCTGTAGACGTATATAATATCCCAACCGAGATGTACGGGACGACACGAACGGGATTCTGTAAAACATTGCTAACGAGGGGCTAGATGGGATAGGTTAGGTTATGTTACGTTAAAGACGTATATAATGTTCCCACCGAGAAGTAGGGGCCGATACTCCAAGAATGTTGTAAAATACTACATCCGAGATGTTAGCCTGCCTTACGTTAGGATATATATCGCTGTAGACGTATATAACATCCCATCCGAGATGTACGGGACGACATGAACGGGATTCTGTAAAACATTACCAGCGAGGGGCTAGATGGGTTAGGTTAGGTTATGTTACGTTATAGACGTGTATAATGTTCCCACCGAGAAGTAGAGCCGATACGCCAGGAATGTTGTAAAATACTGCATCCGAGATGTTAGCCTGCCTTAGGTTAAGATATATAACGCTATAGACGTATATAATATCCCAACCGAGATGTACGGGACGACACGAACGGGATTCTGTAAAACATTGCCAACGAGGGGCTAGATGGGATAAGTTAGGTTATGTTACGTTATAGACCTATATAAAGTTCCCACCGAGAAGTATGGGCCGATACGCCAGGAATGTTGTAAAATACAGCAACCGAGATGTTAGCCTGCCTTAGGTTAGGATATATAACGCTGTAGACGTTTATAATGTCCCAACAGGGACGTACGGGACGACAGGAACGGGATTCTGTAAAACATTACCAGCGAGGGGCTAGATGGGTTAGGTTAGGTTATGTTACGTTATAGACGTGTATAATGTTCCCACCGAGAAGTAGAGCCGATACGCCAGGAATGTTGTAAAATACTGCATCCGGGATGTTAGCCTGCCTTAGGTTAGGATTTATAACGCTATAGACGTATATAATATCCCAACCGAGATGTACGGGACGACACGAACGGGATTCTGTAAAATATTACCAGCGAGGGGCTAGATGGGTTAGATTAGGTTATGTTACGTTATAGACGTGTATAATGTTCCCACCGAGAAGTAGAGCCGATACGCCAGGAATCTTGTAAAATACTGCATCCGAGATGTTAGCCTGCCTTAGGTTAAGATATATAACGCTATAGACGTATATAATATCCCATCCGAGATGTACGGGACGACACGAACGGGATTCTGTAAAACATTGCCAACGAGGGGCTAGATGGGTTAGGTTAGGTTATGTTACTTTATAGACGTATATAATGTTCCCACCGAGAAGTATGGGCCGATACTCCAAGAATGTTGTAAAAGACCACATACGAGATGTTAGCCTGCCTTACGTTAGGAAATATAACGCTGTAGACGTATATAATGTCCCATCCGAGACGTACGGGACGACACGAACGGGAATCTGTAAAACAATACCAGCGAGGGGCTAGATGTGTTAGGTTTGGTTATGTTACGTTATAGACCTATATAAAGTTCCCTCCGAGAAGTATGGGCCGATACGCCAGGAATGTTGTAAAATACAGCAACCGAGATGTTAGCCTGCCTTAGGTTAGGATATATAACGCTGTAGACGTTTATAATGTCCCAATAGAGACTTCGGGACGACAGGAACGGGATTCTGTAAAACATTACCAGCGAGGGGCTAGATGGGTTAGGTTAGGTTATGTTACGTTATAGACGTGTATAATGTTCCCACCGAGAAGTAAAGCCGATACGCCAGGAATGTTGTAAAATACTGCATCCGAGATGTTAGCCTGCCTTAGGTTAGGATTTATAACGCTATAGACGTATATAATATCCCAACCGAGATGTACGGGACGACACGAACGGGATTCTGTAAAATATTACCAGCGAGGGGCTAGATGGGTTAGATTAGGTTATGTTACGTTATAGACGTTTATAATGTTCCCACCAAGAAGTAGGGGCCGATACTCCAATAATGTTGTAAAATACTACATCCGAGATGTTAGCCTGCCTTACGTTAGGATATATATCGCTGTAGACGTATATAACATCCCATCCGAGATGTACGGGACGACAGGAACGGGATTCTGTAAAACATTACCAGCGAGGGGCTAGATGGGTTAGGTTAGGTTATGTTACGTTATAGACGTGTATAATGTTCCCACCGAGAAGTAGAGCCGATACGCCAGGAATGTTGTAAAATACTGCATTCGAGATGTTAGCCTGCCTTAGGTTAAGATATATAACGCTATAGACGTATATAATATCCCAACCGAGATGTACGGGACGACACGAACGGGATTCTGTAAAACAGTGCCAACGAGGGGCTAGATGGGATAGGTTAGGTTATGTTACGTTATAGACGTATATAATGTTCCCACCGAGAAGTATGGGCCGATACTCCAAGAATGTTGTAAAATACTACATCCGAGATGTTAGCCTGCCTTACGTTAGGAAATATAACGCTGTAGACGTATATAATGTCCCATCCGAGACGTACGGGACGACACGAACGGCATTCTGTAAAACATTACCAGCGAGGGGCTAGATGTGTTAGGTTAGGTTATGTTACGTTATAGACCTATATAATGTTCCCACCGAGAAGTAGAGCCGATACGCCAGGAATGTTGTAAAATACTGCATCCGAGATGTTAGCCTGCCTTAGGTTAGGATTTATAACGCTATAGACGTATATAATATCCCAACCGAGATGTACGGGACGACACGAACGGGATTCTGTAAAATATTACCAGCGAGGGGCTAGATGGGTTAGATTAGGTTATGTTACGTTATAGACGTGTATAATGTTCCCACCCAGAAGTAGAGCCGATACGCCAGGAATCTTGTAAAATACTGCATCCGAGATGTTAGCCTGCCTTAGGTTAAGATATATAACGCTATAGACGTATATAATATCCCATCCGAGATGTACGGGACGACACGAACGGGATTCTGTAAAACATTGCCAACGAGGGGCTAGATGGGTTAGGTTAGGTTATGTTACTTTATAGACGTATATAATGTTCCCACCGAGAAGTATGGGCCGATACTCCAAGAATGTTGTAAAAGACCACATACGAGATGTTAGCCTTCCTTACGTTAGGATATATATCGCTGTAGACGTATATATCATCCCAACCGAGAAGTACGGGACGACATAAACGGGATTCTGTAAAACATTACCAGCGAGGGGCTAGATGTGTTAGGTTAGATTATATTACGTTATAGACGTATATAATGTTCCCACCGAGAAGTAGAGGCTGATCCTACAGGAATGTTGTAAAATACTATATCCGAGAAGTTAGCCTGCCTTAGGTTAGGATATGTATCGCTGTAGACGTATATAATATCCCAACCGAGATGTACGGGACGAAACGAACGGGATTCTGTAAAACATTGCCAAAGAGGGGCTAGATGGGATAGGTTAGGTTATGTTACGTTACAGACGTATACAATGTTCCCACCGAGAAGTAGGGGCCGATACGCCAGGAATGTTGTAAAATACTGCAGCCGAGATGTTAGCCTGCCTTAGGTTAGGATATATAACGCTATAGACGTATATAATATCCCAACCGAGATGTACGGGACGACATAAACGGGATTCTGTAAAACATTACCAGCGAGGAGCTAGATGTGTTAGGTTAGATTATATTACGTTATAGACGTATATAATGTTCCCACCGAGAAGTATGGGCCGATACGCCAGGAATGTTGTAAAATACTGCATCCGAGATGTTAGCCTGCCTTAAGTTAAGATATATAACGCTGTAGACGGATATAATGTCCCATCCGAGACGTACGGGACGACAGGAACGGGATTCTGTAAATCATTACCAGCGAGGGGCTAGATGGGTTAGGTTAGGTTGTGATACGTTATAAACTTATACAATGTTCCCACCGAGAAGTAGGGGCCGATATGCCAGGAATGTTGTAAAATACTATATCCCAGAAGTAACCCTGCCTTAGGTTAGGATATATATCGCTGTAGACGTATATAATATCCCAACCGAGATGTACGGGACGACACGAACGGGATTCTGTAAAACATTGCTAACGAGGGGCTAGATGGGATAGGTTAGGTTATGTTACGTTAAAGACGTATATAATGTTCCCACCGAGAAGTAGGGGCCGATACTCCAAGAATGTTGTAAAATACTACATCCGAGATGTTAGCCTGCCTTACGTTAGGATATATATCGCTGTAGACGTATATAACATCCCATCCGAGATGTACGGGACGACATGAACGGGATTCTGTAAAACATTACCAGCGAGGGGCTAGATGGGTTAGGTTAGGTTATGTTACGTTATAGACGTGTATAATGTTCCCACCGAGAAGTAGAGCCGATACGCCAGGAATGTTGTAAAATACTGCATCCGAGATGTTAGCCTGCCTTAGGTTAAGATATATAACGCTATAGACGTATATAATATCCCAACCGAGATGTACGGGACGACACGAACGGGATTCTGTAAAACATTGCCAACGAGGGGCTAGATGGGATAAGTTAGGTTATGTTACGTTATAGACCTATATAAAGTTCCCACCGAGAAGTATGGGCCGATACGCCAGGAATGTTGTAAAATACAGCAACCGAGATGTTAGCCTGCCTTAGGTTAGGATATATAACGCTGTAGACGTTTATAATGTCCCAACAGGGACGTACGGGACGACAGGAACGGGATTCTGTAAAACATTACCAGCGAGGGGCTAGATGGGTTAGGTTAGGTTATGTTACGTTATAGACGTGTATAATGTTCCCACCGAGAAGTAGAGCCGATACGCCAGGAATCTTGTAAAATACTGCATCCGAGATGTTAGCCTGCCTTAGGTTAAGATATATAACGCTATAGACGTATATAATATCCCATCCGAGATGTACGGGACGACACGAACGGGATTCTGTAAAACATTACCAGCGAGGGGCTAGATGTGTTAGGTTAGATTATATTACGTTATAGACGTATATAATGTTCCCACCGAGAAGCAGAGGCTGATCCTACAGGAATGTTGTAAAATACTATATCCGAGAAGTTAGCCTGCCTTAGGTTAGGATATGTATCGCTGTAGACGTATATAATATCCCAACCGAGATGTACGGGACGAAACGAACGGGATTCTGTAAAACATTGCCAAAGAGGGGCTAGATGGGATAGGTTAGGTTATGTTACGTTACAAACGTATACAATGTTCCCACCGAGAAATAGGGGCCGATACTCCAAGAATGTTGTAAAATACTACATCCGAGATGTTAGCCTGCCTTACGTTAGGATATATATCGCTGTAGACGTATATAATATCCCAACCGAGATGTACGGGACGACACGAACGGGATTCTGTAAAATATTACCAGCGAGGGGCTAGATGGGTTAGATTAGGTTATGTTACGTTATAGACGTTTATAATGTTCCCACCGAGAAGTATGGGCCGATACGCCAGGAATGTTGTAAAATACTGCATCCGAGATGTTAGCCTGCCTTAGGTTAAGATATATAACGCTATAGACGTATATAATGTCCCATCCGAGATGTACGGGACGGCACGAACGGGATTCTGTAAAACATTGCGAACGAGGGGCTAGATGGGATAGGTTAGGTTATGTTACGTTACAGACGTATACAATGTTCCCACCGAGAAGTAGGGGCCGATACTCCAAGAATGTTGTAAAATACTACATCCGAGATGTTAGCCTGCCTTACGTTAGGATATATATCGCTGTAGACGTATATAACATCCCAACCGAGATGTACGAGACGACAGGAACGGGATTCTGTAAAACATTGCCAGCGAGGGGCTAGATGGGTTAGGTTAGGTTATGTTACTTTATAGACGTATATAATGTTCCCACCGAGAAGTAGAGCCGATACGACAGGAATGTTGTAAAATACTGCAGCCGAGATGTTAGCCTGCCTTAGGTTAGGATATATAACGCTATAGACGTATATAATATCCCAACCGAGATGTACGGGACGACATAAACGGGATTCTGTAAAACATTACCAGCGAGGAGCTAGATGTGTTAGGTTAGATTATATTACGTTATAGACGTATATAATGTTCCCACCGAGAAGTAGAGGCTGATCCTACAGGAATGTTGTAAAATACTATATCCGAGAAGTTAGCCTGCCTTAGGTTAGGATATGTATCGCTGTAGACGTATATAATATCCCAACCGAGATGTACGGGACGAAACGAACGGGATTCTGTAAAACATTGCCAAAGAGGGGCTAGATGGGATAGGTTAGGTTATGTTACGTTACAGACGTATACAATGTTCCCACCGAGAAGTAGGGGCCGATACGCCAGGAATGTTGTAAAATACTGCAGCCGAGATGTTAGCCTGCCTTAGGTTAGGATATATAACGCTATAGACGTATATAATATCCCAACCGAGATGTACGGGACGACATAAACGGGATTCTGTAAAACATTACCAGCGAGGAGCTAGATGTGTTAGGTTAGATTATATTACGTTATAGACGTATATAATGTTCCCACCGAGAAGTATGGGCCGATACGCCAGGAATGTTGTAAAATACTGCATCCGAGATGTTAGCCTGCCTTAAGTTAAGATATATAACGCTGTAGACGGATATAATGTCCCATCCGAGACGTACGGGACGACAGGAACGGGATTCTGTAAATCATTACCAGCGAGGGGCTAGATGGGTTAGGTTAGGTTGTGATACGTTATAAACTTATACAATGTTCCCACCGAGAAGTAGGGGCCGATATGCCAGGAATGTTGTAAAATACTATATCCCAGAAGTAACCCTGCCTTAGGTTAGGATATATATCGCTGTAGACGTATATAATATCCCAACCGAGATGTACGGGACGACACGAACGGGATTCTGTAAAACATTGCTAACGAGGGGCTAGATGGGATAGGTTAGGTTATGTTACGTTAAAGACGTATATAATGTTCCCACCGAGAAGTAGGGGCCGATACTCCAAGAATGTTGTAAAATACTACATCCGAGATGTTAGCCTGCCTTACGTTAGGATATATATCGCTGTAGACGTATATAACATCCCATCCGAGATGTACGGGACGACATGAACGGGATTCTGTAAAACATTACCAGCGAGGGGCTAGATGGGTTAGGTTAGGTTATGTTACGTTATAGACGTGTATAATGTTCCCACCGAGAAGTAGAGCCGATACGCCAGGAATGTTGTAAAATACTGCATCCGAGATGTTAGCCTGCCTTAGGTTAAGATATATAACGCTATAGACGTATATAATATCCCAACCGAGATGTACGGGACGACACGAACGGGATTCTGTAAAACATTGCCAACGAGGGGCTAGATGGGATAAGTTAGGTTATGTTACGTTATAGACCTATATAAAGTTCCCACCGAGAAGTATGGGCCGATACGCCAGGAATGTTGTAAAATACAGCAACCGAGATGTTAGCCTGCCTTAGGTTAGGATATATAACGCTGTAGACGTTTATAATGTCCCAACAGGGACGTACGGGACGACAGGAACGGGATTCTGTAAAACATTACCAGCGAGGGGCTAGATGGGTTAGGTTAGGTTATGTTACGTTATAGACGTGTATAATGTTCCCACCGAGAAGTAGAGCCGATACGCCAGGAATCTTGTAAAATACTGCATCCGAGATGTTAGCCTGCCTTAGGTTAAGATATATAACGCTATAGACGTATATAATATCCCATCCGAGATGTACGGGACGACACGAACGGGATTCTGTAAAACATTACCAGCGAGGGGCTAGATGTGTTAGGTTAGATTATATTACGTTATAGACGTATATAATGTTCCCACCGAGAAGCAGAGGCTGATCCTACAGGAATGTTGTAAAATACTATATCCGAGAAGTTAGCCTGCCTTAGGTTAGGATATGTATCGCTGTAGACGTATATAATATCCCAACCGAGATGTACGGGACGAAACGAACGGGATTCTGTAAAACATTGCCAAAGAGGGGCTAGATGGGATAGGTTAGGTTATGTTACGTTACAAACGTATACAATGTTCCCACCGAGAAATAGGGGCCGATACTCCAAGAATGTTGTAAAATACTACATCCGAGATGTTAGCCTGCCTTACGTTAGGATATATATCGCTGTAGACGTATATAATATCCCAACCGAGATGTACGGGACGACACGAACGGGATTCTGTAAAATATTACCAGCGAGGGGCTAGATGGGTTAGATTAGGTTATGTTACGTTATAGACGTTTATAATGTTCCCACCGAGAAGTATGGGCCGATACGCCAGGAATGTTGTAAAATACTGCATCCGAGATGTTAGCCTGCCTTAGGTTAAGATATATAACGCTATAGACGTATATAATGTCCCATCCGAGATGTACGGGACGGCACGAACGGGATTCTGTAAAACATTGCGAACGAGGGGCTAGATGGGATAGGTTAGGTTATGTTACGTTACAGACGTATACAATGTTCCCACCGAGAAGTAGGGGCCGATACTCCAAGAATGTTGTAAAATACTACATCCGAGATGTTAGCCTGCCTTACGTTAGGATATATATCGCTGTAGACGTATATAACATCCCAACCGAGATGTACGAGACGACAGGAACGGGATTCTGTAAAACATTGCCAGCGAGGGGCTAGATGGGTTAGGTTAGGTTATGTTACTTTATAGACGTATATAATGTTCCCACCGAGAAGTAGAGCCGATACGACAGGAATGTTGTAAAATACTGCAGCCGAGATGTTAGCCTGCCTTAGGTTAGGATATATAACGCTATAGACGTATATAATATCCCAACCGAGATGTACGGGACGACATAAACGGGATTCTGTAAAACATTACCAGCGAGGAGCTAGATGTGTTAGGTTAGATTATATTACGTTATAGACGTATATAATGTTCCCACCGAGAAGTATGGGCCGATACGCCAGGAATGTTGTAAAATACTGCATCCGAGATGTTAGCCTGCCTTAAGTTAAGATATATAACGCTGTAGACGGATATAATGTCCCATCCGAGACGTACGGGACGACAGGAACGGGATTCTGTAAATCATTACCAGCGAGGGGCTAGATGGGTTAGGTTAGGTTGTGATACGTTATAAACGTATACAATGTTCCCACCGAGAAGTAGGGGCCGATATGCCAGGAATGTTGTAAAATACTATATCCGAGAAGTAACCCTGCCTTAGGTTAGGATATATATCGCTGTAGACGTATATAATATCCCAACCGAGATGTACGGGACGACACGAACGGGATTCTGTAAAACATTGCTAACGAGGGGCTAGATGGGATAGGTTAGGTTATGTTACGTTAAAGACGTATATAATGTTCCCACCGAGAAGTAGGGGCCGATACTCCAAGAATGTTGTAAAATACTACATCCGAGATGTTAGCCTGCCTTACGTTAGGATATATATCGCTGTAGACGTATATAACATCCCATCCGAGATGTACGGGACGACATGAACGGGATTCTGTAAAACATTACCAGCGAGGGGCTAGATGGGTTAGGTTAGGTTATGTTACGTTATAGACGTGTATAATGTTCCCACCGAGAAGTAGAGCCGATACGCCAGGAATGTTGTAAAATACTGCATCCGAGATGTTAGCCTGCCTTAGGTTAAGATATATAACGCTATAGACGTATATAATATCCCAACCGAGATGTACGGGACGACACGAACGGGATTCTGTAAAACATTGCCAACGAGGGGCTAGATGGGATAAGTTAGGTTATGTTACGTTATAGACCTATATAAAGTTCCCACCGAGAAGTATGGGCCGATACGCCAGGAATGTTGTAAAATACAGCAACCGAGATGTTAGCCTGCCTTAGGTTAGGATATATAACGCTGTAGACGTTTATAATGTCCCAACAGGGACGTACGGGACGACAGGAACGGGATTCTGTAAAACATTACCAGCGAGGGGCTAGATGGGTTAGGTTAGGTTATGTTACGTTATAGACGTGTATAATGTTCCCACCGAGAAGTAGAGCCGATACACCAGGAATGTTGTAAAATACTGCATCCGAGATGTTAGCCTGCCTTAGGTTAGGATTTATAACGCTATAGACGTATATAATATCCCAACCGAGATGTACGGGACGACACGAACGGGATTCTGTAAAATATTACCAGCGAGGGGCTAGATGGGTTAGATTAGGTTATGTTACGTTATAGACGTGTATAATGTTCCCACCGAGAAGTAGAGCCGATACGCCAGGAATCTTGTAAAATACTGCATCCGAGATGTTAGCCTGCCTTAGGTTAAGATATATAACGCTATAGACGTATATAATATCCCATCCGAGATGTACGGGACGACACGAACGGGATTCTGTAAAACATTGCCAACGAGGGGCTAGATGGGTTAGGTTAGGTTATGTTACTTTATAGACGTATATAATGTTCCCACCGAGAAGTATGGGCCGATACTCCAAGAATGTTGTAAAAGACCACATACGAGATGTTAGCCTGCCTTACGTTAGGAAATATAACGCTGTAGACGTATATAATGTCCCATCCGAGACGTACGGGACGACACGAACGGGAATCTGTAAAACAATACCAGCGAGGGGCTAGATGTGTTAGGTTTGGTTATGTTACGTTATAGACCTATATAAAGTTCCCTCCGAGAAGTATGGGCCGATACGCCAGGAATGTTGTAAAATACAGCAACCGAGATGTTAGCCTGCCTTAGGTTAGGATATATAACGCTGTAGACGTTTATAATGTCCCAATAGAGACTTCGGGACGACAGGAACGGGATTCTGTAAAACATTACCAGCGAGGGGCTAGATGGGTTAGGTTAGGTTATGTTACGTTATAGACGTGTATAATGTTCCCACCGAGAAGTAAAGCCGATACGCCAGGAATCTTGTAAAATACTGCATCCGAGATGTTAGCCTGCCTTCGGTTAAGATATATAACGCTATAGACGTATATAATATCCCATCCGAGATGTACGGGACGACACGAACGGGATTCTGTAAAACATTGCCAACGAGGGGCTAGATGGGTTAGGTTAGGTTATGTTACTTTATAGACGTATATAATGTTCCCACCGAGAAGTATGGGCCGATACTCCAAGAATGTTGTAAAAGACCACATACGAGATGTTAGCCTTCCTTACGTTAGGATATATATCGCTGTAGACGTATATATCATCCCAACCGAGAAGTACGGGACGACATAAACGGGATTCTGTAAAACATTACCAGCGAGGGGCTAGATGTGTTAGGTTAGATTATATTACGTTATAGACGTATATAATGTTCCCACCGAGAAGTAGAGGCTGATCCTACAGGAATGTTGTAAAATACTATATCCGAGAAGTTAGCCTGCCTTAGGTTAGGATATGTATCGCTGTAGACGTATATAATATCCCAACCGAGATGTACGGGACGAAACGAACGGGATTCTGTAAAACATTGCCAAAGAGGGGCTAGATGGGATAGGTTAGGTTATGTTACGTTACAGACGTATACAATGTTCCCACCGAGAAGTAGGGGCCGATACTCCAAGAATGTTGTAAAATACTACATCCGAGATGTTAGCCTGCCTTACGTTAGGATATATATCGCTGTAGACGTATATAACATCCCAACCGAGATGTACGAGACGACAGGAACGGGATTCTGTAAAACATTGCCAGCGAGGGGCTAGATGGGTTAGGTTAGGTTATGTTACTTTATAGACGTATATAATGTTCCCACCGAGAAGTAGAGCCGATACGCCAGGAATGTTGTAAAATACTGCAGCCGAGATGTTAGCCTGCCTTAGGTTAGGATATATAACGCTATAGACGTATATAATATCCCAACCGAGATGTACGGGACGACATAAACGGGATTCTGTAAAACATTACCAGCGAGGAGCTAGATGTGTTAGGTTAGATTATATTACGTTATAGACGTATATAATGTTCCCACCGAGAAGTATGGGCCGATACGCCAGGAATGTTGTAAAATACTGCATCCGAGATGTTAGCCTGCCTTAAGTTAAGATATATAACGCTGTAGACGGATATAATGTCCCATCCGAGACGTACGGGACGACAGGAACGGGATTCTGTAAATCATTACCAGCGAGGGGCTAGATGGGTTAGGTTAGGTTGTGATACGTTATAAACGTATACAATGTTCCCACCGAGAAGTAGGGGCCGATATGCCAGGAATGTTGTAAAATACTATATCCGAGAAGTAACCCTGCCTTAGGTTAGGATATATATCGCTGTAGACGTATATAATATCCCAACCGAGATGTACGGGACGACACGAACGGGATTCTGTAAAACATTGCTAACGAGGGGCTAGATGGGATAGGTTAGGTTATGTTACGTTAAAGACGTATATAATGTTCCCACCGAGAAGTAGGGGCCGATACTCCAAGAATGTTGTAAAATACTACATCCGAGATGTTAGCCTGCCTTACGTTAGGATATATATCGCTGTAGACGTATATAACATCCCATCCGAGATGTACGGGACGACATGAACGGGATTCTGTAAAACATTACCAGCGAGGGGCTAGATGGGTTAGGTTAGGTTATGTTACGTTATAGACGTGTATAATGTTCCCACCGAGAAGTAGAGCCGATACGCCAGGAATGTTGTAAAATACTGCATCCGAGATGTTAGCCTGCCTTAGGTTAAGATATATAACGCTATAGACGTATATAATATCCCAACCGAGATGTACGGGACGACACGAACGGGATTCTGTAAAACATTGCCAACGAGGGGCTAGATGGGATAAGTTAGGTTATGTTACGTTATAGACCTATATAAAGTTCCCACCGAGAAGTATGGGCCGATACGCCAGGAATGTTGTAAAATACAGCAACCGAGATGTTAGCCTGCCTTAGGTTAGGATATATAACGCTGTAGACGTTTATAATGTCCCAACAGGGACGTACGGGACGACAGGAACGGGATTCTGTAAAACATTACCAGCGAGGGGCTAGATGGGTTAGGTTAGGTTATGTTACGTTATAGACGTGTATAATGTTCCCACCGAGAAGTAGAGCCGATACGCCAGGAATGTTGTAAAATACTGCATCCGAGATGTTAGCCTGCCTTAGGTTAGGATTTATAACGCTATAGACGTATATAATATCCCAACCGAGATGTACGGGACGACACGAACGGGATTCTGTAAAATATTACCAGCGAGGGGCTAGATGGGTTAGATTAGGTTATGTTACGTTATAGACGTGTATAATGTTCCCACCGAGAAGTAGAGCCGATACGCCAGGAATCTTGTAAAATACTGCATCCGAGATGTTAGCCTGCCTTAGGTTAAGATATATAACGCTATAGACGTATATAATATCCCATCCGAGATGTACGGGACGACACGAACGGGATTCTGTAAAACATTGCCAACGAGGGGCTAGATGGGTTAGGTTAGGTTATGTTACTTTATAGACGTATATAATGTTCCCACCGAGAAGTATGGGCCGATACTCCAAGAATGTTGTAAAAGACCACATACGAGATGTTAGCCTGCCTTACGTTAGGATATATCGCTGTAGACGTATATATCATCCCAACCGAGAAGTACGGGACGACATAAACGGGATTCTGTAAAACATTACCAGCGAGGGGCTAGATGTGTTAGGTTAGATTATATTACGTTATAGACGTATATAATGTTCCCACCGAGAAGTAGAGGCTGATCCTACAGGAATGTTGTAAAATACTATATCCGAGAAGTTAGCCTGCCTTAGGTTAGGATATGTATCGCTGTAGACGTATATAATATCCCAACCGAGATGTACGGGACGAAACGAACGGGATTCTGTAAAACATTGCCAAAGAGGGGCTAGATGGGATAGGTTAGGTTATGTTACGTTACAGACGTATACAATGTTCCCACCGAGAAGTAGGGGCCGATACTCCAAGAATGTTGTAAAATACTACATCCGAGATGTTAGCCTGCCTTACGTTAGGATATATATCGCTGTAGACGTATATAACATCCCAACCGAGATGTACGAGACGACAGGAACGGGATTCTGTAAAACATTGCCAGCGAGGGGCTAGATGGGTTAGGTTAGGTTATGTTACTTTATAGACGTATATAATGTTCCCACCGAGAAGTAGAGCCGATACGACAGGAATGTTGTAAAATACTGCAGCCGAGATGTTAGCCTGCCTTAGGTTAGGATATATAACGCTATAGACGTATATAATATCCCAACCGAGATGTACGGGACGACATAAACGGGATTCTGTAAAACATTACCAGCGAGGAGCTAGATGTGTTAGGTTAGATTATATTACGTTATAGACGTATATAATGTTCCCACCGAGAAGTATGGGCCGATACGCCAGGAATGTTGTAAAATACTGCATCCGAGATGTTAGCCTGCCTTAAGTTAAGATATATAACGCTGTAGACGGATATAATGTCCCATCCGAGACGTACGGGACGACAGGAACGGGATTCTGTAAATCATTACCAGCGAGGGGCTAGATGGGTTAGGTTAGGTTGTGATACGTTATAAACGTATACAATGTTCCCACCGAGAAGTAGGGGCCGATATGCCAGGAATGTTGTAAAATACTATATCCGAGAAGTAACCCTGCCTTAGGTTAGGATATATATCGCTGTAGACGTATATAATATCCCAACCGAGATGTACGGGACGACACGAACGGGATTCTGTAAAACATTGCTAACGAGGGGCTAGATGGGATAGGTTAGGTTATGTTACGTTAAAGACGTATATAATGTTCCCACCGAGAAGTAGGCGCCGATACTCCAAGAATGTTGTAAAATACTACATCCGAGATGTTAGCCTGCCTTACGTTAGGATATATATCGCTGTAGACGTATATAACATCCCATCCGAGATGTACGGGACGACATGAACGGGATTCTGTAAAACATTACCAGCGAGGGGCTAGATGGGTTAGGTTAGGTTATGTTACGTTATAGACGTGTATAATGTTCCCACCGAGAAGTAGAGCCGATACGCCAGGAATGTTGTAAAATACTGCATCCGAGATGTTAGCCTGCCTTAGGTTAAGATATATAACGCTATAGACGTATATAATATCCCAACCGAGATGTACGGGACGACACGAACGGGATTCTGTAAAACATTGCCAACGAGGGGCTAGATGGGATAAGTTAGGTTATGTTACGTTATAGACCTATATAAAGTTCCCACCGAGAAGTATGGGCCGATACGCCAGGAATGTTGTAAAATACAGCAACCGAGATGTTAGCCTGCCTTAGGTTAGGATATATAACGCTGTAGACGTTTATAATGTCCCAACAGGGACGTACGGGACGACAGGAACGGGATTCTGTAAAACATTACCAGCGAGGGGCTAGATGGGTTAGGTTAGGTTATGTTACGTTATAGACGTGTATAATGTTCCCACCGAGAAGTAGAGCCGATACACCAGGAATGTTGTAAAATACTGCATCCGAGATGTTAGCCTGCCTTAGGTTAGGATTTATAACGCTATAGACGTATATAATATCCCAACCGAGATGTACGGGACGACACGAACGGGATTCTGTAAAATATTACCAGCGAGGGGCTAGATGGGTTAGATTAGGTTATGTTACGTTATAGACGTGTATAATGTTCCCACCGAGAAGTAGAGCCGATACGCCAGGAATCTTGTAAAATACTGCATCCGAGATGTTAGCCTGCCTTAGGTTAAGATATATAACGCTATAGACGTATATAATATCCCATCCGAGATGTACGGGACGACACGAACGGGATTCTGTAAAACATTGCCAACGAGGGGCTAGATGGGTTAGGTTAGGTTATGTTACTTTATAGACGTATATAATGTTCCCACCGAGAAGTATGGGCCGATACTCCAAGAATGTTGTAAAAGACCACATACGAGATGTTAGCCTGCCTTACGTTAGGAAATATAACGCTGTAGACGTATATAATGTCCCATCCGAGACGTACGGGACGACACGAACGGGAATCTGTAAAACAATACCAGCGAGGGGCTAGATGTGTTAGGTTTGGTTATGTTACGTTATAGACCTATATAAAGTTCCCTCCGAGAAGTATGGGCCGATACGCCAGGAATGTTGTAAAATACAGCAACCGAGATGTTAGCCTGCCTTAGGTTAGGATATATAACGCTGTAGACGTTTATAATGTCCCAATAGAGACTTCGGGACGACAGGAACGGGATTCTGTAAAACATTACCAGCGAGGGGCTAGATGGGTTAGGTTAGGTTATGTTACGTTATAGACGTGTATAATGTTCCCACCGAGAAGTAAAGCCGATACGCCAGGAATCTTGTAAAATACTGCATCCGAGATGTTAGCCTGCCTTCGGTTAAGATATATAACGCTATAGACGTATATAATATCCCATCCGAGATGTACGGGACGACACGAACGGGATTCTGTAAAACATTGCCAACGAGGGGCTAGATGGGTTAGGTTAGGTTATGTTACTTTATAGACGTATATAATGTTCCCACCGAGAAGTATGGGCCGATACTCCAAGAATGTTGTAAAAGACCACATACGAGATGTTAGCCTTCCTTACGTTAGGATATATATCGCTGTAGACGTATATATCATCCCAACCGAGAAGTACGGGACGACATAAACGGGATTCTGTAAAACATTACCAGCGAGGGGCTAGATGTGTTAGGTTAGATTATATTACGTTATAGACGTATATAATGTTCCCACCGAGAAGTAGAGGCTGATCCTACAGGAATGTTGTAAAATACTATATCCGAGAAGTTAGCCTGCCTTAGGTTAGGATATGTATCGCTGTAGACGTATATAATATCCCAACCGAGATGTACGGGACGAAACGAACGGGATTCTGTAAAACATTGCCAAAGAGGGGCTAGATGGGATAGGTTAGGTTATGTTACGTTACAGACGTATACAATGTTCCCACCGAGAAGTAGGGGCCGATACTCCAAGAATGTTGTAAAATACTACATCCGAGATGTTAGCCTGCCTTACGTTAGGATATATATCGCTGTAGACGTATATAACATCCCAACCGAGATGTACGAGACGACAGGAACGGGATTCTGTAAAACATTGCCAGCGAGGGGCTAGATGGGTTAGGTTAGGTTATGTTACTTTATAGACGTATATAATGTTCCCACCGAGAAGTAGAGCCGATACGCCAGGAATGTTGTAAAATACTGCAGCCGAGATGTTAGCCTGCCTTAGGTTAGGATATATAACGCTATAGACGTATATAATATCCCAACCGAGATGTACGGGACGACATAAACGGGATTCTGTAAAACATTACCAGCGAGGAGCTAGATGTGTTAGGTTAGATTATATTACGTTATAGACGTATATAATGTTCCCACCGAGAAGTATGGGCCGATACGCCAGGAATGTTGTAAAATACTGCATCCGAGATGTTAGCCTGCCTTAAGTTAAGATATATAACGCTGTAGACGGATATAATGTCCCATCCGAGACGTACGGGACGACAGGAACGGGATTCTGTAAATCATTACCAGCGAGGGGCTAGATGGGTTAGGTTAGGTTGTGATACGTTATAAACGTATACAATGTTCCCACCGAGAAGTAGGGGCCGATATGCCAGGAATGTTGTAAAATACTATATCCGAGAAGTAACCCTGCCTTAGGTTAGGATATATATCGCTGTAGACGTATATAATATCCCAACCGAGATGTACGGGACGACACGAACGGGATTCTGTAAAACATTGCTAACGAGGGGCTAGATGGGATAGGTTAGGTTATGTTACGTTAAAGACGTATATAATGTTCCCACCGAGAAGTAGGGGCCGATACTCCAAGAATGTTGTAAAATACTACATCCGAGATGTTAGCCTGCCTTACGTTAGGATATATATCGCTGTAGACGTATATAACATCCCATCCGAGATGTACGGGACGACATGAACGGGATTCTGTAAAACATTACCAGCGAGGGGCTAGATGGGTTAGGTTAGGTTATGTTACGTTATAGACGTGTATAATGTTCCCACCGAGAAGTAGAGCCGATACGCCAGGAATGTTGTAAAATACTGCATCCGAGATGTTAGCCTGCCTTAGGTTAAGATATATAACGCTATAGACGTATATAATATCCCAACCGAGATGTACGGGACGACACGAACGGGATTCTGTAAAACATTGCCAACGAGGGGCTAGATGGGATAAGTTAGGTTATGTTACGTTATAGACCTATATAAAGTTCCCACCGAGAAGTATGGGCCGATACGCCAGGAATGTTGTAAAATACAGCAACCGAGATGTTAGCCTGCCTTAGGTTAGGATATATAACGCTGTAGACGTTTATAATGTCCCAACAGGGACGTACGGGACGACAGGAACGGGATTCTGTAAAACATTACCAGCGAGGGGCTAGATGGGTTAGGTTAGGTTATGTTACGTTATAGACGTGTATAATGTTCCCACCGAGAAGTAGAGCCGATACGCCAGGAATGTTGTAAAATACTGCATCCGAGATGTTAGCCTGCCTTAGGTTAGGATTTATAACGCTATAGACGTATATAATATCCCAACCGAGATGTACGGGACGACACGAACGGGATTCTGTAAAATATTACCAGCGAGGGGCTAGATGGGTTAGATTAGGTTATGTTACGTTATAGACGTGTATAATGTTCCCACCGAGAAGTAGAGCCGATACGCCAGGAATCTTGTAAAATACTGCATCCGAGATGTTAGCCTGCCTTAGGTTAAGATATATAACGCTATAGACGTATATAATATCCCATCCGAGATGTACGGGACGACACGAACGGGATTCTGTAAAACATTGCCAACGAGGGGCTAGATGGGTTAGGTTAGGTTATGTTACTTTATAGACGTATATAATGTTCCCACCGAGAAGTATGGGCCGATACTCCAAGAATGTTGTAAAAGACCACATACGAGATGTTAGCCTGCCTTACGTTAGGAAATATAACGCTGTAGACGTATATAATGTCCCATCCGAGACGTACGGGACGACACGAACGGGAATCTGTAAAACAATACCAGCGAGGGGCTAGATGTGTTAGGTTTGGTTATGTTACGTTATAGACCTATATAAAGTTCCCTCCGAGAAGTATGGGCCGATACGCCAGGAATGTTGTAAAATACAGCAACCGAGATGTTAGCCTGCCTTAGGTTAGGATATATAACGCTGTAGACGTTTATAATGTCCCAATAGAGACTTCGGGACGACAGGAACGGGATTCTGTAAAACATTACCAGCGAGGGGCTAGATGGGTTAGGTTAGGTTATGTTACGTTATAGACGTGTATAATGTTCCCACCGAGAAGTAAAGCCGATACGCCAGGAATCTTGTAAAATACTGCATCCGAGATGTTAGCCTGCCTTCGGTTAAGATATATAACGCTATAGACGTATATAATATCCCATCCGAGATGTACGGGACGACACGAACGGGATTCTGTAAAACATTGCCAACGAGGGGCTAGATGGGTTAGGTTAGGTTATGTTACTTTATAGACGTATATAATGTTCCCACCGAGAAGTATGGGCCGATACTCCAAGAATGTTGTAAAAGACCACATACGAGATGTTAGCCTTCCTTACGTTAGGATATATATCGCTGTAGACGTATATATCATCCCAACCGAGAAGTACGGGACGACATAAACGGGATTCTGTAAAACATTACCAGCGAGGGGCTAGATGTGTTAGGTTAGATTATATTACGTTATAGACGTATATAATGTTCCCACCGAGAAGTAGAGGCTGATCCTACAGGAATGTTGTAAAATACTATATCCGAGAAGTTAGCCTGCCTTAGGTTAGGATATGTATCGCTGTAGACGTATATAATATCCCAACCGAGATGTACGGGACGAAACGAACGGGATTCTGTAAAACATTGCCAAAGAGGGGCTAGATGGGATAGGTTAGGTTATGTTACGTTACAGACGTATACAATGTTCCCACCGAGAAGTAGGGGCCGATACTCCAAGAATGTTGTAAAATACTACATCCGAGATGTTAGCCTGCCTTACGTTAGGATATATATCGCTGTAGACGTATATAACATCCCAACCGAGATGTACGAGACGACAGGAACGGGATTCTGTAAAACATTGCCAGCGAGGGGCTAGATGGGTTAGGTTAGGTTATGTTACTTTATAGACGTATATAATGTTCCCACCGAGAAGTAGAGCCGATACGCCAGGAATGTTGTAAAATACTGCAGCCGAGATGTTAGCCTGCCTTAGGTTAGGATATATAACGCTATAGACGTATATAATATCCCAACCGAGATGTACGGGACGACATAAACGGGATTCTGTAAAACATTACCAGCGAGGAGCTAGATGTGTTAGGTTAGATTATATTACGTTATAGACGTATATAATGTTCCCACCGAGAAGTATGGGCCGATACGCCAGGAATGTTGTAAAATACTGCATCCGAGATGTTAGCCTGCCTTAAGTTAAGATATATAACGCTGTAGACGGATATAATGTCCCATCCGAGACGTACGGGACGACAGGAACGGGATTCTGTAAATCATTACCAGCGAGGGGCTAGATGGGTTAGGTTAGGTTGTGATACGTTATAAACGTATACAATGTTCCCACCGAGAAGTAGGGGCCGATATGCCAGGAATGTTGTAAAATACTATATCCGAGAAGTAACCCTGCCTTAGGTTAGGATATATATCGCTGTAGACGTATATAATATCCCAACCGAGATGTACGGGACGACACGAACGGGATTCTGTAAAACATTGCTAACGAGGGGCTAGATGGGATAGGTTAGGTTATGTTACGTTAAAGACGTATATAATGTTCCCACCGAGAAGTAGGGGCCGATACTCCAAGAATGTTGTAAAATACTACATCCGAGATGTTAGCCTGCCTTACGTTAGGATATATATCGCTGTAGACGTATATAACATCCCATCCGAGATGTACGGGACGACATGAACGGGATTCTGTAAAACATTACCAGCGAGGGGCTAGATGGGTTAGGTTAGGTTATGTTACGTTATAGACGTGTATAATGTTCCCACCGAGAAGTAGAGCCGATACGCCAGGAATGTTGTAAAATACTGCATCCGAGATGTTAGCCTGCCTTAGGTTAAGATATATAACGCTATAGACGTATATAATATCCCAACCGAGATGTACGGGACGACACGAACGGGATTCTGTAAAACATTGCCAACGAGGGGCTAGATGGGATAAGTTAGGTTATGTTACGTTATAGACCTATATAAAGTTCCCACCGAGAAGTATGGGCCGATACGCCAGGAATGTTGTAAAATACAGCAACCGAGATGTTAGCCTGCCTTAGGTTAGGATATATAACGCTGTAGACGTTTATAATGTCCCAACAGGGACGTACGGGACGACAGGAACGGGATTCTGTAAAACATTACCAGCGAGGGGCTAGATGGGTTAGGTTAGGTTATGTTACGTTATAGACGTGTATAATGTTCCCACCGAGAAGTAGAGCCGATACGCCAGGAATGTTGTAAAATACTGCATCCGAGATGTTAGCCTGCCTTAGGTTAGGATTTATAACGCTATAGACGTATATAATATCCCAACCGAGATGTACGGGACGACACGAACGGGATTCTGTAAAATATTACCAGCGAGGGGCTAGATGGGTTAGATTAGGTTATGTTACGTTATAGACGTGTATAATGTTCCCACCGAGAAGTAGAGCCGATACGCCAGGAATCTTGTAAAATACTGCATCCGAGATGTTAGCCTGCCTTAGGTTAAGATATATAACGCTATAGACGTATATAATATCCCATCCGAGATGTACGGGACGACACGAACGGGATTCTGTAAAACATTGCCAACGAGGGGCTAGATGGGTTAGGTTAGGTTATGTTACTTTATAGACGTATATAATGTTCCCACCGAGAAGTATGGGCCGATACTCCAAGAATGTTGTAAAAGACCACATACGAGATGTTAGCCTGCCTTACGTTAGGAAATATAACGCTGTAGACGTATATAATGTCCCATCCGAGACGTACGGGACGACACGAACGGGAATCTGTAAAACAATACCAGCGAGGGGCTAGATGTGTTAGGTTTGGTTATGTTACGTTATAGACCTATATAAAGTTCCCTCCGAGAAGTATGGGCCGATACGCCAGGAATGTTGTAAAATACAGCAACCGAGATGTTAGCCTGCCTTAGGTTAGGATATATAACGCTGTAGACGTTTATAATGTCCCAATAGAGACTTCGGGACGACAGGAACGGGATTCTGTAAAACATTACTAGCGAGGGGCTAGATGGGTTAGGTTAGGTTATGTTACGTTATAGACGTGTATAATGTTCCCACCGAGAAGTAAAGCCGATACGCCAGGAATGTTGTAAAATACTGCATCCGAGATGTTAGCCTGCCTTAGGTTAGGATTTATAACGCTATAGACGTATATAATATCCCAACCGAGATGTACGGGACGACACGAACGGGATTCTGTAAAATATTACCAGCGAGGGGCTAGATGGGTTAGATTAGGTTATGTTACGTTATAGACGTTTATAATGTTCCCACCAAGAAGTAGGGGCCGATACTCCAATAATGTTGTAAAATACTACATCCGAGATGTTAGCCTGCCTCACGTTAGGATATATATCGCTGTAGACGTATATAACATCCCATCCGAGATGTACGGGACGACAGGAACGGGATTCTGTAAAACATTACCAGCGAGGGGCTAGATGGGTTAGGTTAGGTTATGTTACGTTATAGACGTGTATAATGTTCCCACCGAGAAGTAGAGCCGATACGCCAGGAATGTTGTAAAATACTGCATTCGAGATGTTAGCCTGCCTTAGGTTAAGATATATAACGCTATAGACGTATACAATATCCCAACCGAGATGTACGGGACGACACGAACGGGATTCTGTAAAACAGTGCCAACGAGGGGCTAGATGGGATAGGTTAGGTTATGTTACGTTATAGACGTATATAATGTTCCCACCGAGAAGTATGGGCCGATACTCCAAGAATGTTGTAAAATACTACATCCGAGATGTTAGCCTGCCTTACGTTAGGAAATATAACGCTGTAGACGTATATAATGTCCCATCCGAGACGTACGGGACGACACGAACGGGATTCTGTAAAACATTACCAGCGAGGGGCTAGATGTGTTAGGTTAGGTTATGTTACGTTATAGACCTATATAATGTTCCCACCGAGAAGTAGAGCCGATACGCCAGGAATGTTGTAAAATACTGCATCCGAGATGTTAGCCTGCCTTAGGTTAGGATTTATAACGCTATAGACGTATATAATATCCCAACCGAGATGTACGGGACGACACGAACGGGATTCTGTAAAATATTACCAGCGAGGGGCTAGATGGGTTAGATTAGGTTATGTTACGTTATAGACGTGTATAATGTTCCCACCGAGAAGTAGAGCCGATACGCCAGGAATCTTGTAAAATACTGCATCCGAGATGTTAGCCTGCCTTAGGTTAAGATATATAACGCTATAGACGTATATAATATCCCATCCGAGATGTACGGGACGACACGAACGGGATTCTGTAAAACATTGCCAACGAGGGGCTAGATGGGTTAGGTTAGGTTATGTTACTTTATAGACGTATATAATGTTCCCACCGAGAAGTAGAGGCTGATCCTACAGGAATGTTGTAAAATACTATATCCGAGAAGTTAGCCTGCCTTAGGTTAGGATATGTATCGCTGTAGACGTATATAATATCCCAACCGAGATGTACGGGACGAAACGAACGGGATTCTGTAAAACATTGCCAAAGAGGGGCTAGATGGGATAGGTTAGGTTATGTTACGTTACAGACGTATACAATGTTCCCACCGAGAAGTAGGGGCCGATACTCCAAGAATGTTGTAAAATACTACATCCGAGATGTTAGCCTGCCTTACGTTAGGATATATATCGCTGTAGACGTATATAACTTCCCAACCGAGATGTACGGGACGACAGGAACGGGATTCTGTAAAACATTACCAGCGAGGGGCTAGATGGGTTAGGTTAGGTTATGTTACGTTATAGACCTATATAATGTTCCCACGGTGAAGTAGGGCCCGATACTCCAAGATTGTTGTAAAATACTACATCCGAGATGTTAGCCTGCCTTACGTTAGGATATATAACGCTGTAGACGTATATAACATCCCAACCGAGATGTACGGGACGACAGGAACGGGATTCTGTAAAAAATTACCAGCGAGGGGCTAGATGGGTTAGGTTAGGTCATGTTACGTTATAGACGTGTATAATGTTCCCACCGAGAAGTAGAGCCGATACGCCAGGAATGTTGTAAAATACTGCATCCGAGATGTTAGCCTGCCTTAGGTTAGGATATATAACGCTATAGACGTATATCACATCCCATCCGAGATGTACGGGACGACAGGAGCGGGATACTGTAAAACATTACCAGCGAGGGGCTAGATGGGTTAGGTTAGGTTATGTTACGTTATAGACGTGTATAATGTTCCCACCGAGAAGTATGGGCCGATACTCCAAGAATGTTGTAAAAGACTACATACGAAATGTTAGCCTGCCTTACGTTAGGAAATATAACGCTGTAGACGTATATAATGTCCCATGCCAGACGTACGGGACGACACGAACGGTATTCTGTAAAACATTACCAGCGAGGGGCTAGATGTGTTAGGATAGGTTATATTACGTTATAGACGTATATAATGTTCCCGCCGAGAAGTAGGGGCCGATACGCCAGGAATATTGTAAAATACTGCAACCGAGATGTTAGCCTGCCTTACGTTAGGATATATATCGCTGTAGACGTATATAACATCCCATCCGAGGTGTACGGGACGACACGAACGGGATTCTGTAAAATATTACCAGCGACGGGCTAGATGGGTTAGATTAGGTTATGTTACGTTATAGACGTGTATAATGTTCCCACCGAGAAGTAGAGCCGATATGCCAGGAATCTTGTAAAATACTGCATCCGAGATGTTAGCCTGCCTTAGGTTAAGATATATAACGCTATAGACGTATATAATATCCCATCCGAGATGTACGGGACGACACGAACGGGATTCTGTAAAACATTGCCAACGAGGGGCTAGATGGGTTAGGTTAGGTTATGTTACTTTATAGACGTATATAATGTTCCCACCGAGAAGTATGGGCCGATACTCCAAGAATGTTGTAAAAGACTACATACGAGATGTTAGCCTGCCTTACGTTAGGAAATATAACGCTGTAGACGTATATAATGTCCCATCCGAGACGTACGGGACGACACGAACGGGATTCTGTAAAACATTACCAGCGAGGGGCTAGATGTGTTAGGTTAGGTTATGTTACGTTATAGACCTATATAATGTTCCCACGGTGAAGTAGGGCCCGATACTCCAAGATTGTTGTAAAATACTACATCCGAGATGTCAGCCTGCCTTACGTTAGGATATATATCGCTGTAGACGTATATAACTTCCCAACCGAGATGTACGGGACGACAGGAACGGGATTCTGTAAAACATTACGAGCGAGGGGCTAGATGGGTTAGGTTAGGTTATGTTACGTTATAGACGTATATAATGTTCCCACCGAGAAGTACAGCCGATACGCCAGGAATGTTGTAAAATACTGCATCCGAGATGTTAGCCTGCCTTAGGTTAGGATTTATAACGCTGTAGACGTATATAATATCCCAACCGAGATGTACGGGACGAAACGAACGGGATTCTGTAAAACATTGCCAAAGAGGGGCTAGATGGGATAGGTTAGGTTATGTTACGTTACAGACGTATACAATGTTCCCACCGAGAAGTAGGGGCCGATACTCCAAGAATGTTGTAAAATACTACATCCGAGATGTTAGCCTGCCTTACGTTAGGATATATATCGCTGTAGACGTATATAACATCCCAACCGAGATGTACGGGGCGACAGGAACGGGATTCTGTAAAACATTGCCAGCGAGGGGCTGGATGGGTTAGGTTAGGTTATGTTACGTTCTAGACGTGTATAATATTCCCACCGAGAAGAAGAGCCGATACGCCAGGAATGTTGTAAAATACTGCATCCGAGATGTTAGCCTGCCTTACCTTAGGGAATATAACGCTGTAGACGTATATAATGTCCCATCCGAGACGTACGGGACGACACGAACGGGATTCTGTAAAACATTACCAGCGAGGGGCTAGATGGGTTAGATTAGGTTATGTTACGTTATAGACGTGTATAATGTTCCCACCGAGAAGTGGAGCCGATATGCCAGGAATCTTGTAAAATACTGCATCCGAGATGTTAGCCTGCCTTAGGTTAAGATATATAACGCTATAGACGTATATAATATCCCATCCGAGATGTATGGGACGACACGAACGGGATTCTGTAAAATATTACCAGCGAGGGTCTAGATGGGTTAGGTTAGGTTATGCTACGTTATAGACGTGTATAATGTTCCCACGGTGAAGTACGGGCCGATACGCCAGGAATGGCGTAAAATACTGCGACCGAGATGGTAGACTGCCTTAGGTTAGGATATATAACGCTGTAGACGTATATAACGTCCCAAACGAGACCTACGGGACGACACGAACGGTATTCTGTAAAACATTACCAGCGAGGGGCTAGATGTGTTAGGATAGGTTATATTACGTTATAGACCTATATAATGTTCCCGCCGAGAAGTAGGGGCCGATACGCCAGGAATGTTGTAAAATACTGCATCTGAGATGTTAGCCTGCCTTAGGTTAAGATATATAACGCTATAGACGTATATAATATCCCATCCGAGATGTACGGGACGAAACGAACGGGATTCTGTAAAACATTGCCAAAGAGGGGCTAGATGGGATAGGTTAGGTTATGTTACGTTATAGACGTGTATAATGTTCCCACGGTGAAGTACGGGCCGATACGCCAGGAATGGCGTAAAATACTACATCCGAGATGTTAGCCTGCCTTACGTTAGGATATATATCGCTGTAGACGTATATAACTTCCCAACCGAGATGTACGGGACGACAGGAACGGGATTCTGTAAAACATTGCCAGCGAGGGGCTAGATGGGTTAGGTTAGGTTATGTTACGTTATAGACGTGTATAATATTCCCACCGAGAAGTAGAGCCGATACGCCAGGAGTGTTGTAAAATACTGCATCCGAGATGTTAGCCTGCCTTAGGTTAAGATATATAACGCTATAGACGTATATAATATCCCATCCGAGATGTACGGGACGACACGAACGGGATTCTGTAAAACATTGCCAACGAGGGGCTAGATGGGATAGGTTAGGTTATGTTACGTTACAGACGTATATAATGTTCCCACCGAGAAGTAGGGGCCGATACTCCAAGAATGTTGTAAAATACTACATCCGAGATGTTAGCCTGCCTTACGTTAGGATATATATCGCTGTAGACGTATATAACTTCCCAACCGAGATGTACGGGACGAAACGAACGGGATTCTGTAAAACATTGCCAAAGAGGGGCTAGATGGGATAGGTTAGGTTATGTTACGTTACAGACGTATACAATGTTCCCACCGAGAAGTAGGGGCCGATACTCCAAGCATGTTGTAAAATACTACATCCGAAATGTTAGCCTGCCTTACGTTAGGATATATATCGCTGTAGACGTATATAACTTTCCAACCGAGATGTACGGGACGACAGAAACGGGATTCTGTAAAACATTGCCAGCGAGAGGCTAGATGGGTTAGGTTAGGTTATGTTACGTTATAGACGTGTATAATATTCCCACCGAGAAGTAGAGCCGATACGCCAGGAATGTTGTAAAATACTGCATCCGAGATGTTAGCCTGCCTTAGGTTAAGATATATAACGCTATAGACGTATATAATATCCCATCCGAGATGTACGGGACGACACGAACGGGATTCTGTAAAACATTGCCAACGAGGGGCTAGATGGGATAGGTTAGGTTATGTTACGTTACAGACGTATATAATGTTCCCACCGAGAAGTAGGGGCCGATACTTCAAGAATGTTGTAAAATACTACATCCGAGATGTTATCCTGCCTTACGTTAGGATATATATCGCTGTAGACGTATATAATATCCCAACCGAGATGTACGGGACGAAACGAACGGGATTCTGTAAAACATTGCCAAAGAGGGGCTAGATGGGATAGGTTAGGTTATGTTACGTTACAGACGTATACAATGTTCCCACCGAGAAGTAGGGGCCGATACTCCAAGAATGTTGTAAAATACTACATCCGAGATGTTAGCCTGCCTTACGTTAGGATATATATCGCTGTAGACGTATATAACTTCCCAACCGAGATGTACGGGACGACAGGAACGGGATTCTGTAAAACATTGCCAGCGAGTTGCTAGATGGGTTAGGTTAGGTTATGTTACGTTATAGACGTGTATAATATTCCCACCGAGAAGTAGAGCCGATACGCCAGGAATGTTGTAAAATACTGCATCCGAGATGTTAGCCTGCCTTACCTTAGGAAATATAACGCTGTAGACGTATATAATGTCCCATCCGAGACGTACGGGACGACACGAACGGGATTCAGTAAAACATTACCAGCGAGGGGCTAGATGTGTTAGGATAGGTTATGTTACGTTATAGACCTATATAAAGTTCCCACCGAGAAGTATGGGCCGATACGCCAGGAATGTTGTTAAATACAGCAACCGAGATGTTAGCCTGCCTTAGGTTAGGATATATAACGCTGTAGACGTTTATAATGTCCCAACAGAGACGTACGGGACGACAGGAACGGGATTCTGTAAAACATTGCCAGCGAGGGGCTAGATGGGTTAGCTTAGGGTATGTTACGGTATTGACGTATATAATGTTCCCACCGAGAAGTAGGGGCCGATACTCCAAGAATGTTGTAAAATACTACATCCGACATGTTAGCCTGCCTTACGTTAGGATATATATCGCTGTAGACGTATATAATATCCCAACCGAGATGTACGGGACGACACGAACGGGATTCTGTAAAACATTGCCAACAAGGGGCTAGATGGGATAGGTTAGGTTATGTTACGTTACAGACGTATATAATGTTCCCACCGAGAAGTAGAGCCGATACGCCAGGAATGTTGTAAAATACTGCATCCGAGATGTTAGCCTGCCTTAGGTTAAGATATATAACTCTATAGACGTATATAATATCCCATCCGAGATGTATGGGACGACACGAACGGTATTCTGTAAAATATTACCAGCGAGGGTCTAGATGGGTTAGGTTAGGTTATGCTACGTTATAGACGTGTATAATGTTCCCACGGTGAAGTACGGGCCGATACGCCAGGAATGGCGTAAAATACTGCGACCGAGATGGTAGACTGCCTTAGGTTAGGATATATAACGCTGTAGACGTATATAACGTCCCAAACGAGACCTACGGGACGACACGAACGGTATTCTGTAAAACATTACCAGCGAGGGGCTAGATGTGTTAGGATAGGTTATATTACGTTATAGACCTATATAATGTTCCCGCCGAGAAGTAGGGGCCGATACGCCAGGAATGTTGTAAAATACTGCAACCGAGATGTTAGCCTGCCTTAGGTTAGGATTTATAACGCTATAGACGTATATAATATCCCAACCGAGGTCTACGGGACGACACGAACGGGATTCTGTAAAATATTACCAGCGAGGGGCTAGATGGGTTAGATTAGGTTATGTTACGTTATAGACGTGTATAATGTTCCCACCGAGAAGTAGAGCCGGTACGCCAGGAATCTTGTAAAATACTGCATCTGAGATGTTAGCCTGCCTTAGGTTAAGATATATAACGCTATAGACGTATATAATATCCCATCCGAGATGTACGGGACGACCCGAACGGGATTCTGTAAAACATTGCCAACAAGGGGCTAGATGGGTTAGGTTAGGTTATGTTACTTTATAGACGTATATAATGTTCCCACCGAGAAGTATGGGCCGATACTCCAAGAATGTTGTAAAAGACTACATACGAGATGTTAGCCTGCCTTACGTTAGGAAATATAACGCTAGACGTATATAATGTCCCATCCGAGACGTACGGGACGACACGAACGGGATTCTGTAAAACATTACCAGCGAGGGGCTAGATGTGTTAGGTTAGGTTATGTTACGTTATAGACGTATATAATGTTCCCACCGAGAAGTAGGGGCCGATACTCCAAGAATGTTGTAAAATACTACATCCGCCATGTTAGGCTGCCTTACGTTAGGATATATATCGCTGTAGACGTATATAATATCCCAACCGAGATGTACGGGACGACACGAACGGGATTCTGTAAAACACTGCCAACGAGGTGCTAGATGGGATAGGTTAGGTTATGTTACGTTACAGACGTATATAATGTTCCCACCGAGAAGTAGAGCCGATACGCCAGGAATCTTGTAAAATACTGCATCCGAGATGTTAGCCTGCCTTAGGTTAAGATATATAACGCTATAGACGTATATAATATCCCATCCGAGATGTACGGGACGACACGAACGGGATTCTGTAAAACATTGCCAACGAGGGGCTAGATGGGATAGGTTAGGTTATGTTACGTTACAGACGTATATAATGTTCCCACCGAGAAGTAGGTGCCGATACTCCAAGAATGTTGTAAAATACTACATCCGAGATGTTATCCTGCCTTACGTTAGGATATATATCGCTGTAGACGTATATAATATCCCAACCGAGATGTACGGGACGAAACGAACGGGATTCTGTAAAACATTGCCAAAGAGGGGCTAGATGGGATAGGTTAGGTTATGTTACGTTACAGACGTATACAATGTTCCCACCGAGAAGTAGGGGCCGATACTCCAAGAATGTTGTAAAATACTACATCCGAGATGTTAGCCTGCCTTACGTTAGGAAATATAACGCTGTAGACGTATATAATGTCCCATCCGAGACGTACGGGACGACACGAACGGGATTCTGTAAAACATTACCAGCGAGGGGCTAGATGTGTTAGGTTAGGTTATGTTACGTTATAGACGTATATAATGTTCCCACCGAGAAGTAGGGGCCGATACGCCAGGAATGTTGTAAAATACTACAGCCGACATGTTAGGCTGCCTTACGTTAGGATATATATCGCTGTAGACGTATATAACATCCCAACCGAGATGTACGGGACGACAGGAACGGGATTCTGTAAAACATTGCCAGCGAGGGGTTAGATGGGTTAGGTTAGGTTATGTTACGTTATAGACGTGTATAATATTCCCACCGAGAAGTAGAGCCGATACGCCAGGAATGTTGTAAAATACTGCATCCGAGATGTTAGCCTGCCTTAGGTTAAGATATATAACGCTATAGACGTATATAATATCCCAACCGAGATGTACGGGACGACACGAACGGGATTCTGTAAAACATTGCCAACGAGGGGCTAGATGGGATAGGTTAGTTTATGTTACGTTACAGACGTATATAATGTTCCCACCGAGAAGTAGGGGCCGATACTCCAAGAATGTTGTAAAATACTACATCCGAGATGTTAGCCTGCCTTACGTTAGGATATATATCGCTGTAGACGCATATAACATCCCATCCGAGATGTACGGGACGACAGGAACGGGATTCTGTAAAACACTACCAGCGAGGGGCTAGATGGGTTAGGTTATGTTATGTTACGTTATAGACGTGTATAATGTTCCCACCGAGAAGTACGGGCCGATACGCCAGGAATGTTGTAAAATACTGCATCCGAGATGTTAGCCTGCCTTAGGTTAGGATATATATCGCTGTAGACGTATATAACATCCCAACCGAGATGTACGGGACGACAGGAACGGGATTCTGTAAAAAATTACCAGCGAGGGGCTAGATGGGTTAGGTTAGGTTATGTTACGTTATAGACGTGTATAATATTCCCACCGAGAAGTAGAGCCGATACGCCAGGAATGTTGTAAAATACTGCATCCGAGATGTTAGCCTGCCTTAGGTTAAGATATATAACGCTATAGACGTATATAATATCCCATCCGAGATGTACGGGACGACACGAACGGGATTCTGTAAAACATTGCCAACGAGGGGCTAGATGGGTTAGGTTAGGTTATGTTACTTTATAGACGTATATAATGTTCCCACCGAGAAGTATGGGCCGATACTCCAAGAATGTTGTAAAATACTACATCCGAGATGTTAGCCTGCCTTACCTTAGGAAATATAACGCTGTAGACGTATATAATGTCCCATCCGAGACGTACGGGACGACACGAACGGGATTCTGTAAAACATTACCAGCGAGGGGCTAGATGTGTTAGGATAGGTTATGTTACGTTATAGACCTATATAAAGTTCCCACCGAGAAGTATGGGCCGATACGCCAGGAATGTTGTAAAATACTGCATCCGAGATGTTAGCCTGCCTTAGGTTAGGATATATAACGCTGCAGAAGTTTATAATGTCCCATCCGAGACGTACGGGACGACAGGAACGGGATTCTGTAAATCATTACAAGCGAGGGGCTAGATGGGTTAGATTAGGTTGTGATACGTTATAAACGTATATAATGTTCCCACCGAGAAGTAGGGGCCGATACTCCAAGAATGTTGTAAAATACTACATCCGAGATGTTAGCCTGCCTTACGTTAGGATATATATCGCTGTAGACGTATATAACTTCCCAACCGAGATGTACGGGACGACAGGAACGGGATTCTGTAAAACATTGCCAGCGAGGGGCTAGATGGGTTAGGTTAGGTTATGTTACGTTATAGACGTGTATAATATTCCCACCGAGAAGTAGAGCCGATACGCCAGGAGTGTTGTAAAATACTGCATCCGAGATGTTAGCCTGCCTTAGGTTAAGATATATAACGCTATAGACGTATATAATATCCCATCCGAGATGTACGGGACGACACGAACGGGATTCTGTAAAACATTGCCAACGAGGGGCTAGATGGGATAGGTTAGGTTATGTTACGTTTCAGACGTATATAATGTTCCCACCGAGAAGTAGGGGCCGATACTCCAAGAATGTTGTAAAATACTACATCCGAGATGTTAGCCTGCCTTACGTTAGGATATATATCGCTGCAGACGTATATAACTTCCCAACCGAGATGTACGGGACGAAACGAACGGGATTCTGTAAAACATTGCCAAAGAGGGGCTAGATGGGATAGGTTAGGTTATGTTACGTTACAGACGTATACAATGTTCCCACCGAGAAGTAGGGGCCGATACTCCAAGAATGTTGTAAAATACTACATCCGAGATGTTAGCCTGCCTTACGTTAGGATATATATCGCTGTAGACGTATATAACTTCCCAACCGAGATGTACGGGACGACAGGAACGGGATTCTGTAAAACATTGCCAGCGAGAGGCTAGATGGGTTAGGTTAGGTTATGTTACGTTATAGACGTGTATAATATTCCCACCGAGAAGTAGAGCCGATACGCCAGGAATGTTGTAAAATACTGCATCCGAGATGTTAGCCTCCCTTAGGTTAAGATATATAACGCTATAGACGTATATAATATCCCATCCGAGATGTACGGGACGACACGAATGGGATTCTGTAAAACATTGCCAACGAGGGGCTACATGGGATAGGTTAGGTTATGTTACGTTACAGACGTATATAATGTTCCCACCGAGAAGTAGGGGCCGATACTTCAAGAATGTTGTAAAATACTACATCCGAGATGTTATCCTGCCTTACGTTAGGATATATATCGCTGTAGACGTATATAATATCCCAACCGAGATGTACGGGACGAAACGAACGGGATTCTGTAAAACATTGCCAAAGAGGGGCTAGATGGGATAGGTTAGGTTATGTTACGTTACAGACGTATACAATGTTCCCACCGAGAAGCAGGGGCCGATACTCCAAGAATGTTGTAAAATACTACATCCGAGATGTTAGCCTGCCTTACGTTAGGATATATATCGCTGTAGACGTATATAACATCCCAACCGAGATGTACGGGACGACAGGAACGGGATTCTGTAAAACATTGCCAGCGAGAGGTTAGATGGGTTAGGTTAGGTTATGTTACGTTATAGACGTGTATAATATTCCCACCGAGAAGTAGAGCCGATACGCCAGGAATGTTGTAAAATACTGCATCCGAGATGTTAGCCTGCCTTAGGTTAAGATATATAACGCTATAGACGTATATAATATCCCAACCGAGATGTACGGGACGACACGAACGGGATTCTGTAAAACATTGCCAACGAGGGGCTAGATGGGATAGGTTAGTTTATGTTACGTTACAGACGTATATAATGTTCCCACCGAGAAGTAGGGGCCGATACTCCAAGAATGTTGTAAAATACTACATCCGAGATGTTAGCCTGCCTTACGTTAGGATATATATCGCTGTAGACGCATATAACATCCCATCCGAGATGTACGGGACGACAGGAACGGGATTCTGTAAAACACTACCAGCGAGGGGCTAGATGGGTTAGGTTATGTTATGTTACGTTATAGACGTGTATAATGTTCCCACCGAGAAGTACGGGCCGATACGCCAGGAATGTTGTAAAATACTGCATCCGAGATGTTAGCCTGCCTTAGGTTAGGATATATATCGCTGTAGACGTATATAACATCCCAACCGAGATGTACGGGACGACAGGAACGGGATTCTGTAAAACATTGCCAACGAGGGGCTAGATGGGTTAGGTTAGGTTATGTTACTTTATAGACGTATATAATGTTCCCACCGAGAAGTATGGGCCGATACTCCAAGAATGTTGTAAAATACTACATCCGAGATGTTAGCCTGCCTTACCTTAGGAAATATAACGCTGTAGACGTATATAATGTCCCATCCGAGACGTACGGGACGACACGAACGGGATTCTGTAAAACATTACCAGCGAGGGGCTAGATGTGTTAGGATAGGTTATGTTACGTTATAGACCTATATAAAGTTCCCACCGAGAAGTATGGGCCGATACGCCAGGAATGTTGTAAAATACTGCATCCGAGATGTTAGCCTGCCTTAGGTTAGGATATATAACGCTGCAGAAGTTTATAATGTCCCATCCGAGACGTACGGGACGACAGGAACGGGATTCTGTAAATCATTACCAGCGAGGGGCTAGATGGGTTAGATTAGGTTGTGATACGTTATAAACGTATATAATGTTCCCACCGAGAAGTAGGGGCCGATACTCCAAGAATGTTGTAAAATACTACATCCGAGATGTTAGCCTGCCTTACGTTAGGATATATATCGCTGTAGACGTATATAACTTCCCAACCGAGATGTACGGGACGACAGGAACGGGATTCTGTAAAACATTGCCAGCGAGGGGCTAGATGGGTTAGGTTAGGTTATGTTACGTTATAGACGTGTATAATATTCCCACCGAGAAGTAGAGCCGATACGCCAGGAGTGTTGTAAAATACTGCATCCGAGATGTTAGCCTGCCTTAGGTTAAGATATATAACGCTATAGACGTATATAATATCCCATCCGAGATGTACGGGACGACACGAACGGGATTCTGTAAAACATTGCCACGAGGGGCTAGATGGGATAGGTTAGGTTATGTTACGTTTCAGACGTATATAATGTTCCCACCGAGAAGTAGGGGCCGATACTCCAAGAATGTTGTAAAATACTACATCCGAGATGTTAGCCTGCCTTACGTTAGGATATATATCGCTGCAGACGTATATAACTTCCCAACCGAGATGTACGGGACGACAGGAACGGGATTCTGTAAAACATTGCCAAAGAGGGGCTAGATGGGATAGGTTAGGTTATGTTACGTTACAGACGTATACAATGTTCCCACCGAGAAGTAGGGGCCGATACTCCAAGAATGTTGTAAAATACTACATCCGAGATGTTAGCCTGCCTTACGTTAGGATATATATCGCTGTAGACGTATATAACTTCCCAACCGAGATGTACGGGACGACAGGAACGGGATTCTGTAAAACATTGCCAGCGAGAGGCTAGATGGGTTAGGTTAGGTTATGTTACGTTATAGACGTGTATAATATTCCCACCGAGAAGTAGAGCCGATACGCCAGGAATGTTGTAAAATACTGCATCCGAGATGTTAGCCTCCCTTAGGTTAAGATATATAACGCTATAGACGTATATAATATCCCATCCGAGATGTACGGGACGACACGAATGGGATTCTGTAAAACATTGCCAACGAGGGGCTACATGGGATAGGTTAGGTTATGTTACGTTACAGACGTATATAATGTTCCCACCGAGAAGTAGGGGCCGATACTTCAAGAATGTTGTAAAATACTACATCCGAGATGTTATCCTGCCTTACGTTAGGATATATATCGCTGTAGACGTATATAATATCCCAACCGAGATGTACGGGACGAAACGAACGGGATTCTGTAAAACATTGCCAAAGAGGGGCTAGATGGGATAGGTTAGGTTATGTTACGTTACAGACGTATACAATGTTCCCACCGAGAAGCAGGGGCCGATACTCCAAGAATGTTGTAAAATACTACATCCGAGATGTTAGCCTGCCTTACGTTAGGATATATATCGCTGTAGACGTATATAACTTCCCAACCGAGATGTACGGGACGACAGGAACGGGATTCTGTAAAACATTGCCAGCGAGGGGCTAGATGGGTTAGGTTAGGTTATGTTACGTTATAGACGTGTATAATGTTCCCACGGTGAAGTACGGGCCGATACGCCAGGAATGGCGTAAAATACTGCGACCGAGATGGTAGACTGCCTTAGGTTAGGATATATAACGCTGTAGACGTATATAACGTCCCAAACGAGACCTACGGGACGACACGAACGGTATTCTGTAAAACATTACCAGCGAGGGGCTAGATGTGTTAGGATAGGTTATATTACGTTATAGACCTATATAATGTTCCCGCCGAGAAGTAGGGGCCGATACGCCAGGAATGTTGTAAAATACTGCAACCGAGATGTTAGCATGCCTTAGGTTAGGATTTATAACGCTATAGACGTATATAATATCCCAACCGAGGTGTACGGGACGACACGAACGGGATTCTGTAAAATATTACCAGCGAGGGGCTAGATGGGTTAGATTAGGTTATGTTACGTTATAGACGTGTATAATGTTCCCACCGAGAAGTAGAGCCGATACGCCAGGAATCTTGTAAAATACTGCATCTGAGATGTTAGCCTGCCTTAGGTTAAGATATATAACGCTATAGACGTATATAATATCCCATCCGAGATGTACGGGACGACACGAACGGGATTCTGTAAAACATTGCCAACGAGGGGCTAGATGGGTTAGGTTAGGTTATGTTACTTTATAGACGTATATAATGTTCCCACCGAGAAGTATGGGCCGATACTCCAAGAATGTTGTAAAATACTACATCCGAGATGTTAGCCTGCCTTAGGTTAGGATATATAACGCTGCAGAAGTTTATAATGTCCCATCCGAGACGTACGGGACGACAGGAACGGGATTCTGTAAATCATTACCAGCGAGGGGCTAGATGGGTTAGATTAGGTTGTGATACGTTATAAACGTATATAATGTTCCCACCGAGAAGTAGGGGCCGATATGCCAGGAATGTTGTAAAATAATATATCCGAGAAGTTAGCCTGCCTTAGGTTAGGATATATATCGCTGTAGACGTATATAATATCCCAACCGAGATGTACGGGACGACACGAACGGGATTCTGTAAAACATTGCCAACGAGGGGCTAGGTGGGATAGGTTAGGTTATGTTACGTTACAGACGTATATAATGTTCCCACCGAGAAGTAGGGGCCGATACTCCATGAATGTTGTAAAATACTACATCCGAGATGTTAGCCTGCCTTACGTTAGGATATATATCGCTGTAGACGCATATAACATCCCATCCGAGATGTACGGGACGACAGGAACGGGATTCTGTAAATCATTACCAGCGAGGGGCTAGATGGGTTAGGTTAGGCTGTGATACGTTATAAACGTATATAATGTTCCCACCGAGAAGTAGGGGCCGATATGCCAGGAATGTTGTAAAATACTATATCCGAGATGTTAGCCTGCCTTAGGTTAAGATATATAACGCTATAGACGTATATAATATCCTAACCGAGATGTACCGGACGACACGAACGGGATTCTGTAAAACATTGCCAACGAGGGGCTAGATGGGATAGGTTAGGTTATGTTACGTTATAGACGTATATAATGTTCCCACCGAGAAGTATGGGCCGATACTCCAAGAATGTTGTAAAATACTACATCCGAGATGTTAGCCTGCCTTACGTTAGGAAATATAACGCTGTAGACGTATATAATGTCCCATCCGAGACGTACGGGACGACACGAACGGGATTCTGTAAAACATTACCAGCGAGGGGCTAGAAGTGTTAGGTTAGGTTATGTTACGTTATAGACCTATATAATGTTCCCACGGTGAAGTAGGGCCCGATACTCCAAGATTGTTGTAAAATACTACATCCGAGATGTTAGCCTGCCTTACGTTAGGATATATATCGCTGTAGACGTATATAACTTCCCAACCGAGATGTACGGGACGACAGGAACGGGATTCTGTTAAACATTACCAGCGAGGGGCTAGATGGGTTAGGTTAGGTTATGTTACGTTATAGACGTGTATAATGTTCCCACCGAGAAGTAGAGCCGATACGCCAGGAATGTTGTAAAATACTGCATCCGAGATGTTAGCCTGCCTTAGGTTAGGATTTATAACGCTATAGACGTATATAATATCCCAACCGAGATGTACGGGACGACACGAACGGGATTCTGTAAAATATTACCAGCGAGGGGCTAGATGGGTTAGATTAGGTTACGTTACGTTATAGACGTATATAATGTTCCCACCGAGAAGTAGGGGCCGATACTCCAAGAATGTTGTAAAATACTACATCCGACATGTTAGGCTGCCTTACGTTAGGATATATATCGCTGTAGACGTATATATCATCCCAACCGAGAAGTACGGGACGACATAAACGGGATTCTGTAAAACATTACCAGCGAGGGGCTAGATGTGTTAGGTTAGATTATGTTACGTTATAGACGTATATAATGTTCCCACCGAGAAGTAGAGGCTGATCCTACAGGAATGTTGTAAAATACTATATCCCAGAAGTTAGCCTGCCTTAGGTTAGGATATGTATCGCTGTAGACGTATATAATATCCCAACCGAGATGTACGGGACGAAACGAACGGGATTCTGTAAAACATTGCCAAAGAGGGGCTAGATGGGATAGGTTAGGTTATGTTACGTTACAGACGTATACAATGTTCCCACCGAGAAGTAGGGGCCGATACTCCAAGAATGTTGTAAAATACTACATCCGAGTTGTTAGCCTGCCTTACGTTAGGATATATATCGCTGTAGACGTATATAACATCCCAACCGAGATGTACGGGACGACAGGAACGGGATTCTGTAAAACATTGCCAGCGAGGGGCTAGATGGGTTAGGTTAGGTTATGTTACGTTATAGACGTGTATAATATTCCCACCGAGAAGTAGAGCCGATACGCCAGGAATGTTGTAAAATACTGCATCCGAGATGTTAGCCTGCCTTAGGTTAAGATATATAACGCTATAGACGTATATAATATTCCATCCGAGATGTACGGGACGACACGAACGGGATTCTGTAAAACATTGCCAACGAGGGGCTAGATGGGTTAGGTTAGGTTATGTTACTTTATAGACGTATATAATGTTCCCACCGAGAAGTATGGGCCGATACTCCATGAATGTTGTAAAATACTACATCCGAGATGTTAGCCTGCCTTACGTTAGGATATATATCGCTGTAGACGCATATAACATCCCATCCGAGATGTACGGGACGACAGGAACGGGATTCTGTAAAACATTACCAGCGAGGGGCTAGATGGGTTAGGTTAGGTTATGTTACGTTATAGACGTGTATAATGTTCCCACCGAGAAGTACGGGCCGATACGCCAGGAATGTTGTAAAATACTGCATCCGAGATGTTAGCCTGCCTTAGGTTAGGATATATATCGCTGTAGACGTATATAACATCCCAACCGAGATGTACGGGACGACAGGAACGGGATTCTGTAAAAAATTACCAGCGAGGGGCTAGATGGGTTAGGTTAGGTTATGTTACGTTATAGATGTGTATAATATTCCCACCGAGAAGTAGAGCCGATACGCCAGGAATGTTGTAAAATACTGCATCCGAGATGTTAGCCTGCCTTAGGTTAAGATATATAACGCTATAGACGTATATAATATCCCATCCGAGATGTACGGGACGACACGAACGGGATTCTGTAAAACATTACCAGCGTGGGGCTAGATATGTTAGGATAGGTTATGTTACGTTATAGACCTATATAAAGTTCCCACCGAGAAGTATGGGCCGATACGCCAGGAATGTTGTAAAATACTGCATCCGAGATGTTAGCCTGCCTTAGGTTAGGATATATAACGCTGCAGAAGTTTATAATGTCCCATCCGAGACGTACGGGACGACAGGAACGGGATTCTGTAAATCATTACCAGCGAGGGGCTAGATGGGTTAGATTAGGTTGTGATACGTTATAAACGTATATAATGTTCCCACCGAGAAGTAGGGGCCGATATGCCAGGAATGTTGTAAAATAATATATCCGAGAAGTTAGCCTGCCTTAGGTTAGGATATATATCGCTGTAGACGTATATAATATCCCAACCGAGATGTACGGGACGACACGAACGGGATTCTGTAAAACATTGCCAACGAGGGGCTAGGTGGGATAGGTTAGGTTATGTTACGTTACAGACGTATATAATGTTCCCACCGAGAAGTAGGGGCCGATACTCCATGAATGTTGTAAAATACTACATCCGAGATGTTAGCCTGCCTTACGTTAGGATATATATCGCTGTAGACGCATATAACATCCCATCCGAGATGTACGGGACGACAGGAACGGGATTCTGTAAAACATTACCAGCGAGGGGCTAGATGGGTTAGGTTAGGTTATGTTACGTTATAGACGTGTATAATGTTCCCACCGAGAAGTACGGGCCGATACGCCAGGAATGTTGTAAAATACTGCATCCGAGATGTTAGCCTGCCTTAGGTTAGGATATATATCGCTGTAGACGTATATAACATCCCAACCGAGATGTACGGGACGACAGGAACGGGATTCTGTAAAAAATTACCAGCGAGGGGCTAGATGGGTTAGGTTAGGTTATGTTACGTTATAGACGTGTATAATATTCCCACCGAGAAGTAGTGCCGATACGCCAGGAATGTTGTAAAATACTGCATCCGAGATGTTAGCCTGCCTTAGGTTAAGATATATAACGCTATAGACGTATATAATATCCCATCCGAGATGTACGGGACGACACGAACGGGATTCTGTAAAACATTGCCAACGAGGGGCTAGATGGGTTAGGTTAGGTTATGTTACTTTATAGACGTATATAATGTTCCCACCGAGAAGTATGGGCCGATACTCCAAGAATGTTGTAAAATACTACATCCGAGATGTTAGCCTGCCTTACCTTAGGAAATATAACGCTGTAGACGTATATAATGTCCCATCCGAGACGTACGGGACGACACGAACGGGATTCTGTAAAACATTACCAGCGAGGGGCTAGATGTGTTAGGATAGGTTATGTTACGTTATAGACCTATATAAAGTTCCCACCGAGAAGTATGGGCCGATACGCCAGGAATGTTGTAAAATACTGCATCCGAGATGTTAGCCTGCCTTAGGTTAGGATATATAACGCTGCAGAAGTTTATAATGACCCATCCGAGACGTACGGGACGACAGGAACGGGATTCTGTAAATCATTACCAGCGAGGGGCTAGATGGGTTAGATTAGGTTGTGATACGTTATAAACGTATATAATGTTCCCACCGAGAAGTAGGGGCCGATATGCCAGGAATGTTGTAAAATAATATATCCGAGAAGTTAGCCTGCCTTAGGTTAGGATATATATCGCTGTAGACGTATATAATATCCCAACCGAGATGTACGGGACGACACGAACGGGATTCTGTAAAACATTGCCAACGAGGGGCTAGGTGGGATAGGTTAGGTTATGTTACGTTACAGACGTATATAATGTTCCCACCGAGAAGTAGGGGCCGATACTCCATGAATGTTGTAAAATACTACATCCGAGATGTTAGCCTGCCTTACGTTAGGATATATATCGCTGTAGACGCATATAACATCCCAACCGAGATGTACGGGACGACAGGAACGGGATTCTGTAAAACATTACCAGCGAGGGGCTAGATGGGTTAGGTTAGGTTATGTTACGTTATAGACGTGTATAATGTTCCCACCGAGAAGAAGAGCCGATACGCCAGGAATGGCGTAAAATACTTCATCCGAGATGTTAGCCTGCCTTAGGTTAGGATATATAACGCTGTAGACGTATATAATGTCCCAACCGAGACGTAGGGGACGACACGAACGGGATTCGGTAAAACATTACCAGCGAGGGGCTAGATATGTTAGGATAGGTTATGTTACGTTATAGACCTATATAAAGTTCCCACCGAGAAGTATGGGCCGATACGCCAGGAATGTTGTAAAATACTGCATCCGAGATGTTAGCCTGCCTTAGGTTAGGATATATAACGCTGCAGAAGTTTATAATGTCCCATCCGAGACGTACGGGACGACAGGAACGGGATTCTGTAAATCATTACCAGCGAGGGGCTAGATGGGTTAGATTAGGTTGTGATACGTTATAAACGTATATAATGTTCCCACCGAGAAGTAGGGGCCGATATGCCAGGAATGTTGTAAAATAATATATCCGAGAAGTTAGCCTGCCTTAGGTTAGGATATATATCGCTGTAGACGTATATAATATCCCAACCGAGATGTACGGGACGACACGAACGGGATTCTGTAAAACATTGCCAACGAGGGGCTAGGTGGGATAGGTTAGGTTATGTTACGTTACAGACGTATATAATGTTCCCACCGAGAAGTAGGGGCCGATACTCCATGAATGTTGTAAAATACTACATCCGAGATGTTAGCCTGCCTTACGTTAGGATATATATCGCTGTAGACGCATATAACATCCCATCCGAGATGTACGGGACGACAGGAACGGGATTCTGTAAAACATTACCAGCGAGGGGCTAGATGGGTTAGGTTAGGTTATGTTACGTTATAGACGTGTATAATGTTCCCACCGAGAAGTACGGGCCGATACGCCAGGAATGTTGTAAAATACTGCATCCGAGATGTTAGCCTGCCTTAGGTTAGGATATATATCGCTGTAGACGTATATAACATCCCAACCGAGATGTACGGGACGACAGGAACGGGATTCTGTAAAAAATTACCAGCGAGGGGCTAGATGGGTTAGGTTAGGTTATGTTGCGTTATAGACGTGTATAATATTCCCACCGAGAAGTAGAGCCGATACGCCAGGAATGTTGTAAAATACTGCATCCGAGATGTTAGCCTGCCTTAGGTTAAGATATATAACGCTATAGACGTATATAATATCCCATCCGAGATGTACGGGACGACACGAACGGGATTCTGTAAAACATTGCCAACGAGGGGCTAGATGGGTTAGGTTAGGTTATGTTACTTTATAGACGTATATAATGTTCCCACCGAGAAGTATGGGCCGATACTCCAAGAATGTTGTAAAATACTACATCCGAGATGTTAGCCTGCCTTACCTTAGGAAATATAACGCTGTAGACGTATATAATGTCCCATCCGAGACGTACGGGACGACACGAACGGGATTCTGTAAAACATTACCAGCGAGGGGCTAGATGTGTTAGGATAGGTTATGTTACGTTATAGACCTATATAAAGTTCCCACCGAGAAGTATGGGCCGATACGCCAGGAATGTTGTAAAATACTGCATCCGAGATGTTAGCCTGCCTTAGGTTAGGATATATAACGCTGCAGAAGTTTATAATGTCCCATCCGAGACGTACGGGACGACAGGAACGGGATTCTGTAAATCATTACCAGCGAGGGGCTAGATGGGTTAGATTAGGTTGTGATACGTTATAAACGTATATAATGTTCCCACCGAGAAGTAGGGGCCGATATGCCAGGAATGTTGTAAAATAATATATCCGAGAAGTTAGCCTGCCTTAGGTTAGGATATATATCGCTGTAGACGTATATAATATCCCAACCGAGATGTACGGGACGACACGAACGGGATTCTGTAAAACATTGCCAACGAGGGGCTAGGTGGGATAGGTTAGGTTATGTTACGTTACAGACGTATATAATGTTCCCACCGAGAAGTAGGGGCCGATACTCCATGAATGTTGTAAAATACTACATCCGAGATGTTAGCCTGCCTTACGTTAGGATATATATCGCTGTAGACGCATATAACATCCCATCCGAGATGTACGGGACGACAGGAACGGGATTCTGTAAAACATTACCAGCGAGGGGCTAGATGGGTTAGGTTAGGTTATGTTACGTTATAGACGTGTATAATGTTCCCACCGAGAAGTACGGGCCGATACGCCAGGAATGTTGTAAAATACTGCATCCGAGATGTTAGCCTGCCTTAGGTTAGGATATATATCGCTGTAGACGTATATAACATCCCAACCGAGATGTACGGGACGACAGGAACGGGATTCTGTAAAACATTGCCAACGAGGGGCTAGATGGGTTAGGTTAGGTTATGTTACTTTATAGACGTATATAATGTTCCCACCGAGAAGTATGGGCCGATACTCCAAGAATGTTGTAAAATACTACATCCGAGATGTTAGCCTGCCTTATCTTAGGAAATATAACGCTGTAGACGTATATAATGTCCCATCCGAGACGTACGGGACGACACGAACGGGATTCTGTAAAACATTACCAGCGAGGGGCTAGATGTGTTAGGATAGGTTATGTTACGTTATAGACCTATATAAAGTTCCCACCGAGAAGTATGGGCCGATACGCCAGGAATGTTGTAAAATACTGCATCCGAGATGTTAGCCTGCCTTAGGTTAAGATATATAACGCTATAGACGTATATAATATTCCATCCGAGATGTACGGGACGACACGAACGGGATTCTGTAAAACATTGCCAACGAGGGGCTAGATGGGTTAGGTTAGGTTATGTTACTTTATAGACGTATATAATGTTCCCACCGAGAAGTATGGGCCGATACTCCATGAATGTTGTAAAATACTACATCCGAGATGTTAGCCTGCCTTACGTTAGGATATATATCGCTGTAGACGCATATAACATCCCATCCGAGATGTACGGGACGACAGGAACGGGATTCTGTAAAACATTACCAGCGAGGGGCTAGATGGGATAGGTTAGGTTATGTTACGTTACAGACGTATATAATGTTCCCACCGAGAAGTAGGGGCCGATACTCCAAGAATGTTGTAAAATACTACATCCGAGATGTTAGCCTGCCTTACGTTAGGATATATATCGCTGTAGACGCATATAACATCCCATCCGAGATGTACGGGACGACAGGAACGGGATTCTGTAAAACATTACCAGCGAGGGGCTAGATGGGTTAGGTTAGGTTATGTTACGTTATAGACGTGTATAATGTTCCCACCGAGAAGTACGGGCCGATACGCCAGGAATGTTGTAAAATACTGCATCCGAGATGTTAGCCTGCCTTAGGTTAGGATATATATCGCTGTAGACGTATATAACATCCCAACCGAGATGTACGGGACGACAGGAACGGGATTCTGTAAAAAATTACCAGCGAGGGGCTAGATGGGTTAGGTTAGGTTATGTTGCGTTATAGACGTGTATAATATTCCCACCGAGAAGTAGAGCCGATACGCCAGGAATGTTGTAAAATACTGCATCCGAGATGTTAGCCTGCCTTAGGTTAAGATATATAACGCTATAGACGTATATAATATCCCATCCGAGATGTACGGGACGACACGAACGGGATTCTGTAAAACATTGCCAACGAGGGGCTAGATGGGTTAGGTTAGGTTATGTTACTTTATAGACGTATATAATGTTCCCACCGAGAAGTATGGGCCGATACTCCAAGAATGTTGTAAAATACTACATCCGAGATGTTAGCCTGCCTTACCTTAGGAAATATAACGCTGTAGACGTATATAATGTCCCATCCGAGACGTACGGGACGACACGAACGGGATTCTGTAAAACATTACCAGCGAGGGGCTAGATGTGTTAGGATAGGTTATGTTACGTTATAGACCTATATAAAGTTCCCACCGAGAAGTATGGGCCGATACGCCAGGAATGTTGTAAAATACTGCATCCGAGATGTTAGCCTGCCTTAGGTTAGGATATATAACGCTGCAGAAGTTTATAATGTCCCATCCGAGACGTACGGGACGACAGGAACGGGATTCTGTAAATCATTACCAGCGAGGGGCTAGATGGGTTAGATTAGGTTGTGATACGTTATAAACGTATATAATGTTCCCACCGAGAAGTAGGGGCCGATATGCCAGGAATGTTGTAAAATAATATATCCGAGATGTTAGCCTGCCTTACGTTAGGATATATACCGCTGTAGACGCATATAACATCCCATCCGAGATGTACGGGACGACAGGAACGGGATTCTGTAAAACATTACCAGCGAGGGGCTAGATGGGTTAGGTTAGGTTATGTTACGTTATAGACGTGTATAATGTTCCCACCGAGAAGTACGGGCCGATGCGCCAGGAATGTTGTAAAATACTGCATCCGAGATGTTAGCCTGCCTTAGGTTAGGATATATATCGCTGTAAACGTATATAACATCCCAACCGAGATGTACGGGACGACAGGAACGGGATTCTGTAAAAAATTACCAGCGAGGGGCTAGATGGGTTAGGTTAGGTTATGTTACGTTATAGACGTGTATAATATTCCCACCGAGAAGTAGAGCCGATACGCCAGGAATGTTGTAAAATACTGCATCCGAGATGTTAGCCTGCCTTAGGTTAAGATATATAACGCTATAGACGTATATAATATCCCATCCGAGATGTACGGGACGACACGAACGGGATTCTGTAAAACATTGCCAACGAGGGGCTAGATGGGTTAGGTTAGGTTATGTTACTTTATAGACGTATATAATGTTCCCACCGAGAAGTATGGGCCGATACTCCAAGAATGTTGTAAAATACTACATCCGAGATGTTAGCCTGCCTTACCTTAGGAAATATAACGCTGTAGACGTATATAATGTCCCATCCGAGACGTACGGGACGACACGAACGGGATTCTGTAAAACATTACCAGCGAGGGGCTAGATGTGTTAGGATAGGTTATTTTACGTTATAGACCTATATAAAGTTCCCACCGAGAAGTATGGGCCGATACGCCAGGAATGTTGTAAAATACTGCATCCGAGATGTTAGCCTGCCTTAGGTTAAGATATATAACGCTATAGACGTATATAATATTCCATCCGAGATGTACGGGACGACACGAACGGGATTCTGTAAAACATTGCCAACGAAGGGCTAGATGGGTTAGGTTAGGTTATGTTACTTTATAGACGTATATAATGTTCCCACCGAGAAGTATGGGCCGATACTCCATGAATGTTGTAAAATACTACATCCGAGATGTTAGCCTGCCTTACGTTAGGATATATATCGCTGTAGACGCATATAACATCCCATCCGAGATGTACGGGACGACAGGAACGGGATTCTGTAAAACATTACCAGCGAGGGGCTAGATGGGATAGGTTAGGTTATGTTACGTTACAGACGTATATAATGTTCCCACCGAGAAGTAGGGGCCGATACTCCAAGAATGTTGTAAAATACTACATCCGAGATGTTAGCCTGCCTTACGTTAGGATATATATCGCTGTAGACGCATATAACATCCCATCCGAGATGTACGGGACGACAGGAACGGGATTCTGTAAAACATTACCAGCGAGGGGCTAGATGGGTTAGGTTAGGTTATGTTACGTTATAGACGTGTATAATGTTCCCACCGAGAAGTACGGGTCGATACGCCAGGAATGTTGTAAAATATTGCATCCGAGATGTTAGCCTGCCTTAGGTTAGGATATATATCGCTGTAGACGTATATAACATCCCAACCGAGATGTACGGGACGACAGGAACGGGATTCTGTAAAAAATTACCAGCGAGGGGCTAGATGGGTTAGGTTAGGTTATGTTACGTTATAGACGTGTATAATATTCCCACCGAGAAGTAGAGCCGATACGCCAGGAATGTTGTAAAATACTGCATCCGAGATGTTAGCCTGCCTTAGGTTAAGATATATAACGCTATAGACGTATATAATATCCCATCCGAGATGTACGGGACGACACGAACGGGATTCTGTAAAACATTGCCAACGAGGTGCTAGATGGGTTAGGTTAGGTTATGTTACTTTATAGACGTATATAATGTTCCCACCGAGAAGTATGGGCCGATACTCCAAGAATGTTGTAAAATACTACATCCGAGATGTTAGCCTGCCTTACCTTAGGAAATATAACGCTGTAGACGTATATAATGTCCCATCCGAGACGTACGGGACGACACGAACGGGATTCTGTAAAACATTACCAGCGAGGTGCTAGATATGTTAGGATAGGTTATGTTACGTTATAGACCTATATAAAGTTCCCACCGAGAAGTATGGGCCGATACGCCAGGAATGTTGTAAAATACTGCATCCGAGATGTTAGCCTGCCTTAGGTTAGGATATATAACGCTGCAGAAGTTTATAATGTCCCATCCGAGACGTACGGGACGACAGGAACGGGATTCTGTAAATCATTACCAGCGAGGGGCTAGATGGGTTAGATTAGGTTGTGATACGTTATAAACGTATATAATGTTCCCACCGAGAAGTAGGGGCCGATATGCCAGGAATGTTGTAAAATAATATATCCGAGAAGTTAGCCTGCCTTAGGTTAGGATATATATCGCTGTAGACGTATATAATATCCCAACCGAGTTGTACGGGACGACACGAACGGGATTCTGTAAAACATTGCCAACGAGGGGCTAGGTGGGATAGGTTAGGTTATGTTACGTTACAGACGTATATAATGTTCCCACCGAGAAGTAGGGGCCGATACTCCATGAATGTTGTAAAATACTACATCCGAGATGTTAGCCTGCCTTACGTTAGGATATATATCGCTGTAGACGCATATAACATCCCATCCGAGATGTACGGGACGACAGGAACGGGATTCTGTAAAACATTACCAGCGAGGGGCTAGATGGGTTAGGTTAGGTTATGTTACGTTATAGACGTGTATAATGTTCCCACCGAGAAGTACGGGCCGATGCGCCAGGAATGTTGTAAAATACTGCATCCGAGATGTTAGCCTGCCTTAGGTTAGGATATATATCGCTGTAGACGTATATAACATCCCAACCGAGATGTACGGGACGACAGGAACGGGATTCTGTAAAAAATTACCAGCGAGGGGCTAGATGGGTTAGGTTAGGTTATGTTACGTTATAGACGTGTATAATATTCCCACCGAGAAGTAGAGCCGATACGCCAGGAATGTTGTAAAATACTGCATCCGAGATGTTAGCCTGCCTTAGGTTAAGATATATAACGCTATAGACGTATATAATATCCCATCCGAGATGTACGGGACGACACGAACGGGATTCTGTAAAACATTGCCAACGAGGGGCTAGATGGGTTAGGTTAGGTTATGTTACTTTATAGACGTATATAATGTTCCCACCGAGAAGTATGGGCCGATACTCCATGAATGTTGTAAAATACTACATCCGAGATGTTAGCCTGCCTTACGTTAGGATATATATCGCTGTAGACGCATATAACATCCCATCCGAGATGTACGGGACGACAGGAACGGGATTCTGTAAAACATTACCAGCGAGGGGCTAGATGGGATAGGTTAGGTTATGTTACGTTACAGACGTATATAATGTTCCCACCGAGAAGTAGGGGCCGATACTCCAAGAATGTTGTAAAATACTACATCCGAGATGTTAGCCTGCCTTACGTTAGGATATATATCGCTGTAGACGCATATAACATCCCATCCGAGATGTACGGGACGACAGGAACGGGATTCTGTAAAACATTACCAGCGAGGGGCTAGATGGGTTAGGTTAGGTTATGTTACGTTATAGACGTGTATAATGTTCCCACCGAGAAGTACGGGTCGATACGCCAGGAATGTTGTAAAATATTGCATCCGAGATGTTAGCCTGCCTTAGGTTAGGATATATATCGCTGTAGACGTATATAACATCCCAACCGAGATGTACGGGACGACAGGAACGGGATTCTGTAAAAAATTACCAGCGAGGGGCTAGATGGGTTAGGTTAGGTTATGTTACGTTATAGACGTGTATAATATTCCCACCGAGAAGTAGAGCCGATACGCCAGGAATGTTGTAAAATACTGCATCCGAGATGTTAGCCTGCCTTAGGTTAAGATATATAACGCTATAGACGTATATAATATCCCATCCGAGATGTACGGGACGACAGGAACGGGATTCTGTAAAACATTACCAGCGAGGGGCTAGATGGGTTAGGTTAGGTTATGTTACGTTATAGACGTGTATAATGTTCCCACCGAGAAGTACGGGTCGATACGCCAGGAATGTTGTAAAATATTGCATCCGAGATGTTAGCCTGCCTTAGGTTAGGATATATATCGCTGTAGACGTATATAACATCCCAACCGAGATGTACGGGACGACAGGAACGGGATTCTGTAAAAAATTACCAGCGAGGGGCTAGATGGGTTAGGTTAGGTTATGTTACGTTATAGACGTGTATAATATTCCCACCGAGAAGTAGAGCCGATACGCCAGGAATGTTGTAAAATACTGCATCTGAGATGTTAGCCTGCCTTAGGTTAAGATATATAACGCTATAGACGTATATAATATCCCATCCGAGATGTACGGGACGACACGAACGGGATTCTGTAAAACATTGCCAACGAGGGGCTAGATGGGTTAGGTTAGGTTATGTTACTTTATAGACGTATATAATGTTCCCACCGAGAAGTATGGGCCGATACTCCAAGAATGTTGTAAAATACTACATCCGAGATGTTAGCCTGCCTTACCTTAGGAAATATAACGCTGTAGACGTATATAATGTCCCATCCGAGACGTACTGGACGACACGAACGGGATTCTGTAAAACATTACCAGCGAGGGGCTAGATGTGTTAGGATAGGTTATGTTACGTTATAGACCTATATAAAGTTCCCACCGAGAAGTATGGGCCGATACGCCAGGAATGTTGTAAAATACTGCATCCGAGATGTTAGCCTGCCTTAGGTTAGGATATATAACGCTGCAGAAGTTTATAATGTCCCATCCGAGACGTACGGGACGACAGGAACGGGATTCTGTAAATCATTACCAGCGAGGGGCTAGATGGGTTAGATTAGGTTGTGATACGTTATAAACGTATATAATGTTCCCACCGAGAAGTAGGGGCCGATATGCCAGGAATGTTGTAAAATAATATATCCGAGAAGTTAGCCTGCCTTAGGTTAGGATATATATCGCTGTAGACGTATATAATATCCCAACCGAGATGTACGGGACGACACGAACGGGATTCTGTAAAACATTGCCAACGAGGGGCTAGGTGGGATAGGTTAGGTTATGTTACGTTACAGACGTATATAATGTTCCCACCGAGAAGTAGGGGCCGATACTCCAAGAATGTTGTAAAATACTACATCCGAGATGTTAGCCTGCCTTACGTTAGGATATATATCGCTGTAGACGCATATAACATCCCATCCGAGATGTACGGGACGACAGGAACGGGATTCTGTAAAACATTACCAGCGAGGGGCTAGATGGGTTAGGTTAGGTTATGTTACGTTATAGACGTGTATAATGTTCCCACCGAGAAGTACGGGTCGATACGCCAGGAATGTTGTAAAATATTGCATCCGAGATGTTAGCCTGCCTTAGGTTAGGATATATATCGCTGTAGACGTATATAACATCCCAACCGAGATGTACGGGACGACAGGAACGGGATTCTGTAAAAAATTACCAGCGAGGGGCTAGATGGGTTAGGTTAGGTTATGTTACGTTATAGACGTGTATAATATTCCCACCGAGAAGTAGAGCCGATACGCCAGGAATGTTGTAAAATACTGCATCCGAGATGTTAGCCTGCCTTAGGTTAAGATATATAACGCTATAGACGTATATAATATCCCATCCGAGATGTACGGGACGACACGAACGGGATTCTGTAAAACATTGCCAACGAGGTGCTAGATGGGTTAGGTTAGGTTATGTTACTTTATAGACGTATATAATGTTCCCACCGAGAAGTATGGGCCGATACTCCAAGAATGTTGTAAAATACTACATCCGAGATGTTAGCCTGCCTTACCTTAGGAAATATAACGCTGTAGACGTATATAATGTCCCATCCGAGACGTACGGGACGACACGAACGGGATTCTGTAAAACATTACCAGCGAGGGGCTAGATATGTTAGGATAGGTTATGTTACGTTATAGACCTATATAAAGTTCCCACCGAGAAGTATGGGCCGATACGCCAGGAATGTTGTAAAATACTGCATCCGAGATGTTAGCCTGCCTTAGGTTAGGATATATAACGCTGCAGAAGTTTATAATGTCCCATCCGAGACGTACGGGACGACAGGAACGGGATTCTGTAAATCATTACCAGCGAGGGGCTAGATGGGTTAGATTAGGTTGTGATACGTTATAAACGTATATAATGTTCCCACCGAGAAGTAGGGGCCGATATGCCAGGAATGTTGTAAAATAATATATCCGAGAAGTTAGCCTGCCTTAGGTTAGGATATATATCGCTGTAGACGTATATAATATCCCAACCGAGATGTACGGGACGACACGAACGGGATTCTGTAAAACATTGCCAACGAGGGGCTAGGTGGGATAGGTTAGGTTATGTTACGTTACAGACGTATATAATGTTCCCACCGAGAAGTAGGGGCCGATACTCCATGAATGTTGTAAAATACTACATCCGAGATGTTAGCCTGCCTTACGTTAGGATATATATCGCTGTAGACGCATATAACATCCCATCCGAGATGTACGGGACGACAGGAACGGGATTCTGTAAAACATTACCAGCGAGGGGCTAGATGGGTTAGGTTAGGTTATGTTACGTTATAGACGTGTATAATGTTCCCACCGAGAAGTACGGGCCGATGCGCCAGGAATGTTGTAAAATACTGCATCCGAGATGTTAGCCTGCCTTAGGTTAGGATATATATCGCTGTAGACGTATATAACATCCCAACCGAGATGTACGGGACGACAGGAACGGGATTCTGTAAAAAATTACCAGCGAGGGGCTAGATGGGTTAGGTTAGGTTATGTTACGTTATAGACGTGTATAATATTCCCACCGAGAAGTAGAGCCGATACGCCAGGAATGTTGTAAAATACTGCATCCGAGATGTTAGCCTGCCTTAGGTTAAGATATATAACGCTATAGACGTATATAATATCCCATCCGAGATGTACGGGACGACACGAACGGGATTCTGTAAAACATTGCCAACGAGGGGCTAGATGGGTTAGGTTAGGTTATGTTACTTTATAGACGTATATAATGTTCCCACCGAGAAGTATGGGCCGATACTCCAAGAATGTTGTAAAATACTACATCCGAGATGTTAGCCTGCCTTACCTTAGGAAATATAACGCTGTAGACGTATATAATGTCCCATCCGAGACGTACGGGACGACACGAACGGGATTCTGTAAAACATTACCAGCGAGGGGCTAGATGTGTTAGGATAGGTTATTTTACGTTATAGACCTATATAAAGTTCCCACCGAGAAGTATGGGCCGATACGCCAGGAATGTTGTAAAATACTGCATCCGAGATGTTAGCCTGCCTTAGGTTAAGATATATAACGCTATAGACGTATATAATATTCCATCCAAGATGTACGGGACGACACGAACGGGATTCTGTAAAACATTGCCAACGAAGGGCTAGATGGGTTAGGTTAGGTTATGTTACTTTATAGACGTATATAATGTTCCCACCGAGAAGTATGGGCCGATACTCCATGAATGTTGTAAAATACTACATCCGAGATGTTAGCCTGCCTTACGTTAGGATATATATCGCTGTAGACGCATATAACATCCCATCCGAGATGTACGGGACGACAGGAACGGGATTCTGTAAAACATTACCAGCGAGGGGCTAGATGGGATAGGTTAGGTTATGTTACGTTACAGACGTATATAATGTTCCCACCGAGAAGTAGGGGCCGATACTCCAAGAATGTTGTAAAATACTACATCCGAGATGTTAGCCTGCCTTACGTTAGGATATATATCGCTGTAGACGCATATAACATCCCATCCGAGATGTACGGGACGACAGGAACGGGATTCTGTAAAACATTACCAGCGAGGGGCTAGATGGGTTAGGTTAGGTTATGTTACGTTATAGACGTGTATAATGTTCCCACCGAGAAGTACGGGTCGATACGCCAGGAATGTTGTAAAATATTGCATCCGAGATGTTAGCCTGCCTTAGGTTAGGATATATATCGCTGTAGACGTATATAACATCCCAACCGAGATGTACGGGACGACAGGAACGGGATTCTGTAAAAAATTACCAGCGAGGGGCTAGATGGGTTAGGTTAGGTTATGTTACGTTATAGACGTGTATAATATTCCCACCGAGAAGTAGAGCCGATACGCCAGGAATGTTGTAAAATACTGCATCCGAGATGTTAGCCTGCCTTAGGTTAAGATATATAACGCTATAGACGTATATAATATCCCATCCGAGATGTACGGGACGACACGAACGGGATTCTGTAAAACATTGCCAACGAGGTGCTAGATGGGTTAGGTTAGGTTATGTTACTTTATAGACGTATATAATGTTCCCACCGAGAAGTATGGGCCGATACTCCAAGAATGTTGTAAAATACTACATCCGAGATGTTAGCCTGCCTTACCTTAGGAAATATAACGCTGTAGACGTATATAATGTCCCATCCGAGACGTACGGGACGACACGAACGGGATTCTGTAAAACATTACCAGCGAGGGGCTAGATATGTTAGGATAGGTTATGTTACGTTATAGACCTATATAAAGTTCCCACCGAGAAGTATGGGCCGATACGCCAGGAATGTTGTAAAATACTGCATCCGAGATGTTAGCCTGCCTTAGGTTAGGATATATAACGCTGCAGAAGTTTATAATGTCCCATCCGAGACGTACGGGACGACAGGAACGGGATTCTGTAAATCATTACCAGCGAGGGGCTAGATGGGTTAGATTAGGTTGTGATACGTTATAAACGTATATAATGTTCCCACCGAGAAGTAGGGGCCGATATGCCAGGAATGTTGTAAAATAATATATCCGAGAAGTTAGCCTGCCTTAGGTTAGGATATATATCGCTGTAGACGTATATAATATCCCAACCGAGATGTACGGGACGACACGAACGGGATTCTGTAAAACATTGCCAACGAGGGTCTAGGTGGGATAGGTTAGGTTATGTTACGTTACAGACGTATATAATGTTCCCACCGAGAAGTAGGGGCCGATACTCCATGAATGTTGTAAAATACTACATCCGAGATGTTAGCCTGCCTTACGTTAGGATATATATCGCTGTAGACGCATATAACATCCCATCCGAGATGTACGGGACGACAGGAACGGGATTCTGTAAAACATTACCAGCGAGGGGCTAGATGGGTTAGGTTAGGTTATGTTACGTTATAGACGTGTATAATGTTCCCACCGAGAAGTACGGGCCGATGCGCCAGGAATGTTGTAAAATACTGCATCCGAGATGTTAGCCTGCCTTAGGTTAGGATATATATCGCTGTAGACGTATATAACATCCCAACCGAGATGTACGGGACGACAGGAACGGGATTCTGTAAAAAATTACCAGCGAGGGGCTAGATGGGTTAGGTTAGGTTATGTTACGTTATAGACGTGTATAATATTCCCACCGAGAAGTAGAGCCGATACGCCAGGAATGTTGTAAAATACTGCATCCGAGATGTTAGCCTGCCTTAGGTTAAGATATATAACGCTATAGACGTATATAATATCCCATCCGAGATGTACGGGACGACACGAACGGGATTCTGTAAAACATTGCCAACGAGGGGCTAGATGGGTTAGGTTAGGTTATGTTACTTTATAGACGTATATAATGTTCCCACCGAGAAGTATGGGCCGATACTCCAAGAATGTTGTAAAATACTACATCCGAGATGTTAGCCTGCCTTACCTTAGGAAATATAACGCTGTAGACGTATATAATGTCCCATCCGAGACGTACTGGACGACACGAACGGGATTCTGTAAAACATTACCAGCGAGGGGCTAGATGTGTTAGGATAGGTTATGTTACGTTATAGACCTATATAAAGTTCCCACCGAGAAGTATGGGCCGATACGCCAGGAATGTTGTAAAATACTGCATCCGAGATGTTAGCCTGCCTTAGGTTAGGATATATAACGCTGCAGAAGTTTATAATGTCCCATCCGAGACGTACGGGACGACAGGAACGGGATTCTGTAAATCATTACCAGCGAGGGGCTAGATGGGTTAGATTAGGTTGTGATACGTTATAAACGTATATAATGTTCCCACCGAGAAGTAGGGGCCGATATGCCAGGAATGTTGTAAAATAATATATCCGAGAAGTTAGCCTGCCTTAGGTTAGGATATATATCGCTGTAGACGTATATAATATCCCAACCGAGATGTACGGGACGACACGAACGGGATTCTGTAAAACATTGCCAACGAGGGGCTAGGTGGGATAGGTTAGGTTATGTTACGTTACAGACGTATATAATGTTCCCACCGAGAAGTAGGGGCCGATACTCCATGAATGTTGTAAAATACTACATCCGAGATGTTAGCCTGCCTTACGTTAGGATATATATCGCTGTAGACGCATATAACATCCCATCCGAGATGTACGGGACGACAGGAACGGGATTCTGTAAAACATTACCAGCGAGGGGCTAGATGGGTTAGGTTAGGTTATGTTACGTTATAGACGTGTATAATGTTCCCACCGAGAAGTACGGGCCGATACGCCAGGAATGTTGTAAAATACTGCATCCGAGATGTTAGCCTGCCTTAGGTTAGGATATATATCGCTGTAGACGTATATAACATCCCAACCGAGATGTACGGGACGACACGAACGGGATTCTGTAAAACATTACCAGCGAGGGGCTAGATGGGATAGGTTAGGTTATGTTACGTTACAGACGTATATAATGTTCCCACCGAGAAGTAGGGGCCGATACTCCAAGAATGTTGTAAAATACTACATCCGAGATGTTAGCCTGCCTTACGTTAGGATATATATCGCTGTAGACGCATATAACATCCCATCCGAGATGTACGGGACGACAGGAACGGGATTCTGTAAAACATTACCAGCGAGGGGCTAGATGGGTTAGGTTAGGTTATGTTACGTTATAGACGTGTATAATGTTCCCACCGAGAAGTACGGGTCGATACGCCAGGAATGTTGTAAAATATTGCATCCGAGATGTTAGCCTGCCTTAGGTTAGGATATATATCGCTGTAGACGTATATAACATCCCAACCGAGATGTACGGGACGACAGGAACGGGATTCTGTAAAAAATTACCAGCGAGGGGCTAGATGGGTTAGGTTAGGTTATGTTACGTCATAGACGTGTATAATATTCCCACCGAGAAGTAGAGCCGATACGCCAGGAATGTTGTAAAATACTGCATCCGAGATGTTAGCCTGCCTTAGGTTAAGATATATAACGCTATAGACGTATATAATATCCCATCCGAGATGTACGGGACGACACGAACGGGATTCTGTAAAACATTGCCAACGAGGTGCTAGATGGGTTAGGTTAGGTTATGTTACTTTATAGACGTATATAATGTTCCCACCGAGAAGTATGGGCCGATACTCCAAGAATGTTGTAAAATACTACATCCGAGATGTTAGCCTGCCTTACCTTAGGAAATATAACGCTGTAGACGTATATAATGTCCCATCCGAGACGTACGGGACGACACGAACGGGATTCTGTAAAACATTACCAGCGAGGGGCTAGATATGTTAGGATAGGTTATGTTACGTTATAGACCTATATAAAGTTCCCACCGAGAAGTATGGGCCGATACGCCAGGAATGTTGTAAAATACTGCATCCGAGATGTTAGCCTGCCTTAGGTTAGGATATATAACGCTGCAGAAGTTTATAATGTCCCATCCGAGACGTACGGGACGACAGGAACGGGATTCTGTAAATCATTACCAGCGAGGGGCTAGATGGGTTAGATTAGGTTGTGATACGTTATAAACGTATATAATGTTCCCACCGAGAAGTAGGGGCCGATATGCCAGGAATGTTGTAAAATAATATATCCGAGAAGTTAGCCTGCCTTAGGTTAGGATATATATCGCTGTAGACGTATATAATATCCCAACCGAGATGTACGGGACGACACGAACGGGATTCTGTAAAACATTGCCAACGAGGGGCTAGGTGGGATAGGTTAGGTTATGTTACGTTACAGACGTATATAATGTTCCCACCGAGAAGTAGGGGCCGATACTCCATGAATGTTGTAAAATACTACATCCGAGATGTTAGCCTGCCTTACGTTAGGATATATATCGCTGTAGACGCATATAACATCCCATCCGAGATGTACGGGACGACAGGAACGGGATTCTGTAAAACATTACCAGCGAGGGGCTAGATGGGTTAGGTTAGGTTATGTTACGTTATAGACGTGTATAATGTTCCCACCGAGAAGTACGGGCCGATGCGCCAGGAATGTTGTAAAATACTGCATCCGAGATGTTAGCCTGCCTTAGGTTAGGATATATATCGCTGCAGACGTATATAACATCCCAACCGAGATGTACGGGACGACAGGAACGGGATTCTGTAAAAAATTACCAGCGAGGGGCTAGATGGGTTAGGTTAGGTTATGTTACGTTATAGACGTGTATAATATTCCCACCGAGAAGTAGAGCCGATACGCCAGGAATGTTGTAAAATACTGCATCCGAGATGTTAGCCTGCCTTAGGTTAAGATATATAACACTATAGACGTATATAATATCCCATCCGAGATGTACGGGACGACACGAACGGGATTCTGTAAAACATTGCCAACGAGGGGCTAGATGGGTTAGGTTAGGTTATGTTACTTTATAGACGTATATAATGTTCCCACCGAGAAGTATGGGCCGATACTCCAAGAATGTTGTAAAATACTACATCCGAGATGTTAGCCTGCCTTACCTTAGGAAATATAACGCTGTAGACGTATATAATGTCCCATCCGAGACGTACTGGACGACACGAACGGGATTCTGTAAAACATTACCAGCGAGGGGCTAGATGTGTTAGGATAGGTTATGTTACGTTATAGACCTATATAAAGTTCCCACCGAGAAGTATGGGCCGATACGCCAGGAATGTTGTAAAATACTGCATCCGAGATGTTAGCCTGCCTTAGGTTAGGATATATAACGCTGCAGAAGTTTATAATGTCCCATCCGAGACGTACGGGACGACAGGAACGGGATTCTGTAAATCATTACCAGCGAGGGGCTAGATGGGTTAGATTAGGTTGTGATACGTTATAAACGTATATAATGTTCCCACCGAGAAGTAGGGGCCGATATGCCAGGAATGTTGTAAAATAATATATCCGAGAAGTTAGCCTGCCTTAGGTTAGGATATATATCGCTGTAGACGTATATAATATCCCAACCGAGATGTACGGGACGACACGAACGGGATTCTGTAAAACATTGCCAACGAGGGGCTAGGTGGGATAGGTTAGGTTATGTTACGTTACAGACGTATATAATGTTCCCACCGAGAAGTAGGGGCCGATACTCCATGAATGTTGTAAAATACTACATCCGAGATGTTAGCCTGCCTTACGTTAGGATATATATCGCTGTAGACGCATATAACATCCCATCCGAGATGTACGGGACGACAGGAACGGGATTCTGTAAAACATTACCAGCGAGGGGCTAGATGGGTTAGGTTAGGTTATGTTACGTTATAGACGTGTATAATGTTCCCACCGAGAAGTACGGGCCGATACGCCAGGAATGTTGTAAAATACTGCATCCGAGATGTTAGCCTGCCTTAGGTTAGGATATATATCGCTGTAGACGTATATAACATCCCAACCGAGATGTACGGGACGACAGGAACGGGATTCTGTAAAAAATTACCAGCGAGGGGCTAGATGGGTTAGGTTAGGTTATGTTACGTTATAGACGTGTATAATATTCCCACCGAGAAGTAGAGCCGATACGCCAGGAATGTTGTAAAATACTGCATCCGAGATGTTAGCCTGCCTTAGGTTAAGATATATAACGCTATAGACGTATATAATATCCCATCCGAGATGTACGGGACGACACGAACGGGATTCTGTAAAACATTGCCAACGAGGGGCTAGATGGGTTAGGTTAGGTTATGTTACTTTATAGACGTATATAATGTTCCCACCGAGAAGTATGGGCCGATACTCCAAGAATGTTGTAAAATACTACATCCGAGATGTTAGCCTGCCTTACCTTAGGAAATATAACGCTGTAGACGTATATAATGTCCCATCCGAGACGTACGGGACGACACGAACGGGATTCTGTAAAACATTACCAGCGAGGGGCTAGATGTGTTAGGATAGGTTATGTTACGTTATAGACCTATATAAAGTTCCCACCGAGAAGTATGGGCCGATACGCCAGGAATGTTGTAAAATACTGCATCCGAGATGTTAGCCTGCCTTAGGTTAGGATATATAACGCTGTAGACGTTTATAATGTCCCATCCGAGACGTACGGGACGACAGGAACGGGATTCTGTAAATCATTACCAGCGAGGGGCTAGATGGGTTAGATTAGGTTGTGATACGTTATAAACGTATATAATGTTCCCACCGAGAAGTAGGGGCCGATATGCCAGGAATGTTGTAAAATAATATATCCGAGAAGTTAGCCTGCCTTAGGTTAGGATATATATCGTTGTAGACGTATATAATATCCCAACCGAGATGTACGCGACGACACGAACGGGATTCTGTAAAACATTGCCAACGAGGGGCTAGGTGGGATAGGTTAGGTTATGTTACGTTACAGACGTATATAATGTTCCCACCGAGAAGTAGGGGCCGATACTCCAAGAATGTTGTAAAATACTACATCCGAGATGTTAGCCTGCCTTACGTTATGATATATATCGCTGTAGACGCATATAACATCCCATTCGAGATGTACGGGACGACACGAACGGGATTCTGTAAAACATTGCCAACGAGGGGCTAGGTGGGATAGGTTAGGTTATGTTACGTTACAGACGTATATAATGTTCCCACCGAGAAGTAGGGGCCGATACTCCAAGAATGTTGTAAAATACTACATCCGAGATGTTAGCCTGCCTTACGTTATGATATATATCGCTGTAGACGCATATAACATCCCATCCGAGATGTACGGGACGACAGGAACGGGATTCTGTAAAACATTACCAGCGAGGGGCTAGATGGGTTAGGTTAGGTTATGTTACGTTATAGACGTGTATAATGTTCCCACCGAGAAGTACGGGCCGATACGCCAGGAATGTTGTAAAATACTGCATCCGAGATGTTAGCCTGCCTTAGGTTAGGATATATATCGCTGTAGACGTATATAACATCCCAACCGAGATGTACGGGACGACAGGAACGGGATTCTGTAAAAAATTACCAGCGAGGGGCTAGATGGGTTAGGTTAGGTTATGTTACGTTATAGACGTGTATAATGTTCCCACCGAGAAGTTGAGCCGATACGCCAGGAATGTTGTAAAATACTGCATCCGAGATGTTAGCCTGCCATACCTTAGGAAATATAACGCTGTAGACGTATATAATGTCCCATCCGAGACGTACGGGACGACACGAACGGGATTCTGTAAAACATTACCAGCGAGGGGCTAGATGTGTTAGGATAGGGTATGTTACGTTATAGACCTATAAAAAGTTCCCACCGAGAAGTATGGGCCGATACGCCAGGAATGTTGTAAAATACAGCAACCGAGATGTTAGCCTGCCTTAGGTTAGGATATATAACGCTGTAGACGTTTATAATGTCCCAACAGAGACGTACGGGACGACAGGAACGGGATTCTGTAAAACATTGCCAGCGAGGGGCTAGATGGGTTAGGTTAGGGTATGTTACGTTATTGACGTATATAATGTTCCCACCGAGAAGTAGGGGCCGATACTCCAAGAATGTTGTAAAATACTACATCCGACATGTTAGCCTGCCTTACGTCAGGAAATATAACGCTGTAGACGTATATAATGTCCCATCCGAGACGTACGGGACGACACGAACGGGATTCTGTAAAACATTACCAGCGAGGGGCTAGATGTGTTAGGTTAGGTTATGTTACGTTATAGACCTATATAATGTTCCCACGGTGAAGTAGGGCCCGATACTCCAAGATTGTTGTAAAATACTACATCCGAGATGTTAGCCTGCCTTACGTTAGGATATATATCGCTGTAGACGTATATAACTTCCCAACCGAGATGTACGGGACGACACGAATGGGATTCTGTAAAACATTACCAGCGAGGGGCTAGATGGGTTAGGTTAGGTTATGTTACGTTATAGACGTGTATAATGTTCCCACCGAGAAGTATGGGCCGATACGCCAGGAATGTTGTAAAATACTGCATCCGAGATGTTAGCCTGCCTTAGGTTAGGATATATAACGCTGTAGACGTATATAATGTCCCATCCGAGACGTACGGGACGACACGAACGGGATTCTGTAAAACATTACCAGCGAGGGGCTAGATGTGTTAGGTTAGGTTATGTTACGTTGTAGACGTATATAATGTTCCCACCGAGAAGTAGGGGCCGATACTCCAAGAATGTTGTAAAATACCACATCCGAGATGTTAGCCTGCCTTACGTTAGGATATATATCGCTGTAGACGTATATAACTTCCCAACCGAGATGTACGGGACGACACGAATGGGATTCTGTAAAACATTACCAGCGAGGGGCTAGATGGGTTAGGTTAGGTTATGTTACGTTATAGACGTGTATAATGTTCCCACCGAGAAGTATGGGCCGATACGCCAGGAATGTTGTAAAATACTGCATCCGAGATGTTAGCCTGCCTTAGGTTAGGATATATAACGCTATAGACGTATATAATATCCCAACCCAGATGTACAGGACGACACGAACGGGATTCTGTAAAATATTACCAGCGAGGGGCTAGATGGGTTAGGTTAGGTTATGCTACGTTATAGACGTGTATAATGTTCCCACCGAGAAGTAGAGCCGATACGCCAGGAATGTTGTAAAATACTGCGACCGAGATGGTAGACTGCCTTAGGTTAAGATATATAACGCTATAGACGTATATAACTTCCCAAACGAGACCTACGGGACGACACGAACGGGATTCTGTAAAACATTGCCAACGAGGGACTAGATGGGATAGGTTAGGTTATGTTACGTTGTAGACGTATATAATGTTCCCACCGAGAAGTAGGGGCCGATACTCCAAGAATGTTGTAAAATACCACATCCGAGATGTTAGCCTGCCTTACGTTAGGATATATATCGCTGTAGACGTATATAACTTCCCAACCGAGATGTACGGGACGACAGGAACGGGATTCTGTAAAACATTACCAGCGAGGGGCTAGATGGGTTAGGTTAGGTTATGTTACGTTATAGACGTGTATAATGTTCCCACCGAGAAGTAGAGCCGATACGCCAGGAATGGCGTAAAATACTTCATCCGAGATGTTAGCCTGCCTTAGGTTAGGATATATAACGCTGTAGACGTTTATAATGTCCCAACAGAGACGTACGGGGCGTCAGGAACGGGATTCTGTAAAACATTACCAGCGAGGGGCTAGATGGGTTAGGTTAGGTTGTGATACGTTATAAACGTATATAATGTTCCCACCAAGAAGTAGGGGCCGATATGCCAGGAATGTTGTAAAATACTGCATCCGAGATGTTAGCCTGCCTTAGGTTAGGATATATAACGCTAGAGACGTATATAATGTCCCAACAGAGACGTACGGGACGACAGGAACGGGATTCTGTAAAACATTGCCAGCGAGGGGCTAGATGGGTTAGGTTAGGGTATGTTACATTATTGACGTATATAATGTTCCCACCGAGAAGTAGGGGCCGATACTCCAAGAATGTTGTAAAATACTACATCCGACATGTTAGCCTGCCTTACGTTAGGATATATATCGCTGTAGACGTATATAACATCCCAACCGAGATGTACGGGACGACACGAACGGGATTCTGTAAAACATTGCCAACGAGGGGCTAGATGGGATAGGTTAGGTTATGTTACGTTACAGACGTATATAATGTTCCCACTGAGAAGTAGGGGCCGATACGCCAGGAATGTCGTAAAATACTGCATCCGAGATGTTAGCCTGCCTTAAGTTAAGATATATAACGCTGTAGACGGATATAATGTCCCATCCGAGACGTACGGGACGACACGAACGGGACTCTGTAAAACATTACCAGCGAGGGGCTAGATGTGTTAGGTTAGGTTATGTTACGTTATAGACCTATATAATGTTCCCACCGAGAAGTATGGGCCGATACGGCAGGAATGTTGCAAAATACTACATCCGAGATGATAGCCTGCCTTAGGTTAGGATATATAACGCTATAGACGTATATAATATCCCAACCGAGACGTACGGGACGACACGAACTGGATTCTGTAAAACATTACCAGCTAGGGGCTAGATGTGTTAGGTTAGATTATATTACGTTATAGACGTGTATAATGTTCCCACCGAGAAGTAGAGCCGATACGCCAGGAATGTTGTAAAATACTGCATCCGAGATATTAGCCTGCCTTAGGTTAAGATATATAACGCTATAGACGTATATAACATCCCAACCGAGATGTATGGGACGACACGAACGGGATTCTGTAAAACATTGCCAACGAGGGGCTAGATGGGATAGGTTAGGTTATGTTACGTTTCAGACGTATATAATGTTCCCACCGAGAAGTATGGGCCGATACGCCAAGAATGTTGTAAAATACTACATCCGAGATGTTAGCCTGCCTTACCTTAGGAAATATAACGCTGTAGACGTATATAATGTCCCATCCGAGACGTACTGGACGACACGAACGGGATTCTGTAAAACATTACCAGCGAGGGGCTAGATGTGTTAGAACAGGTTATGTTACGTTATAGACCTATATAAAGTTCCCACCGAGAAGTATGGGCCGATACGCCAGGAATGTTGTAAAATACTGCATCCGAGATGTTAGCCTGCCTTAGGTTAGGATATATAACGCTGCAGAAGTTTATAATGTCCCATCCGAGACGTACGGGACGACAGGAACGGGATTCTGTAAATCATTACCAGCGAGGGGCTAGATGGGTTAGATTAGGTTGTGATACGTTATAAACGTATATAATGTTCCCACCGAGAAGTAGGGGCCGATATGCCAGGAATGTTGTAAAATAATATATCCGAGAAGTTAGCCTGCCTTAGGTTAGGATATATATCGCTGTAGACGTATATAATATCCCAACCGAGATGTACGGGACGACACGAACGGGATTCTGTAAAACATTGCCAACGAGGGGCTAGGTGGGATAGGTTAGGTTATGTTACGTTACAGACGTATATAATGTTCCCACCGAGAAGTAGGGGCCGATACTCCATGAATGTTGTAAAATACTACATCCGAGATGTTAGCCTGCCTTACGTTAGGATATATATCGCTGTAGACGCATATAACATCCCATCCGAGATGTACGGGACGACAGGAACGGGATTCTGTAAAACATTACCAGCGAGGGGCTAGATGGGTTAGGTTAGGTTATGTTACGTTATAGACGTGTATAATGTTCCCACCGAGAAGTACGGGCCGATACGCCAGGAATGTTGTAAAATACTGCATCCGAGATGTTAGCCTGCCTTAGGTTAGGATATATATCGCTGTAGACGTATATAACATCCCAACCGAGATGTACGGGACGACAGGAACGGGATTCTGTAAAAAATTACCAGCGAGGGGCTAGATGGGTTAGATTAGGTTGTGATACGTTATAAACGTATATAATGTTCCCACCGAGAAGTAGGGGCCGATATGCCAGGAATGTTGTAAAATAATATATCCGAGAAGTTAGCCTGCCTTAGGTTAGGATATATATCGTTGTAGACGTATATAATATCCCAACCGAGATGTACGCGACGACACGAACGGGATTCTGTAAAACATTGCCAACGAGGGGCTAGGTGGGATAGGTTAGGTTATGTTACGTTACAGACGTATATAATGTTCCCACCGAGAAGTAGGGGCCGATACTCCAAGAATGTTGTAAAATACTACATCCGAGATGTTAGCCTGCCTTACGTTATGATATATATCGCTGTAGACGCATATAACATCCCATTCGAGATGTACGGGACGACACGAACGGGATTCTGTAAAACATTGCCAACGAGGGGCTAGGTGGGATAGGTTAGGTTATGTTACGTTACAGACGTATATAATGTTCCCACCGAGAAGTAGGGGCCGATACTCCAAGAATGTTGTAAAATACTACATCCGAGATGTTAGCCTGCCTTACGTTATGATATATATCGCTGTAGACGCATATAACATCCCATCCGAGATGTACGGGACGACAGGAACGGGATTCTGTAAAACATTACCAGCGAGGGGCTAGATGGGTTAGGTTAGGTTATGTTACGTTATAGACGTGTATAATGTTCCCACCGAGAAGTACGGGCCGATACGCCAGGAATGTTGTAAAATACTGCATCCGAGATGTTAGCCTGCCTTAGGTTAGGATATATATCGCTGTAGACGTATATAACATCCCAACCGAGATGTACGGGACGACAGGAACGGGATTCTGTAAAAAATTACCAGCGAGGGGCTAGATGGGTTAGGTTAGGTTATGTTACGTTATAGACGTGTATAATGTTCCCACCGAGAAGTTGAGCCGATACGCCAGGAATGTTGTAAAATACTGCATCCGAGATGTTAGCCTGCCATACCTTAGGAAATATAACGCTGTAGACGTATATAATGTCCCATCCGAGACGTACGGGACGACACGAACGGGATTCTGTAAAACATTACCAGCGAGGGGCTAGATGTGTTAGGATAGGGTATGTTACGTTATAGACCTATAAAAAGTTCCCACCGAGAAGTATGGGCCGATACGCCAGGAATGTTGTAAAATACAGCAACCGAGATGTTAGCCTGCCTTAGGTTAGGATATATAACGCTGTAGACGTTTATAATGTCCCAACAGAGACGTACGGGACGACAGGAACGGGATTCTGTAAAACATTGCCAGCGAGGGGCTAGATGGGTTAGGTTAGGGTATGTTACGTTATTGACGTATATAATGTTCCCACCGAGAAGTAGGGGCCGATACTCCAAGAATGTTGTAAAATACTACATCCGACATGTTAGCCTGCCTTACGTCAGGAAATATAACGCTGTAGACGTATATAATGTCCCATCCGAGACGTACGGGACGACACGAACGGGATTCTGTAAAACATTACCAGCGAGGGGCTAGATGTGTTAGGTTAGGTTATGTTACGTTATAGACCTATATAATGTTCCCACGGTGAAGTAGGGCCCGATACTCCAAGATTGTTGTAAAATACTACATCCGAGATGTTAGCCTGCCTTACGTTAGGATATATATCGCTGTAGACGTATATAACTTCCCAACCGAGATGTACGGGACGACACGAATGGGATTCTGTAAAACATTACCAGCGAGGGGCTAGATGGGTTAGGTTAGGTTATGTTACGTTATAGACGTGTATAATGTTCCCACCGAGAAGTATGGGCCGATACGCCAGGAATGTTGTAAAATACTGCATCCGAGATGTTAGCCTGCCTTAGGTTAGGATATATAACGCTGTAGACGTATATAATGTCCCATCCGAGACGTACGGGACGACACGAACGGGATTCTGTAAAACATTACCAGCGAGGGGCTAGATGTGTTAGGTTAGGTTATGTTACGTTGTAGACGTATATAATGTTCCCACCGAGAAGTAGGGGCCGATACTCCAAGAATGTTGTAAAATACCACATCCGAGATGTTAGCCTGCCTTACGTTAGGATATATATCGCTGTAGACGTATATAACTTCCCAACCGAGATGTACGGGACGACACGAATGGGATTCTGTAAAACATTACCAGCGAGGGGCTAGATGGGTTAGGTTAGGTTATGTTACGTTATAGACGTGTATAATGTTCCCACCGAGAAGTATGGGCCGATACGCCAGGAATGTTGTAAAATACTGCATCCGAGATGTTAGCCTGCCTTAGGTTAGGATATATAACGCTATAGACGTATATAATATCCCAACCCAGATGTACAGGACGACACGAACGGGATTCTGTAAAATATTACCAGCGAGGGGCTAGATGGGTTAGGTTAGGTTATGCTACGTTATAGACGTGTATAATGTTCCCACCGAGAAGTAGAGCCGATACGCCAGGAATGTTGTAAAATACTGCGACCGAGATGGTAGACTGCCTTAGGTTAAGATATATAACGCTATAGACGTATATAACTTCCCAAACGAGACCTACGGGACGACACGAACGGGATTCTGTAAAACATTGCCAACGAGGGACTAGATGGGATAGGTTAGGTTATGTTACGTTGTAGACGTATATAATGTTCCCACCGAGAAGTAGGGGCCGATACTCCAAGAATGTTGTAAAATACCACATCCGAGATGTTAGCCTGCCTTACGTTAGGATATATATCGCTGTAGACGTATATAACTTCCCAACCGAGATGTACGGGACGACAGGAACGGGATTCTGTAAAACATTACCAGCGAGGGGCTAGATGGGTTAGGTTAGGTTATGTTACGTTATAGACGTGTATAATGTTCCCACCGAGAAGTAGAGCCGATACGCCAGGAATGGCGTAAAATACTTCATCCGAGATGTTAGCCTGCCTTAGGTTAGGATATATAACGCTGTAGACGTTTATAATGTCCCAACAGAGACGTACGGGGCGTCAGGAACGGGATTCTGTAAAACATTACCAGCGAGGGGCTAGATGGGTTAGGTTAGGTTGTGATACGTTATAAACGTATATAATGTTCCCACCAAGAAGTAGGGGCCGATATGCCAGGAATGTTGTAAAATACTGCATCCGAGATGTTAGCCTGCCTTAGGTTAGGATATATAACGCTAGAGACGTATATAATGTCCCAACAGAGACGTACGGGACGACAGGAACGGGATTCTGTAAAACATTGCCAGCGAGGGGCTAGATGGGTTAGGTTAGGGTATGTTACATTATTGACGTATATAATGTTCCCACCGAGAAGTAGGGGCCGATACTCCAAGAATGTTGTAAAATACTACATCCGACATGTTAGCCTGCCTTACGTTAGGATATATATCGCTGTAGACGTATATAACATCCCAACCGAGATGTACGGGACGACACGAACGGGATTCTGTAAAACATTGCCAACGAGGGGCTAGATGGGATAGGTTAGGTTATGTTACGTTACAGACGTATATAATGTTCCCACTGAGAAGTAGGGGCCGATACGCCAGGAATGTCGTAAAATACTGCATCCGAGATGTTAGCCTGCCTTAAGTTAAGATATATAACGCTGTAGACGGATATAATGTCCCATCCGAGACGTACGGGACGACACGAACGGGACTCTGTAAAACATTACCAGCGAGGGGCTAGATGTGTTAGGTTAGGTTATGTTACGTTATAGACCTATATAATGTTCCCACCGAGAAGTATGGGCCGATACGGCAGGAATGTTGCAAAATACTACATCCGAGATGATAGCCTGCCTTAGGTTAGGATATATAACGCTATAGACGTATATAATATCCCAACCGAGACGTACGGGACGACACGAACTGGATTCTGTAAAACATTACCAGCTAGGGGCTAGATGTGTTAGGTTAGATTATATTACGTTATAGACGTGTATAATGTTCCCACCGAGAAGTAGAGCCGATACGCCAGGAATGTTGTAAAATACTGCATCCGAGATATTAGCCTGCCTTAGGTTAAGATATATAACGCTATAGACGTATATAACATCCCAACCGAGATGTATGGGACGACACGAACGGGATTCTGTAAAACATTGCCAACGAGGGGCTAGATGGGATAGGTTAGGTTATGTTACGTTTCAGACGTATATAATGTTCCCACCGAGAAGTATGGGCCGATACGCCAAGAATGTTGTAAAATACTACATCCGAGATGTTAGCCTGCCTTACCTTAGGAAATATAACGCTGTAGACGTATATAATGTCCCATCCGAGACGTACTGGACGACACGAACGGGATTCTGTAAAACATTACCAGCGAGGGGCTAGATGTGTTAGAACAGGTTATGTTACGTTATAGACCTATATAAAGTTCCCACCGAGAAGTATGGGCCGATACGCCAGGAATGTTGTAAAATACTGCATCCGAGATGTTAGCCTGCCTTAGGTTAGGATATATAACGCTGCAGAAGTTTATAATGTCCCATCCGAGACGTACGGGACGACAGGAACGGGATTCTGTAAATCATTACCAGCGAGGGGCTAGATGGGTTAGATTAGGTTGTGATACGTTATAAACGTATATAATGTTCCCACCGAGAAGTAGGGGCCGATATGCCAGGAATGTTGTAAAATAATATATCCGAGAAGTTAGCCTGCCTTAGGTTAGGATATATATCGCTGTAGACGTATATAATATCCCAACCGAGATGTACGGGACGACACGAACGGGATTCTGTAAAACATTGCCAACGAGGGGCTAGGTGGGATAGGTTAGGTTATGTTACGTTACAGACGTATATAATGTTCCCACCGAGAAGTAGGGGCCGATACTCCATGAATGTTGTAAAATACTACATCCGAGATGTTAGCCTGCCTTACGTTAGGATATATATCGCTGTAGACGCATATAACATCCCATCCGAGATGTACGGGACGACAGGAACGGGATTCTGTAAAACATTACCAGCGAGGGGCTAGATGGGTTAGGTTAGGTTATGTTACGTTATAGACGTGTATAATGTTCCCACCGAGAAGTACGGGCCGATACGCCAGGAATGTTGTAAAATACTGCATCCGAGATGTTAGCCTGCCTTAGGTTAGGATATATATCGCTGTAGACGTATATAACATCCCAACCGAGATGTACGGGACGACAGGAACGGGATTCTGTAAAAAATTACCAGCGAGGGGCTAGATGGGTTAGGTTAGGTTATGTTACGTTATAGACGTGTATAATATTCCCACCGAGAAGTAGAGCCGATACGCCAGGAATGTTGTAAAATACTGCATCCGAGATGTTAGCCTGCCTTAGGTTAAGATATATAACGCTATAGACGTATATAATATCCCATCCGAGATGTACGGGACGACACGAACGGGATTCTGTAAAACATTGCCAACGAGGGGCTAGATGGGTTAGGTTAGGTTATGTTACTTTATAGACGTATATAATGTTCCCACCGAGAAGTATGGGCCGATACTCCAAGAATGTTGTAAAATACTACATCCGAGATGTTAGCCTGCCTTACCTTAGGAAATATAACGCTGTAGACGTATATAATGTCCCATCCGAGACGTACGGGACGACACGAACGGGATTCTGTAAAACATTACCAGCGAGGGGCTAGATGTGTTAGGATAGGTTATGTTACGTTATAGACCTATATAAAGTTCCCACCGAGAAGTATGGGCCGATACGCCAGGAATGTTGTAAAATACTGCATCCGAGATGTTAGCCAGCCTTAGGTTAGGATATATAACGCTGCAGAAGTTTATAATGTCCCATCCGAGACGTACGGGACGACAGGAACGGGATTCTGTAAATCATTACCAGCGAGGGGCTAGATGGGTTAGATTAGGTTGTGATACGTTATAAACGTATATAATGTTCCCACCGAGAAGTAGGGGCCGATATGCCAGGAATGTTGTAAAATAATATATCCGAGAAGTTAGCCTGCCTTAGGTTAAGATATATAACGCTATAGACGTATATAATATCCCAACCGAGATGTACGGGACGACACGAACGGGATTCTGTAAAACATTGCCAACGAGGGGCTAGGTGGGATAGGTTAGGTTATGTTACGTTACAGACGTATATAATGTTCCCACCGAGAAGTAGGGGCCGATACTCCAAGAATGTTGTAAAATACTACATCCGAGATGTTAGCCTGCCTTACGTTAGGATATATATCGCTGTAGACGCATATAACATCCCATCCGAGATGTACGGGACGACAGGAACGGGATTCTGTAAAACATTACCAGCGAGGGGCTAGATGGGTTAGGTTAGGTTATGTTACGTTATAGACGTGTATAATGTTCCCACCGAGAAGTACGGGCCGATACGCCAGGAATGTTGTAAAATACTGCATCCGAGATGTTAGCCTGCCTTAGGTTAGGATATATATCGCTGTAGACGTATATAACATCCCAACCGAGATGTACGGGACGACAGGAACGGGATTCTGTAAAAAATTACCAGCGAGGGGCTAGATGGGTTAGGTTAGGTTATGCTACGTTATAGACGTGTATAATGTTAGCACGGTGAAGTACGGGCCGATACGCCAGGAATGGCGTAAAATACTGCGACCGAGATGGTAGACTGCCTTAGGTTAGGATATATAACGCTGTAGACGTATATAACGTCCCAAACGAGACCTACGGGACGACACGAACGGTATTCTGTAAAACATTACCAGCGAGGGGCTAGATGTGTTAGGATAGGTTATATTACGTTATAGACCTATATAATGTTCCCGCCGAGAAGCAGGGGCCGATACGCCAGGAATGTTGTAAAATACTGCAACCGAGATGTTAGCTTGCCTTACGTTAGGATATATATCGCTGTAGACGTATATAACATCCCATCCGAGATGTACGGGACGACAGGAACGGGATTCTGTAAAACATTACCAGCGAGGGGCTAGATGGGTTAGGTTAGGTTATGTTACGTTATAGACGTGTATAATGTTCCCACCGAGAAGTATGGGCCGATACGCCAGGAATGTTGTAAAATACTGCATCCGAGATGTTAGCCTGCCTTAGGTTAGGATATATAACGCTATAGACGTATATAATATCCCAACCCAGATGTACAGGACGACACGAACGGGATTCTGTAAAATATTACCAGCGAGGGGCTAGATGGGTTAGGTTAGGTTATGCTACGTTATAGATGTGTATAATGTTCCCACGGTGAAGTACGGGCCGATACGCCAGGAATGGCGTAAAATACTGCGACCGAGATGGTAGACTGCCTTAGGTTAGGATATATAACGCTGTAGACGTATATAACTTCCCAAACGAGACCTACGGGACGACACGAACGGTATTCTGTAAAACATTACCAGCGAGGGGCTAGATGCGTTAGGTTAGGTTATATTACGTTATAGATCTATATAATGCTCCCGCCGAGAAGTAGGGGCCGATACGCCAGGAATGTTGCAAAATACTACATCCGAGATGATAGCCTGCCTTAGGTTAGGATATATAACGCTATAGACGTATATAATATCCCAACCGAGACGTACGGGACGACACGAACTGGATTCTGTAAAACATTACCAGCTAGGGGCTAGATGTGTTAGGTTAGATTATATTACGTTATAGACGTGTATAATGTTCCCACCGAGAAGTAGAGCCGATACGCCAGGAATGTTGTAAAATACTGCATCCGAGATATTAGCCTGCCTTAGGTTAAGATATATAACGCTATAGACGTATATAATATCCCAACCGAGATGTATGGGACGACACGAACGGGATTCTGTAAAACATTGCCAACGAGGGACTAGATGGGATAGGTTAGGTTATGTTACGTTGTAGACGTATATAATGTTCCCACCGAGAAGTAGGGGCCGATACTCCAAGAATGTTGTAAAATACTACATCCGACATGTTAGCCTGCCTTACGTTAGGATATATATCGCTGTAGACGTATATAACATCCCAACCGAGATGTACGGGACGACACGAACGGGATTCTGTAAAACATTGCCAACGAGGGGCTAGATGGGATAGGTTAGGTTATGTTACGTTACAGACGTATATAATGTTCCCACTGAGAAGTAGGGGCCGATACGCCAGGAATGTCGTAAAATACTGCATCCGAGATGTTAGCCTGCCTTAAGTTAAGATATATAACGCTGTAGACGGATATAATGTCCCATCCGAGACGTACGGGACGACACGAACGGGACTCTGTAAAACATTACCAGCGAGGGGCTAGATGTGTTAGGTTAGGTTATGTTACGTTATAGACCTATATAATGTTCCCACCGAGAAGTATGGGCCGATACGGCAGGAATGTTGCAAAATACTACATCCGAGATGATAGCCTGCCTTAGGTTAGGATATATAACGCTATAGACGTATATAATATCCCAACCGAGACGTACGGGACGACACGAACTGGATTCTGTAAAACATTACCAGCTAGGGGCTAGATGTGTTAGGTTAGATTATATTACGTTATAGACGTGTATAATGTTCCCACCGAGAAGTAGAGCCGATACGCCAGGAATGTTGTAAAATACTGCATCCGAGATATTAGCCTGCCTTAGGTTAAGATATATAACGCTATAGACGTATATAACATCCCAACCGAGATGTATGGGACGACACGAACGGGATTCTGTAAAACATTGCCAACGAGGGGCTAGATGGGATAGGTTAGGTTATGTTACGTTTCAGACGTATATAATGTTCCCACCGAGAAGTATGGGCCGATACTCCAAGAATGTTGTAAAATACTACATCCGAGATGTTAGCCTGCCTTACCTTAGGAAATATAACGCTGTAGACGTATATAATGTCCCATCCGAGACGTACTGGACGACACGAACGGGATTCTGTAAAACATTACCAGCGAGGGGCTAGATGTGTTAGAACAGGTTATGTTACGTTATAGACCTATATAAAGTTCCCACCGAGAAGTATGGGCCGATACGCCAGGAATGTTGTAAAATACTGCATCCGAGATGTTAGCCTGCCTTAGGTTAGGATATATAACGCTGCAGAAGTTTATAATGTCCCATCCGAGACGTACGGGACGACAGGAACGGGATTCTGTAAATCATTACCAGCGAGGGGCTAGATGGGTTAGATTAGGTTGTGATACGTTATAAACGTATATAATGTTCCCACCGAGAAGTAGGGGCCGATATGCCAGGAATGTTGTAAAATAATATATCCGAGAAGTTAGCCTGCCTTAGGTTAGGATATATATCGCTGTAGACGTATATAATATCCCAACCGAGATGTACGGGACGACACGAACGGGATTCTGTAAAACATTGCCAACGAGGGGCTAGGTGGGATAGGTTAGGTTATGTTACGTTACAGACGTATATAATGTTCCCACCGAGAAGTAGGGGCCGATACTCCATGAATGTTGTAAAATACTACATCCGAGATGTTAGCCTGCCTTACGTTAGGATATATATCGCTGTAGACGCATATAACATCCCATCCGAGATGTACGGGACGACAGGAACGGGATTCTGTAAAACATTACCAGCGAGGGGCTAGATGGGTTAGGTTAGGTTATGTTACGTTATAGACGTGTATAATGTTCCCACCGAGAAGTACGGGCCGATACGCCAGGAATGTTGTAAAATACTGCATCCGAGATGTTAGCCTGCCTTAGGTTAGGATATATATCGCTGTAGACGTATATAACATCCCAACCGAGATGTACGGGACGACAGGAACGGGATTCTGTAAAAAATTACCAGCGAGGGGCTAGATGGGTTAGGTTAGGTTATGTTACGTTATAGACGTGTATAATATTCCCACCGAGAAGTAGAGCCGATACGCCAGGAATGTTGTAAAATACTGCATCCGAGATGTTAGCCTGCCTTAGGTTAAGATATATAACGCTATAGACGTATATAATATCCCATCCGAGATGTACGGGACGACACGAACGGGATTCTGTAAAACATTGCCAACGAGGGGCTAGATGGGTTAGGTTAGGTTATGTTACTTTATAGACGTATATAATGTTCCCACCGAGAAGTATGGGCCGATACTCCAAGAATGTTGTAAAATACTACATCCGAGATGTTAGCCTGCCTTACCTTAGGAAATATAACGCTGTAGACGTATATAATGTCCCATCCGAGACGTACGGGACGACACGAACGGGATTCTGTAAAACATTACCAGCGAGGGGCTAGATGTGTTAGGATAGGTTATGTTACGTTATAGACCTATATAAAGTTCCCACCGAGAAGTATGGGCCGATACGCCAGGAATGTTGTAAAATACTGCATCCGAGATGTTAGCCTGCCTTAGGTTAGGATATATAACGCTGCAGAAGTTTATAATGTCCCATCCGAGACGTACGGGACGACAGGAACGGGATTCTGTAAATCATTACCAGCGAGGGGCTAGATGGGTTAGATTAGGTTGTGATACGTTATAAACGTATATAATGTTCCCACCGAGAAGTAGGGGCCGATATGCCAGGAATGTTGTAAAATAATATATCCGAGAAGTTAGCCTGCCTTAGGTTAAGATATATAACGCTATAGACGTATATAATATCCCAACCGAGATGTACGGGACGACACGAACGGGATTCTGTAAAACATTGCCAACGAGGGGCTAGGTGGGATAGGTTAGGTTATGTTACGTTACAGACGTATATAATGTTCCCACCGAGAAGTAGGGGCCGATACTCCAAGAATGTTGTAAAATACTACATCCGAGATGTTAGCCTGCCTTACGTTAGGATATATATCGCTGTAGACGCATATAACATCCCATCCGAGATGTACGGGACGACAGGAACGGGATTCTGTAAAACATTACCAGCGAGGGGCTAGATGGGTTAGGTTAGGTTATGTTACGTTATAGACGTGTATAATGTTCCCACCGAGAAGTACGGGCCGATACGCCAGGAATGTTGTAAAATACTGCATCCGAGATGTTAGCCTGCCTTAGGTTAGGATATATATCGCTGTAGACGTATATAACATCCCAACCGAGATGTACGGGACGACAGGAACGGGATTCTGTAAAAAATTACCAGCGAGGGGCTAGATGGGTTAGGTTAGGTTATGCTACGTTATAGACGTGTATAATGTTAGCACGGTGAAGTACGGGCCGATACGCCAGGAATGGCGTAAAATACTGCGACCGAGATGGTAGACTGCCTTAGGTTAGGATATATAACGCTGTAGACGTATATAACGTCCCAAACGAGACCTACGGGACGACACGAACGGTATTCTGTAAAACATTACCAGCGAGGGGCTAGATGTGTTAGGATAGGTTATATTACGTTATAGACCTATATAATGTTCCCGCCGAGAAGCAGGGGCCGATACGCCAGGAATGTTGTAAAATACTGCAACCGAGATGTTAGCTTGCCTTACGTTAGGATATATATCGCTGTAGACGTATATAACATCCCATCCGAGATGTACGGGACGACAGGAACGGGATTCTGTAAAACATTACCAGCGAGGGGCTAGATGGGTTAGGTTAGGTTATGTTACGTTATAGACGTGTATAATGTTCCCACCGAGAAGTATGGGCCGATACGCCAGGAATGTTGTAAAATACTGCATCCGAGATGTTAGCCTGCCTTAGGTTAGGATATATAACGCTATAGACGTATATAATATCCCAACCCAGATGTACAGGACGACACGAACGGGATTCTGTAAAATATTACCAGCGAGGGGCTAGATGGGTTAGGTTAGGTTATGCTACGTTATAGATGTGTATAATGTTCCCACGGTGAAGTACGGGCCGATACGCCAGGAATGGCGTAAAATACTGCGACCGAGATGGTAGACTGCCTTAGGTTAGGATATATAACGCTGTAGACGTATATAACTTCCCAAACGAGACCTACGGGACGACACGAACGGTATTCTGTAAAACATTACCAGCGAGGGGCTAGATGCGTTAGGTTAGGTTATATTACGTTATAGATCTATATAATGCTCCCGCCGAGAAGTAGGGGCCGATACGCCAGGAATGTTGCAAAATACTACATCCGAGATGATAGCCTGCCTTAGGTTAGGATATATAACGCTATAGACGTATATAATATCCCAACCGAGACGTACGGGACGACACGAACTGGATTCTGTAAAACATTACCAGCTAGGGGCTAGATGTGTTAGGTTAGATTATATTACGTTATAGACGTGTATAATGTTCCCACCGAGAAGTAGAGCCGATACGCCAGGAATGTTGTAAAATACTGCATCCGAGATATTAGCCTGCCTTAGGTTAAGATATATAACGCTATAGACGTATATAATATCCCAACCGAGATGTATGGGACGACACGAACGGGATTCTGTAAAACATTGCCAACGAGGGACTAGATGGGATAGGTTAGGTTATGTTACGTTGTAGACGTATATAATGTTCCCACCGAGAAGTAGGGGCCGATACTCCAAGAATGTTGTAAAATACTACATCCGACATGTTAGCCTGCCTTACGTTAGGATATATATCGCTGTAGACGTATATAACATCCCAACCGAGATGTACGGGACGACACGAACGGGATTCTGTAAAACATTGCCAACGAGGGGCTAGATGGGATAGGTTAGGTTATGTTACGTTACAGACGTATATAATGTTCCCACTGAGAAGTAGGGGCCGATACGCCAGGAATGTCGTAAAATACTGCATCCGAGATGTTAGCCTGCCTTAAGTTAAGATATATAACGCTGTAGACGGATATAATGTCCCATCCGAGACGTACGGGACGACACGAACGGGACTCTGTAAAACATTACCAGCGAGGGGCTAGATGTGTTAGGTTAGGTTATGTTACGTTATAGACCTATATAATGTTCCCACCGAGAAGTATGGGCCGATACGGCAGGAATGTTGCAAAATACTACATCCGAGATGATAGCCTGCCTTAGGTTAGGATATATAACGCTATAGACGTATATAATATCCCAACCGAGACGTACGGGACGACACGAACTGGATTCTGTAAAACATTACCAGCTAGGGGCTAGATGTGTTAGGTTAGATTATATTACGTTATAGACGTGTATAATGTTCCCACCGAGAAGTAGAGCCGATACGCCAGGAATGTTGTAAAATACTGCATCCGAGATATTAGCCTGCCTTAGGTTAAGATATATAACGCTATAGACGTATATAATATCCCAACCGAGATGTATGGGACGACACGAACGGGATTCTGTAAAACATTGCCAACGAGGGACTAGATGGGATAGGTTACGTTATGTTACGTTGTAGACGTATATAATGTTCCCACCGAGAAGTAGGGGCCGATACTCCAAGAATGTTGTAAAATACCACATCCGAGATGTTAGCCTGCCTTACGTTAGGATATATATCGCTGTAGACGTATATAACTTCCCAACCGAGATGTACGGGACGACAGGAACGGGATTCTGTAAAACATTACCAGCGAGGGGCTAGATGGGTTAGGTTAGGTTATGTTACGTTATAGACGTGTATAATGTTCCCACCGAGAAGTAGAGCCGATACGCCAGGAATGGCGTAAAATACTTCATCCGAGACGTTAGCCTGCCTTAGGTTAGGATATATAACGCTGTAGACGTATATAATGTCCCAACCGAGACGTAGGGGACGACACGAACGGGATTCGGTAAAACATTACCAGCGAGGGGCTAGATGTGTTAGGTTAAGTTATGTTACGTTATACACCTATATAATGTTCCCACCGAGAAGTATGGGCCGATACGCCAGGAATGTTGTAAAATACTGCAACCGAGATGTTAGCCTGCCTTAGGTTAGGATATATAACGCTGTAGACGTTTATAATGTCCCAACAGAGACGTACGGGGCGTCAGGAACGGGATTCTGTAAAACATTACCAGCGAGGGGCTAGATGGGTTAGGTTAGGTTGTGATACGTTATAAACGTATATAATGTTCCCACCAAGAAGTAGGGGCCGATATGCCAGGAATGTTGTAAAATACTGCATCCGAGATGTTAGCCTGCCTTAGGTTAGGATATATAACGCTAGAGACGTATATAATGTCCCAACAGAGACGTACGGGACGACAGGAACGGGATTCTGTAAAACATTGCCAGCGAGGGGCTAGATGGGTTAGGTTAGGGTATGTTACGTTATTGACGTATATAATGTTCCCACCGAGAAGTAGGGGCCGATACTCCAAGAATGTTGTAAAATACTACATCCGACATGTTAGCCTGCCTTACGTTAGGATATATATCGCTGTAGACGTATATAACATCCCAACCGAGATGTACGGGACGACACGAACGGGATTCTGTAAAACATTGCCAACGAGGGGCTAGATGGGATAGGTTAGGTTATGTTACGTTACAGACGTATATAATGTTCCCACTGAGAAGTAGGGGCCGATACGCCAGGAATGTCGTAAAATACTGCATCCGAGATGTTAGCCTGCCTTAAGTTAAGATATATAACGCTGTAGACGGATATAATGTCCCATCCGAGACGTACGGGACGACACGAACGGGACTCTGTAAAACATTACCAGCGAGGGGCTAGATGTGTTAGGTTAGGTTATATTACGTTATAGACCTATATAATGTTCCCACCGAGAAGTATGGGCCGATACGGCAGGAATGTTGCAAAATACTACATCCGAGATGATAGCCTGCCTTAGGTTAGGATATATAACGCTATAGACGTATATAATATCCCAACCGAGACGTACGGGACGACACGAACTGGATTCTGTAAAACATTACCAGCTAGGGGCTAGATGTGTTAGGTTAGATTATATTACGTTATAGACGTGTATAATGTTCCCACCGAGAAGTAGAGCCGATACGCCAGGAATGTTGTAAAATACTGCATCCGAGATATTAGCCTGCCTTAGGTTAAGATATATAACGCTATAGACGTATATAATATCCCAACCGAGATGTATGGGACGACACGAACGGGATTCTGTAAAACACTGCCAACGAGGGACTAGATGGGATAGGTTAGGTTATGTTACGTTGTAGACGTATATAATGTTCCCAGCGAGAAGTAGGGGCCGATACTCCAAGAATGTTGTAAAATACCACATCCGAGATGTTAGCCTGCCTTACGTTAGGATATATATCGCTGTAGACGTATATAACTTCCCAACAGAGATGTACGGGACGACAGGAACGGGATTCTGTAAAACATTACCAGCGAGGGGCTAGATGGGTTAGGTTAGGTTATGTTACGTTATAGACGTGTATAATGTTCCCACCGAGAAGTAGGGGCCGATACTCCAAGAATGTTGTAAAATACTACATCCGAGATGTTAGCCTGCCTTACGTTAGGAAACATAACGCTATAGACGTATATAATATCCCATCCGAGATGTACGGGACGACACGAACGGGATTCTGTAAAACATTACCAGCGAGGGGCTAGATGGGTTAGGTTAGGTTATGTTACGTTATAGACGTGTATAATGTTCCCACCGAGAAGTAGAGCCGATACGCCAGGAATGGCGTAAAATACTTCATCCGAGACGTTAGCCTGCCTTAGGTTAGGATATATAACGCTGTAGACGTATATAATGTCCCAACCGAGACGTAGGGGACGACACGAACGGGATTCGGTAAAACATTACCAGCGAGGGGCTAGATGTGTTAGGTTAAGTTATGTTACGTTATAGACCTATATAATGTTCCCACCGAGAAGTATGGGCCGATACGCCAGGAATGTTGTAAAATACTGCAACCGAGATGTTAGCCTGCCTTAGGTTAGGATATATAACGCTGTAGACGTTTATAATGTCCCAACAGAGACGTACGGGGCGTCAGGAACGGGATTCTGTAAAACATTACCAGCGAGGGGCTAGATGGGTTAGGTTAGGTTGTGATACGTTATAAACGTATATAATGTTCCCACCAAGAAGTAGGGGCCGATATGCCAGGAATGTTGTAAAATACTGCATCCGAGATGTTAGCCTGCCTTAGGTTAGGATATATAACGCTAGAGACGTATATAATGTCCCAACAGAGACGTACGGGACGACAGGAACGGGATTCTGTAAAACATTGCCAGCGAGGGGCTAGATGGGTTAGGTTAGGGTATGTTACGTTATTGACGTATATAATGTTCCCACCGAGAAGTAGGGGCCGATACTCCAAGAATGTTGTAAAATACTACATCCGACATGTTAGCCTGCCTTACGTTAGGATATATATCGCTGTAGACGTATATAACATCCCAACCGAGATGTACGGGACGACACGAACGGGATTCTGTAAAACATTGCCAACGAGGGGCTAGATGGGATAGGTTAGGTTATGTTACGTTACAGACGTATATAATGTTCCCACTGAGAAGTAGGGGCCGATACGCCAGGAATGTCGTAAAATACTGCATCCGAGATGTTAGCCTGCCTTAAGTTAAGATATATAACGCTGTAGACGGATATAATGTCCCATCCGAGACGTACGGGACGACACGAACGGGACTCTGTAAAACATTACCAGCGAGGGGCTAGATGTGTTAGGTTAGGTTATGTTACGTTATAGACCTATATAATGTTCCCACCGAGAAGTATGGGCCGATACGGCAGGAATGTTGCAAAATACTACATCCGAGATGATAGCCTGCCTTAGGTTAGGATATATAACGCTATAGACGTATATAATATCCCAACCGAGACGTACGGGACGACACGAACTGGATTCTGTAAAACATTACCAGCTAGGGGCTAGATGTGTTAGGTTAGATTATATTACGTTATAGACGTGTATAATGTTCCCACCGAGAAGTAGAGCCGATACGCCAGGAATGTTGCAAAATACTACATCCGAGATGATAGCCTGCCTTAGGTTAGGATATATAACGCTATAGACGTATATAATATCCCAACCGAGACGTACGGGACGACACGAACTGGATTCTGTAAAACATTACCAGCTAGGGGCTAGATGTGTTAGGTTAGATTATATTACGTTATAGACGTGTATAATGTTCCCACCGAGAAGTAGAGCCGATACGCCAGGAATGTTGTAAAATACTGCATCCGAGATATTAGCCTGCCTTAGGTTAAGATATATAACGCTATAGACGTATATAATATCCCAACCGAGATGTACGGGACGACACGAACGGGATTCTGTAAAACATTGCCAACGAGGGACTAGATGGGATAGGTTACGTTATGTTACGTTGTAGACGTATATAATGTTCCCACCGAGAAGTAGGGGCCGATACTCCAAGAATGTTGTAAAATACCACATCCGAGATGTTAGCCTGCCTTACGTTAGGATATATATCGCTGTAGACGTATATAACTTCCCAACCGAGATGTACGGGACGACAGGAACGGGATTCTGTAAAACATTACCAGCGAGGGGCTAGATGGGTTAGGTTAGGTTATGTTACGTTATAGACGTGTATAATGTTCCCACCGAGAAGTAGAGCCGATACGCCAGGAATGGCGTAAAATACTTCATCCGAGACGTTAGCCTGCCTTAGGTTAGGATATATAACGCTGTAGACGTATATAATGTCCCAACCGAGACGTAGGGGACGACACGAACGGGATTCGGTAAAACATTACCAGCGAGGGGCTAGATGTGTTAGGTTAAGTTATGTTACGTTATACACCTATATAATGTTCCCACCGAGAAGTATGGGCCGATACGCCAGGAATGTTGTAAAATACTGCAACCGAGATGTTAGCCTGCCTTAGGTTAGGATATATAACGCTGTAGACGTTTATAATGTCCCAACAGAGACGTACGGGGCGTCAGGAACGGGATTCTGTAAAACATTACCAGCGAGGGGCTAGATGGGTTAGGTTAGGTTGTGATACGTTATAAACGTATATAATGTTCCCACCAAGAAGTAGGGGCCGATATGCCAGGAATGTTGTAAAATACTGCATCCGAGATGTTAGCCTGCCTTAGGTTAGGATATATAACGCTAGAGACGTATATAATGTCCCAACAGAGACGTACGGGACGACAGGAACGGGATTCTGTAAAACATTGCCAGCGAGGGGCTAGATGGGTTAGGTTAGGGTATGTTACGTTATTGACGTATATAATGTTCCCACCGAGAAGTAGGGGCCGATACTCCAAGAATGTTGTAAAATACTACATCCGACATGTTAGCCTGCCTTACGTTAGGATATATATCGCTGTAGACGTATATAACATCCCAACCGAGATGTACGGGACGACACGAACGGGATTCTGTAAAACATTGCCAACGAGGGGCTAGATGGGATAGGTTAGGTTATGTTACGTTACAGACGTATATAATGTTCCCACTGAGAAGTAGGGGCCGATACGCCAGGAATGTCGTAAAATACTGCATCCGAGATGTTAGCCTGCCTTAAGTTAAGATATATAACGCTGTAGACGGATATAATGTCCCATCCGAGACGTACGGGACGACACGAACGGGACTCTGTAAAACATTACCAGCGAGGGGCTAGATGTGTTAGGTTAGGTTATATTACGTTATAGACCTATATAATGTTCCCACCGAGAAGTATGGGCCGATACGGCAGGAATGTTGCAAAATACTACATCCGAGATGATAGCCTGCCTTAGGTTAGGATATATAACGCTATAGACGTATATAATATCCCAACCGAGACGTACGGGACGACACGAACTGGATTCTGTAAAACATTACCAGCTAGGGGCTAGATGTGTTAGGTTAGATTATATTACGTTATAGACGTGTATAATGTTCCCACCGAGAAGTAGAGCCGATACGCCAGGAATGTTGTAAAATACTGCATCCGAGATATTAGCCTGCCTTAGGTTAAGATATATAACGCTATAGACGTATATAATATCCCAACCGAGATGTATGGGACGACACGAACGGGATTCTGTAAAACACTGCCAACGAGGGACTAGATGGGATAGGTTAGGTTATGTTACGTTGTAGACGTATATAATGTTCCCAGCGAGAAGTAGGGGCCGATACTCCAAGAATGTTGTAAAATACCACATCCGAGATGTTAGCCTGCCTTACGTTAGGATATATATCGCTGTAGACGTATATAACTTCCCAACAGAGATGTACGGGACGACAGGAACGGGATTCTGTAAAACATTACCAGCGAGGGGCTAGATGGGTTAGGTTAGGTTATGTTACGTTATAGACGTGTATAATGTTCCCACCGAGAAGTAGGGGCCGATACTCCAAGAATGTTGTAAAATACTACATCCGAGATGTTAGCCTGCCTTACGTTAGGAAACATAACGCTATAGACGTATATAATATCCCATCCGAGATGTACGGGACGACACGAACGGGATTCTGTAAAACATTACCAGCGAGGGGCTAGATGGGTTAGGTTAGGTTATGTTACGTTATAGACGTGTATAATGTTCCCACCGAGAAGTAGAGCCGATACGCCAGGAATGGCGTAAAATACTTCATCCGAGACGTTAGCCTGCCTTAGGTTAGGATATATAACGCTGTAGACGTATATAATGTCCCAACCGAGACGTAGGGGACGACACGAACGGGATTCGGTAAAACATTACCAGCGAGGGGCTAGATGTGTTAGGTTAAGTTATGTTACGTTATAGACCTATATAATGTTCCCACCGAGAAGTATGGGCCGATACGCCAGGAATGTTGTAAAATACTGCAACCGAGATGTTAGCCTGCCTTAGGTTAGGATATATAACGCTGTAGACGTTTATAATGTCCCAACAGAGACGTACGGGGCGTCAGGAACGGGATTCTGTAAAACATTACCAGCGAGGGGCTAGATGGGTTAGGTTAGGTTGTGATACGTTATAAACGTATATAATGTTCCCACCAAGAAGTAGGGGCCGATATGCCAGGAATGTTGTAAAATACTGCATCCGAGATGTTAGCCTGCCTTAGGTTAGGATATATAACGCTAGAGACGTATATAATGTCCCAACAGAGACGTACGGGACGACAGGAACGGGATTCTGTAAAACATTGCCAGCGAGGGGCTAGATGGGTTAGGTTAGGGTATGTTACGTTATTGACGTATATAATGTTCCCACCGAGAAGTAGGGGCCGATACTCCAAGAATGTTGTAAAATACTACATCCGACATGTTAGCCTGCCTTACGTTAGGATATATATCGCTGTAGACGTATATAACATCCCAACCGAGATGTACGGGACGACACGAACGGGATTCTGTAAAACATTGCCAACGAGGGGCTAGATGGGATAGGTTAGGTTATGTTACGTTACAGACGTATATAATGTTCCCACTGAGAAGTAGGGGCCGATACGCCAGGAATGTCGTAAAATACTGCATCCGAGATGTTAGCCTGCCTTAAGTTAAGATATATAACGCTGTAGACGGATATAATGTCCCATCCGAGACGTACGGGACGACACGAACGGGACTCTGTAAAACATTACCAGCGAGGGGCTAGATGTGTTAGGTTAGGTTATGTTACGTTATAGACCTATATAATGTTCCCACCGAGAAGTATGGGCCGATACGGCAGGAATGTTGCAAAATACTACATCCGAGATGATAGCCTGCCTTAGGTTAGGATATATAACGCTATAGACGTATATAATATCCCAACCGAGACGTACGGGACGACACGAACTGGATTCTGTAAAACATTACCAGCTAGGGGCTAGATGTGTTAGGTTAGATTATATTACGTTATAGACGTGTATAATGTTCCCACCGAGAAGTAGAGCCGATACGCCAGGAATGTTGTAAAATACTGCATCCGAGATATTAGCCTGCCTTAGGTTAAGATATATAACGCTATAGACGTATATAATATCCCAACCGAGATGTATGGGACGACACGAACGGGATTCTGTAAAACATTGCCAACGAGGGACTAGATGGGATAGGTTAGGTTATGTTACGTTGTAGACGTATATAATGTTCCCACCGAGAAGTAGGGGCCGATACTCCAAGAATGTTGTAAAATACCACATCCGAGGTGTTAGCCTGCCTTACGTTAGGATATATATCGCTGTAGACGTATATAACTTCCCAACCGAGATGTACGGGACGACAGGAACGGGATTCTGTAAAACATTACCAGCGAGGGGCTAGATGGGTTAGGTTAGGTTATGTTACGTTATAGACGTGTATAATGTTCCCACCGAGAAGTAGGGGCCGATACTCCAAGAATGTTGTAAAATACTACATCCGAGATGTTAGCCTGCCTTACGTTAGGAAACATAACGCTATAGACGTATATAATATCCCATCCGAGATGTACGGGACGACACGAACGGGATTCTGTAAAACATTGCCAACGAGGGGCTAGATGTGTTAGGATAGGTTATGTTACGTTATAGACCTATATAAAGTTCCCACCGAGAAGTATGGGCCGATACGCCAGGAATGTTGTAAAATACTGCATCCGAGATGTTAGCCTGCCTTAGGTTAGGATATATAACGCTGTAGAAGTTTATAATGTCCCATCCGAGACGTACGGGACGACAGGAACGGGATTCTGTAAATCATTACCAGCGAGGGGCTAGATGGGTTAGATTAGGTTGTGATACGTTATAAACGTATATAATGTACCCACCGAGAAGTAGGGGCCGATATGCCAGGAATGTTGTAAAATAATATATCCGAGAAGTTAGCCTGCCTTAGGTTAGGATATATATCGCTAGACGTATATAATATCCCAACCGAGATGTACGGGACGACACGAACGGGATTCTGTGAAACATTGCCAACGAGGGGCTAGGTGGGATAGGTTAGGTTATGTTACGTTATAGACGTATATAATGTTCCCACCGAGAAGTAGGGGCCTATACTCCAAGAATGTTGTAAAATACTACATCCGAGATGTTAGCCTGCCTTACGTTATGATATATATCGCTGTAGACGCATATAACATCCCATCCGAGATGTACGGGACGACGGGAACGGGTTTCTGTAAAACATTACCAGCGAGGGGCTAGATGGGTTAGGTTAGGTTATGTTACGTTATAGACGTGTATAATGTTCCCACCGAGAAGTACGGGCCGATACGCCAGGAATGTTGTAAAATACTGCATCCGAGATGTTAGCCTGCCTTAGGTTAGGATATATATCGCTGTAGACGTATATAACATCCCAACCGAGATGTACGGGACGACAGGAACAGGATTCTGTACAAAATTACCAGCGAGGGGCTAGATGGGTTAGGTTAGGTTATGTTACGTTATAGACGTGTATAATGTTCCCACCGAGAAGTAGAGCCGATACGCCAGGAATGTTGTAAAATACTGCATCCGAGATGTTAGCCTGCCATACCTTAGGAAATATAACGCTGTAGACGTATATAATGTCCCATCCGAGATGTACGGGACGACACGAACGGGATTCTGTAAAACATTACCAGCGAGGCGCTAGATGTGTTAGGATAGGTTATGTTACGTTATAGACCTATATAAAGTTCCCACCGAGAAGTATGGGCCGATACGCCAGGAATGTTGTAAAATACAGCAACCGAGATGTTAGCCTGCCTTAGGTTAGGATATATAACGCTGTAGACGTTTATAATGTCCCAACAGAGACGTACGGGACGACAGGAACGGGATTCTGTAAAACATTGCCAGCGAGGGGCTAGATGGGTTAGGTTAGGGTATGTTACGTTATTGACGTATATAATGTTCCCACCGAGAAGTAGGGGCCGATACTCCAAGTATGTTGTAAAATACTACATCCGACATGTTAGCCTGCCTTACGTTAGGAAATATAACGCTGTAGACGTATATAATGTCCCATCCGAGACGTACGGGACGACACGAACGGGATTCTGTAAAACATTACCAGCGAGGGGCTAGATGTGTTAGGTTAGGTTATGTTACGTTATAGACCTATATAATGTTCCCACGGTGAAGTAGGGCCCGATACTCCAAGATTGTTGTAAAATACTACATCCGAGATGTTAGCCTGCCTTACGTTAGGATATATATCGCTGTAGACGTATATAACTTCCCAACCGAGATGTACGGGACGACACGAATGGGATTCTGTAAAACATTACCAGCGAGGGGCTAGATGGGTTAGGTTAGGTTATGTTACGTTATAGACGTGTATAATGTTCCCACCGAGAAGTATGGGCTGATACGCCAGGAATGTTGTAAAATACTGCATCCGAGATGTTAGCCTGCCTTAGGTTAGGATATATAATGCTATAGACGTATATAATATCCCAACCCAGATGTACTGGACGACACGAACGGGATTCTGTAAAATATTACCAGCGAGGGGCTAGATGGGTTAGGTTAGGTTATGCTACGTTATAGACGTGTATAATGTTCCCACGGTGAAGTACGGGCCGATACGCCAGGAATGGCGTAAAATACTGCGACCGAGATGGTAGACTGCCTTAGGATAGGATATATAACGCTGTAGACGTATATAACTTCCCAAACGAGACCTACGGGACGACACGAACGGTATTCTGTAAAACATTGCCAGCGAGGGGCTAGATGTGTTAGGTTAGGTTATATTACGTTATAGATCTATATAATGCTCCCGCCGAGAAGTAGGGGCCGATACGCCAGGAATGTTGTAAAATACTACACCCGAGATGATAGCCTGCCTTATGTTAGGATATATAACGCTATAGACGTATATAATATCCCAACCGAGACGTACGGGACGACACGAACTGGATTCTGTAAAACATTACCAGCTAGGGGCTAGATGTGTTAGGTTAGATTATATTACGTTATAGACGTGTATAATGTTCCCACCGAGAAGTAGAGCCGATACGCCAGGAATGTTGTAAAATACTGCATCCGAGATATTAGCCTGCCTTAGGTTAAGATATATAACGCTATAGACGTATATAATATCCCAACCGAGATGTACGGGACGACACGAACGGGATTCTGTAAAACATTGCCAACGAGGGACTAGATGGGATAGGTTACGTTATGTTACGTTGTAGACGTATATAATGTTCCCACCGAGAAGTAGGGGCCGATACTCCAAGAATGTTGTAAAATACCACATCCGAGATGTTAGCCTGCCTTACGTTAGGATATATATCGCTGTAGACGTATATAACTTCCCAACCGAGATGTACGGGACGACAGGAACGGGATTCTGTAAAACATTACCAGCGAGGGGCTAGATGGGTTAGGTTAGGTTATGTTACGTTATAGACGTGTATAATGTTCCCACCGAGAAGTAGAGCCGATACGCCAGGAATGTTGTAAAATACTGCATCCGAGATATTAGCCTGCCTTAGGTTAAGATATATAACGCTATAGACGTATATAATATCCCAACCGAGATGTATGGGACGACACGAACGGGATTCTGTAAAACATTGCCAACGAGGGACTAGATGGGATAGGTTAGGTTATGTTACGTTGTAGACGTATATAATGTTCCCACCGAGAAGTAGGGGCCGATACTCCAAGAATGTTGTAAAATACCACATCCGAGATGTTAGCCTGCCTTACGTTAGGATATATATCGCTGTAGACGTATATAACTTCCCAACCGAGATGTACGGGACGACAGGAACGGGATTCTGTAAAACATTACCAGCGAGGGGCTAGATGGGTTAGGTTAGGTTATGTTACGTTATAGACGTGTATAATGTTCCCACCGGGAAGTAGGGGCCGATACTCCAAGAATGTTGTAAAATACTACATCCGAGATGTTAGCCTGCCTTACGTTAGGAAACATAACGCTATAGACGTATATAATATCCCATCCGAGATGTACGGGACGACACGAACGGGATGCTGTAAAACATTGCCAACGAGGGGCTAGATGGGTTAGGTTAGGTTATGTTACTTTATAGACGTATATAATGTTCCCACCGAGAAGTATGGGCCGATACTCCAAGAATGTTGTAAAATACTACATCCGAGATGTTAGCCTGCCTTACCTTAGGAAATATAACGCTGTAGACGTATATAATGTCCCATCCGAGACGTACGGGACGACACGAACGGGATTCTGTAAAACATTACCAGCGAGGGGCTAGATGGGATAGGTTAGGTTATGTTACGTTGTAGACGTATATAATGTTCCCACCGAGAAGTAGGGGCCGATACTCCAAGAATGTTGTAAAATACTGCATCCGAGATGTTAGCCTGCCTTAGGTTAGGATATATAACGCTGTAGAAGTTTATAATGTCCCATCCGAGACGTACGGGACGATAGGAACGGGATTCTGTAAATCATTACCAGCGAGGGGCTAGATGGGTTAGATTAGGTTGTGATACGTTATAAACGTATATAATGTTCCCACCGAGAAGTAGAGGCCGATATGCCAGGAATGTTGTAAAATAATATATCCGACAAGTTAGCCTGCCTTAGGTTAGGATATATATCGCTGTAGACGTATATAATATCCCAACCGAGATGTACGGGATGACACGAACGGGATTCTGTAAAACATTGCCAACGAGGGGCTAGGTGGGATAGGTTAGGTTATGTTACGTTACAGACGTATATAATGTTCCCACCGAGGAGTAGGGGCCGATACTCCAAGAATGTTGTAAAATACTACATCCGAGATGTTAGCCTGCCTTACGTTATGATATATATCGCTGTAGACGCATATAACATCCCATCCGAGATGTACGGGACGACACGAACGGGATTCTGTAAAACATTGCCAACGAGGGGCTAGGTGGGATAGGTTAGGTTATGTTACGTTATAGACGTGTATAATGTTCCCACCGAGAAGTAGAGCCGATACGCCAGGAATGGCGTAAAATACTTCATCCGAGACGTTAGCCTGCCTTAGGTTAGGATATATAACGCTGTAGACGTATATAATGTCCCAACCGAGACGTAGGGGACGACACGAACGGGATTCGGTAAAACATTACCAGCGAGGGGCTAGATGTGTTAGGTTAAGTTATGTTACGTTATAGACCTATATAATGTTCCCACCGAGAAGTATGGGCCGATACGCCAGGAATGTTGTAAAATACTGCAACCGAGATGTTAGCCTGCCTTAGGTTAGGATATATAACGCTGTAGACGTTTATAATGTCCCAACAGAGACGTACGGGGCGTCAGGAACGGGATTCTGTAAAACATTACCAGCGAGGGGCTAGATGGGTTAGGTTAGGTTGTGATACGTTATAAACGTATATAATGTTCCCACCAAGAAGTAGGGGCCGATATGCCAGGAATGTTGTAAAATACTGCATCCGAGATGTTAGCCTGCCTTAGGTTAGGATATATAACGCTAGAGACGTATATAATGTCCCAACAGAGACGTACGGGACGACAGGAACGGGATTCTGTAAAACATTGCCAGCGAGGGGCTAGATGGGTTAGGTTAGGGTATGTTACGTTATTGACGTATATAATGTTCCCACCGAGAAGTAGGGGCCGATACTCCAAGAATGTTGTAAAATACTACATCCGACATGTTAGCCTGCCTTACGTTAGGATATATATCGCTGTAGACGTATATAACATCCCAACCGAGATGTACGGGACGACACGAACGGGATTCTGTAAAACATTGCCAACGAGGGGCTAGATGGGATAGGTTAGGTTATGTTACGTTACAGACGTATATAATGTTCCCACTGAGAAGTAGGGGCCGATACGCCAGGAATGTCGTAAAATACTGCATCCGAGATGTTAGCCTGCCTTAAGTTAAGATATATAACGCTGTAGACGGATATAATGTACCATCCGAGACGTACGGGACGACACGAACGGGACTCTGTAAAACATTACCAGCGAGGGGCTAGATGTGTTAGGTTAGGTTATGTTACGTTATAGACCTATATAATGTTCCCACCGAGAAGTATGGGCCGATACGGCAGGAATGTTGCAAAATACTACATCCGAGATGATAGCCTGCCTTAGGTTAGGATATATAACGCTATAGACGTATATAATATCCCAACCGAGACGTACGGGACGACACGAACTGGATTCTGTAAAACATTACCAGCTAGGGGCTAGATGTGTTAGGTTAGATTATATTACGTTATAGACGTGTATAATGTTCCCACCGAGAAGTAGAGCCGATACGCCAGGAATGTTGTAAAATACTGCATCCGAGATATTAGCCTGCCTTAGGTTAAGATATATAACGCTATAGACGTATATAATATCCCAACCGAGATGTATGGGACGACACGAACGGGATTCTGTAAAACATTGCCAACGAGGGACTAGATGGGATAGGTTAGGTTATGTTACGTTGTAGACGTATATAATGTTCCCACCGAGAAGTAGGGGCCGATACTCCAAGAATGTTGTAAAATACCACATCCGAGATGTTAGCCTGCCTTACGTTAGGATATATATCTCTGTAGACGTATATAACTTCCCAACCGAGATGTACGGGACGACAGGAACGGGATTCTGTAAAACATTACCAGCGAGGGGCTAGATGGGTTAGGTTAGATTATGTTACGTTATAGACGTGTATAATGTTCCCACCGAGAAGTAGGGGCCGATACTCCAAGAATGTTGTAAAATACTACATCCGAGATGTTAGCCTGCCTTACGTTAGGAAACATAACGCTATAGACGTATATAATATCCCATCCGAGATGTACGGGACGACACGAACGGGATTCTGTAAAACATTGCCAACGAGGGGCTAGATGGGTTAGGTTAGGTTATGTTACTTTATAGACGTATATAATGTTCCCACCGAGAAGTATGGGCCGATACTCCAAGAATGTTGTAAAATACTACATCCGAGATGTTAGCCTGCCTTACCTTAGGAAATATAACGCTGTAGACGTATATAATGTCCCATCCGAGACGTACGGGACGACACGAACGGGATTCTGTAAAACATTACCAGCGAGGGGCTAGATGGGATAGGTTAGGTTATGTTACGTTGTAGACGTATATAATGTTCCCACCGAGAAGTAGGGGCCGATACTCCAAGAATGTTGTAAAATACTGCATCCGAGATGTTAGCCTGCCTTAGGTTAGGATATATAACGCTGTAGAAGTTTATAATGTCCCATCCGAGACGTACGGGACGATAGGAACGGGATTCTGTAAATCATTACCAGCGAGGGGCTAGATGGGTTAGATTAGGTTGTGATACGTTATAAACGTATATAATGTTCCCACCGAGAAGTAGGGGCCGATATGCCAGGAATGTTGTAAAATAATATATCCGACAAGTTAGCCTGCCTTAGGTTAGGATATATATCGCTGTAGACGTATATAATATCCCAACCGAGATGTACGGGACGACACGAACGGGATTCTGTAAAACATTGCCAACGAGGGGCTAGGTGGGATAGGTTAGGTTATGTTACGTTACAGACGTATATAATGTTCCCACCGAGAAGTAAGGGCCGATACTCCAAGAATGTTGTAAAATACTACATCCGAGATGTTAGCCTGCCTTACGTTAGGATATATATCGCTGTAGACGCATATAACATCCCATCCGAGATGTACGGGACGACAGGAACGGGATTCTGTAAAACATTACCAGCGAGGGGCTAGATGGGTTAGGTTAGGTTATGTTACGTTATAGACGTGTATAATGTTCCCACCGAGAAGTACGGGCCGATACGCCAGGAATGTTGTAAAATACTGCATCCGAGATGTTAGCCTGCCTTAGGTTAGGATATATATCGCTGTAGACGTATATAACATCCCAACCGAGATGTACGGGACGACAGGAACGGGATTCTGTAAAAAATTACCAGCGAGGGGCTAGATGGGTTAGGTTAGGTTATGTTACGTTATAGACGTGTATAATGTTCCCACCGAGAAGTATGGGCCGATACGCCAGGAATGTTGTAAAATACTGCATCCGAGATGTTAGCCTGCCTGAGGTTAGGATATATAAAGCTATAGACGTATATAATATCCCAACCCAGATGTACAGGACGACACGAACGGGATTCTGTAGAATATTACCAGCGAGGGGCTAGATAGGTTAGGTTAGGTTATGCTACGTTATAGACGTGTATAATGTTAGCACGGTGAAGTACGGGCCGATACGCCAGGAATGGCGTAAAATACTGCGACCGAGATGGTAGACTGCCTTAGGTTAGGATATATAACGCTGTAGACGTATATAACGTCCCAAACGAGACCTACGGGACGACACGAACGGTATTCTGTAAAACATTACCAGCGAGGGGCTAGATGTGTTAGGATAGGTTATATTACGTTATAGACCTATATAATGTTCCCGCCGAGAAGTAGGGGCCGATACGCCAGGAATGTTGTAAAATACTGCAACCGAGATGTTAGCCTGCCTTACGTTAGGATATATATCGCTGTAGACGTATATAACATCCCATCCGAGATGTACGGGACGACAGGAACGGGATTCTGTAAAACATTACCAGCGAGGGGCTAGATGGGTTAGGTTAGGTTATGTTACGTTATAGACGTGTATAATGTTCCCACCGAGAAGTAGAGCCGATACGCCAGGAATGGCGTAAAATACTTCATCCGAGATGTTAGCCTGCCTTAGGTTAGGATATATAACGCTGTAGACGTATATAATGTCCCAACCGAGACGTAGGGGACGACACGAACGGGATTCGGTAAAACATTACCAGCGAGGGGCTAGATGTGTTAGGTTAAGTTATGTTACGTTATAGACCTATATAATGTTCCCACCGAGAAGTATGGGCCGATACGCCAGGAATGTTGTAAAATACTGCAACCGAGATGTTAGCCTGCCTTAGGTTAGGATATATAACGCTGTAGACGTTTATAATGTCCCAACAGAGACGTACGGGACGTCAGGAACGGGATTCTGTAAAACATTACCAGCGAGGGGCTAGATGGGTTCGGTTAGGTTATGTTACGTTACAGACGTATATAATGTTCCCACCGAGAAGTAGGGGCCGATACTCCAAGAATGTTGTAAAATACTACATCCGAGATGTTAGCCTGCCTTACGTTAGGATATATATCGCTGTAGACGTATATAACTTCCCAACCGAGATGTACGGGACGACAGGAACGGGATTCTGTAAAACATTACCAGCGAGGGGCTAGATGGGTTAGGTTAGGTTATGTTACGTTATAGACGTGTATAATGTTCCCACCGAGAAGTATGGGCCGATACGCCAGGAATGTTGTAAAATACTGCATCCGAGATTTTAGCCTGCCTTAGGTTAAGATATATAACGCTATAGACGTATATAATATCCCAACCGAGATGTACGGGACGACACGAACGCGATTCTGTAAAACATTGCCAACGAGGGGCTAGATGGGATAGGTTAGGTTATGTTACGTTATAGACGTATATAATGTTCCCACCGAGAAGTATGGGCCGATACTCCAAGAATGTTGTAAAATACTACATCCGAGATGTTAGCCTGCCTTACGTTAGGAAATATAACGCTGTAGACGTATATAATGTCCCATCCGAGACGTACGGGACGACACGAACGGGATTCTGTAAAACATTACCAGCGAGGGGCTAGATGTGTTAGGTTAGGTTATGTTACGTTATAGACCTATATAATGTTCCCACGGTGAAGTAGGGCCCGATACTCCAAGATTGATGTAAAATACTACATCCGAGATGTTAGCCTGCCTTACGTTAGGATATATATCGCTGTAGACGTATATAACTTCCCAACCGAGATGTACGGGACGACAGGAACGGGATTCTGTAAAACATTACCAGCGAGGGGCTAGATGGGTTAGGTTAGGTTATGCTACGTTATAGACGTGTATAATGTTCCCACGGTGAAATACGGGCCGATACGCCAGGAATGGCGTAAAATACTGCGACCGAGATGGTAGACTGCCCTAGGTTAGGATATATAACGCTGTAGACGTATATAACGTCCCAAACGAGACCTACGGGACGACACGAACGGTATTCTGTAAAACATTACCAGCGAGGGGCTAGCTGGGTTAGGTTAGGTTATGTTACGTTATAGACGTGTATAATGTTCCCACCGAGAAGTAGAGCCGATACGCCAGGAATGTTGTAAAATACTGCATCCGAGATGTTAGCCTGCCTTACGTTAGGATATATATCGCTGTAGACGAATATAACATCCCAACCGAGATGTACGGGACGACACGAACGGGATTCTGTAAAACATTGCCAACGAGGGACTAGATGGGATAGGTTAGGTTATGTTACGTTGTAGACGTATATAATGTTCCCACCGAGAAGTAGGGGCCGATACTCCAAGAATGTTGTAAAATACCACATCCGAGATGTTAGCCTGCCTTACGTTAGGATATATATCGCTGTAGACGTATATAACTTCCCAACCGAGATGTACGGGACGACAGGAACGGGATTCTGTAAAACATTACCAGCGAGGGGCTAGATGGGTTAGGTTAGGTTATGTTACGTTATAGACGTGTATAATGTTCCCACCGAGAAGAAGAGCCGATACGCCAGGAATGGCGTAAAATACTTCATCCGAGATGTTAGCCTGCCTTAGGTTAGGATATATAACGCTGTAGACGTATATAATGTCCCAACCGAGACGTAGGGGACGACACGAACGGGATTCGGTAAAACATTACCAGCGAGGGGCTAGATGTGTTAGGTTAAGTTATGTTACGTTATAGACCTATATAATGTTCCCATCGAGATGTATGGGCCGATACGCCAGGAATGTTGTAAAATACTGCAACCGAGATGTTAGCCTGCCTTAGGTTAGGATATATAACGCTGTAGACGTTTATAATGTCCCAACAGAGACGTACGGGATGTCAGGAACGGGATTCTGTAAAACATTACCAGCGAAGGGCTAGATGGGTTAGGTTAGGTTGTGATACGTTATAAACGTATATAATGTTCCCACCGAGAAGTAGGGGCCGATATGCCAGGAATGTTGTAAAATACTGCATCCGAGATGTTAGCCTGCCTTAGGTTAGGATATATAACGCTATAGACGTATATAATATCCCAACCGAGATGTACGGGACGCCACGAACGGGATTCTGTAAAATATTACCAGCGAGGGCCTAGATGGGTTGGTTAGGTTATGTTACGTTATAGACGTGTATAATGTTCCCACCGAGAAGTAGAGCCGATACGCCAGGAATGGCGTAAAATACTGCGACCGAGATGGTAGACTGCCTTAGGTTAGGATATATGGATATAACGCTGTAGACGTATATAACGTCCCAAACGAGACCTACGGGACGACACGAACGGTATTCTGTAAAACATTACCAGCGAGGGGCTAGATGTGTTAGGTTAGGTTAGATTACGTTATAGACCTATATAATGTTCCCGCCGAGAAGTAGGGGCCGATACGCCAGGAATGTTGTAAAATACTACATCCGAGATGATAGCCTGCCTTAGGTTAGGATGTATATCGCTGTAGACGTATATAACATCCCAACCGAGATGTACGGGACGACAGGAACGGGATTCTGTAAAACATTACCAGCGAGGGGCTAGATGGGTTAGGTTAGGTTATGTTACGTTATAGACGTGTATAATGTTCCCACCGAGAAGTAGAGCCGATACGCCAGGAATGTTGTAAAATACTGCATCCGAGATGTTAGCCTGCCTTACGTTAGGATATATATCGCTGTAGACGAATATAACATCCCAACCGAGATGTACGGGACGACAGGAACGGGATTCTGTAAAACATTACCAGCGAGGGGCTAGATGGGTTAGGTTGGGGTATGTTACGTTATTGACGTATATAATGTTCCCACCGAGAAGTAGGGGCCGATACTCCAAGAATGTTGTAAAATACCACATCCGAGATGTTAGCCTGCCTTACGTTAGGATATATATCGCTGTAGACGTATATAACTTCCCAACCGAGATGTACGGGACGACAGGAACGGGATTCTGTAAAACATTACCAGCGAGGGGCTAGATGGGTTAGGTTAGGTTATGTTACGTTATAGACGTGTATAATGTTCCCACCGAGAAGTAGAGCCGATACGCCAGGAATGGCGTAAAATACTTCATCCGAGATGTTAGCCTGCCTTAGGTTAGGATATATAACGCTGTAGACGTATATAATGTCCCAACCGAGACGTAGGGGACGACACGAACGGGATTCGGTAAAACATTACCAGCGAGGGGCTAGATGTGTTAGGTTAAGTTATGTTACGTTATAGACCTATATAATGTTCCCACCGAGAAGTAGGGGCCGATACTCCAAGAATGTTGTAAAATACTACATCCGAGATGTTAGCCTGCCTTACGTTAGGATATATATCGCTGTAGACGTATATAACTTCCCAACCGAGATGTACGGGACGACAGGAACGGGATTCTGTAAAACATTACCAGCGAGGGGCTAGATGGGTTAGGTTAGGTTATGTTATGTTATAGACGTGTATAATGTTCCCACCGAGAAGTATGGGCCGATACGCCAGGAATGTTGTAAAATACTGCATCCGAGATGTTAGCCTGCCTTAGGTTAAGATATATAACGCTATAGACGTATATAATATCCCAACCGAGATGTACGGGACGACACGAACGGGATTCTGTAAAACATTGCCAACGAGGGGCTAGATGGGATAGGTTAGGTTATGTTACGTTATAGACGTATATAATGTTCCCACCGAGAAGTATGGGCCGATACTCCAAGAATGTTGTAAAATACTACATCCGAGATGTTAGCCTGCCTTACGTTAGGAAATATAACGCTGTAGACGTATATAATGTCCCATCCGAGACGTACGGGACGACACGAACGGGATTCTGTAAAACATTACCAGCGAGGGGCTAGATGTGTTAGGTTAGGTTATGTTACGTTATAGACCTATATAATGTTCCCACGGTGAAGTAGGGCCCGATACTCCAAGATTGTTGTAAAATACTACATCCGAGATGTTAGCCTGCCTTACGTTAGGATATATATCGCTGTAGACGTATATAACTTCCCAACCGAGATGTACGGGACGACAGGAACGGGATTCTGTAAAACATTACCAGCGAGAGGCTAGATGGGTTAGGTTAGGTTATGTTACGTTATAGACCTGTATAATGTTCCCACGGTGAAGTAGGGGCCGATACGCCAGGAATGGCGTATAATACTTCATCCGAGATGTTAGCCTGCCTTAGGTTAGGATATATATTGCTTTAGACGTTTATAATGTTCCAACCGAGATGTACGGGACGACAGGAACGGGATTCTGTAAAACATTACCAGCGAGGGCCTAGATGGGTTAGGTTAGGTTATGTTACGTTATAGACGTGTATAATGTTCCCACCGAGAAGTAGAGCCGGTACGCCAGGAATGGCGTAAAATACTGCGACCGAGATGGTAGACTGCCTTAGGTTAGGATATATAACGCTGTAGACGTATATAACGTCCCAAACGAGAGCTACGGTACGACACGAACCGTATTCTGTAAAACATTACCAGCGAGGGGCTAGATGTGTTAGGTTAGGTTAGATTACGTTATAGACCTATATAATGTTCCCGCCGAGAAGTAGGGGCCGATACGCCAGGAATGTTGTAAAATACTACATCCGAGATGATAGCCTGCCTTAGGTTAGGATATATATCGCTGTAGACGTATATAACATCCCAACCGAGATGTACGGGACGACAGGAACGGGATTCTGTAAAACATTACCAGCGAGGGGCTAGATGGGTTAGGTTAGGTTATGTTACGTTATAGACGTGTATAATGTTCCCACCGAGAAGTAGAGCCGATACGCCAGGAATGTCGTAAAATACTGCATCCGAGATGTTAGCCTGCCTTAAGTTAAGATATATAACGCTGTAGACGGATATAATGTCCCATCCGAGACGTACGGGACGACAAGAACGGGACTCTGTAAAACATTACCAGCGAGGGGCTAGATGTGTTAGGTTAGGTTATGTTACCTTATAGACCTATATAATGTTCCCACGGTGAAGTAGGGCCCGATACTCCAAGATTGTTGTAAAATACTACATCCGAGATGTTAGCCTGCCTTACGTTAGGATATATATCGCTGTAGACGTATATAACTTCCCAACCGAGATGTACGGGACGACAGGAACGGGATTCTGTAAAACATTACCAGCGAGGGGCTAGATGGGTTGGGTTAGGTTATGTTACGTTATAGACGTGTATAATGTTCCCACCGAGAAGTATGGGCCGATACGCCAGGAATGTTGTAAAATACTGCATCCGAGATGTTAGCCTGCCTTAGGTTAGGATATATAAAGCTATAGACGTATATAATATCCCAACCCAGATGTACAGGACGACACGAACGGGATTCTGTAACATATTACCAGCGAGGGGCTAAATGGGTTAGGCTAGGTTATGCTACGTTATAGACGTGTATAATGTTCCCACGGTGAAGTACGGGCCGATACGCCAGGAATGGCGTAAAATACTGCGACCGAGATGGAAGACTGCCCTAGGTTAGGATATATAACGCTGTAGACGTATATAACGTCCCAAACGAGACCTACGGGACGACACGAACGGTATTCTGTAAAACTTTACCAGCGAGGGGCTAGATGTGTTAGGATAGGTTATATTACGTTATAGACGTGTATAATGTTCCCACCGAGAAGTAGAGCCGATACGCCAGGAATGTTGTAAAATACTGTAACCGAGATGTTAGCCTGCCTTGCGTTAGAATATATATCGCTGTAGATGTATATAACATCACAACCGAGATGTATGGGACGACAGAAACGGGATTCTGTAAAACATTACCAGCGAGGGGCTAGATGGGTTAGGTTAGGTTATGTTACGTTATAGACCTGTATAATGTTCCCACGGTGAAGTAGGGGCCGATACGCCAGGAATGGCGTATAATACTTCATCCGAGATGTTAGCCTGCCTTAGGTTAGGATATATATTGCTTTAGACGTTTATAATGTTCCAACCGAGATGTACGGGACGACAGGAACGGGATTCTGTAAAACATTACCAGCGAGGGCCTAGATGGGTTAGGTTAGGTTATGTTACGTTATAGACGTGTATAATGTTCCCACCGAGAAGTATGGGCCGATACGCCAGGAATGTTGTAAAATACTGCATCCGAGATTTTAGCCTGCCTTAGGTTAAGATATATATCGCTGTAGACGAATATAACATCCCAACCGAGATGTACGGGACGACAGGAACGGGATTCTGTAAAACATTACCAGCGAGGGGCTAGATGGGTTAGGTTGGGGTATGTTACGTTATTGACGTATATAATGTTCCCACCGAGAAGTAGGGGCCGATACTCCAAGAATGTTGTAGAATACCACATCCGAGATGTTAGCCTGCCTTACGTTAGGATATATATCGCTGTAGACGTATATAACTTCCCAACCGAGATGTACGGGACGACAGGAACGGGATTCTGTAAAACATTACCAGCGAGGGGCTAGATGGGTTAGGTTAGGTTATGTTACGTTATAGACGTGTATAATGTTCCCACCGAGAAGTAGAGCCGATACGCCAGGAATGGCGTAAAATACTTCATCCGAGATGTTAGCCTGCCTTAGGTTAGGATATATAACGCTGTAGACGTATATAATGTCCCAACCGAGACGTAGGGGACGACACGAACGGGATTCGGTAAAACATTACCAGCGAGGGGCTAGATGTGTTAGGTTAAGTTATGTTACGTTATAGACCTATATAATGTTCCCACCGAGAAGTAGGGGCCGATACTCCAAGAATGTTGTAAAATACTACATCCGAGATGTTAGCCTGCCTTACGTTAGGATATATATCGCTGTAGACGTATATAACTTCCCAACCGAGATGTACGGGACGACAGGAACGGGATTCTGTAAAACATTACCAGCGAGGGGCTAGATGGGTTAGGTTAGGTTATGTTATGTTATAGACGTGTATAATGTTCCCACCGAGAAGTATGGGCCGATACGCCAGGAATGTTGTAAAATACTGCATCCGAGATGTTAGCCTGCCTTAGGTTAAGATATATAACGCTATAGACGTATATAATATCCCAACCGAGATGTACGGGACGACACGAACGGGATTCTGTAAAACATTGCCAACGAGGGGCTAGATGGGATAGGTTAGGTTATGTTACGTTATAGACGTATATAATGTTCCCACCGAGAAGTATGGGCCGATACTCCAAGAATGTTGTAAAATACTACATCCGAGATGTTAGCCTGCCTTACGTTAGGAAATATAACGCTGTAGACGTATATAATGTCCCATCCGAGACGTACGGGACGACACGAACGGGATTCTGTAAAACATTACCAGCGAGGGGCTAGATGTGTTAGGTTAGGTTATGTTACGTTATAGACCTATATAATGTTCCCACGGTGAAGTAGGGCCCGATACTCCAAGATTGTTGTAAAATACTACATCCGAGATGTTAGCCTGCCTTACGTTAGGATATATATCGCTGTAGACGTATATAACTTCCCAACCGAGATGTACGGGACGACAGGAACGGGATTCTGTAAAACATTACCAGCGAGGGGCTAGATGGGTTAGGTTAGGTTATGTTACGTTATAGACGTGTATAATGTTCCCACCGAGAAGTATGGGCCGATACGCCAGGAATGTTGTAAAATACTGCATCCGAGATGTTAGCCTGCCTTAGGTTAGGATATATAAAGCTATAGACGTATATAATATCCCAACCCAGATGTACAGGACGACACGAACGGGATTCTGTAAAATATTACCAGCGAGGGGCTAGATGGGTTAGGTTAGGTTATGCTACGTTATAGACGTGTATAATGTTCCCACGGTGAAGTACGGGCCGATACGCCAGGAATGGCGTAAAATACTGCGACCGAGATGGAAGACTGCCCTAGGTTAGGATATATAACGCTGTAGACGTATATAACGTCCCAAACGAGACCTACGGGACGACACGAACGGTATTCTGTAAAACTTTACCAGCGAGGGGCTAGATGTGTTAGGATAGGTTATATTACGTTATAGACGTGTATAATGTTCCCACCGAGAAGTAGAGCCGATACGCCAGGAATGTTGTAAAATACTGTAACCGAGATGTTAGCCTGCCTTGCGTTAGAATATATATCGCTGTAGATGTATATAACATCACAACCGAGATGTATGGGACGACAGAAACGGGATTCTGTAAAACATTACCAGCGAGGGGCTAGATGGGTTAGGTTAGGTTATGTTACGTTATAGACCTGTATAATGTTCCCACGGTGAAGTAGGGGCCGATACGCCAGGAATGGCGTATAATACTTCATCCGAGATGTTAGCCTGCCTTAGGTTAGGATATATATTGCTTTAGACGTTTATAATGTTCCAACCGAGATGTACGGGACGACAGGAACGGGATTCTGTAAAACATTACCAGCGAGGGCCTAGATGGGTTAGGTTAGGTTATGTTACGTTATAGACGTGTATAATGTTCCCACCGAGAAGTAGAGCCGGTACGCCAGGAATGGCGTAAAATACTGCGACCGAGATGGTAGACTGCCTTAGGTTAGGATATATAACGCTGTAGACGTATATAACGTCCCAAACGAGAGCTACGGGACGACACGAACCGTATTCTGTAAAACATTACCAGCGAGGGGCTAGATGTGTTAGGTTAGGTTAGATTACGTTATAGACCTATATAATGTTCCCGCCGAGAAGTAGGGGCCGATACGCCAGGAATGTTGTAAAATACTACATCCGAGATGATAGCCTGCCTTAGGTTAGGATATATATCGCTGTAGACGTATATAACATCCCAACCGAGATGTACGGGACGACAGGAACGGGATTCTGTAAAACATTACCAGCGAGGTGCTAGATGGGTTAGGTTAGGTTATGTTACGTTATAGACGTGTATAATGTTCCCACCGAGAAGTAGAGCCGATACGCCAGGAATGTCGTAAAATACTGCATCCGAGATGTTAGCCTGCCTTAAGTTAAGATATATAACGCTGTAGACGGATATAATGTCCCATCCGAGACGTACGGGACGACAAGAACGGGACTCTGTAAAACATTACCAGCGAGGGGCTAGATGTGTTAGGTTAGGTTATGTTACCTTATAGACCTATATAATGTTCCCACGGTGAAGTAGGGCCCGATACTCCAAGATTGTTGTAAAATACTACATCCGAGATGTTAGCCTGCCTTACGTTAGGATATATATCGCTGTAGACGTATATAACTTCCCAACCGAGATGTACGGGACGACAGGAACGGGATTCTGTAAAACATTACCAGCGAGGGGCTAGATGGGTTGGGTTAGGTTATGTTACGTTATAGACGTGTATAATGTTCCCACCGAGAAGTATGGGCCGATACGCCAGGAATGTTGTAAAATACTGCATCCGAGATGTTAGCCTGCCTTAGGTTAGGATATATAAAGCTATAGACGTATATAATATCCCAACCCAGATGTACAGGACGACACGAACGGGATTCTGTAACATATTACCAGCGAGGGGCTAGATGGGTTAGGCTAGGTTATGCTACGTTATAGACGTGTATAATGTTCCCACGGTGAAGTACGGGCCGATACGCCAGGAATGGCGTAAAATACTGCGACCGAGATGGAAGACTGCCCTAGGTTAGGATATATAACGCTGTAGACGTATATAACGTCCCAAACGAGACCTACGGGACGACACGAACGGTATTCTGTAAAACTTTACCAGCGAGGGGCTAGATGTGTTAGGATAGGTTATATTACGTTATAGACGTGTATAATGTTCCCACCGAGAAGTAGAGCCGATACGCCAGGAATGTCGTAAAATACTGCATCCGAGATGTTAGCCTGCCTTAAGTTAAGATATATAACGCTGTAGACGGATATAATGTCCCATCCGCGACGTACGGGACGACAAGAACTGGACTCTGTAAAACATTACCAGCGAGGGGCTAGATGTGTTAGGATAGGTTATGTTACCTTATAGACCTATATAATGTTCCCACGGTGAAGTAGGGCCCGATACTCCAAGATTGTTGTAAAATACTACATCCGAGATGTTAGCCTGCCTTACGTTAGGATATATATCGCTGTAGACGTATATAACTTCCCAACCGAGATTTACGGGACGACAGGAACGGGATTCTGTAAAACATTACCAGCGAGGGGCTAGATGGGTTGGGTTAGGTTATGTTACGTTATAGACGTGCATAATGTTCCCACCGAGAAGTATGGGCCGATACGCCAGGAATGTTGTAAAATACTGCATCCGAGATGTTAGCCTGCCTTAGGTTAGGATATATAAAGCTATAGACGTATATAATATCCCAACCCAGATGTACAGGACGACACGAACGGGATTCTGTAAAATATTACCAGCGAGGGGCTAGATGGGTTAGGTTAGGTTATGCTACGTTATAGACGTGTATAATGTTCCCACGGTGAAGTACGGGCCGATACGCCAGGAATGGCGTAAAATACTCCGACCGAGATGGAACACTGCCCTAGGTTAGGATATATAACGCTGTAGACGTATATAACGTCCCAAACGAGACCTACGGGACGACACGAACGGTATTCTGTAAAACTTTACCAGCGAGGGGCTAGATGTGTTAGGATAGGTTATATTACGTTATAGACCTATATAATGTTCACGCCGAGAAGTAGGGGCCGATACGCCAGGAATGTTGTAAAATACTGTAACCGAGATGTTAGCCTGCCTTGCGTTAGAATATATATCGCTGTAGATGTATATAACATCACAACCGAGATGTATGGGACGACAGAAACGGGATTCTGTAAAACATTACCAGCGAGGGGCTAGATGGGTTAGGTTAGGTTATGTTACGTTATAGACCTGTATAATGTTCCCACGGTGAAGTAGGGGCCGATACGCCAGGAATGGCGTATAATACTTCATCCGAGATGTTAGCCTGCCTTAGGTTAGGATATATATTGCTTTAGACGTTTATAATGTTCCAACCGAGATGTACGGGACGACAGGAACGGGATTCTGTAAAACATTACCAGCGAGGGGCTAGATGGGTTAGGTTAGGTTATGTTACGTTATAGACGTGTATAATGTTCCCACCGAGAAGTAGAGCCGATACGCCAGGAATGTCGTAAAATACTGCATCCGAGATGTTAGCCTGCCTTAAGTTAAGATATATAACGCTGTAGACGGATATAATGTCGCATCCGAGACGTACGGGACGACATGAACGGGACTCTGTAAAACATTACCAGCGAGGGGCTAGATGTGTTAGGTTAGGTTATGTTACCTTATAGACCTATATAATGTTCCCACCGAGAAGTAGAGCCGATACGCCAGGAATGTTGTAAAATACTGTAACCGAGATGTTAGCCTGCCTTGCGTTAGAATATATATCGCTGTAGATGTATATAACATCACAACCGAGATGTATGGGACGACAGAAACGGGATTCTGTAAAACATTACCAGCGAGGGGCTAGATGGGTTAGGTTAGGTTATGTTACGTTATAGACCTGTATAATGTTCCCACGGTGAAGTAGGGGCCGATACGCCAGGAATGGCGTATAATACTTCATCCGAGATGTTAGCCTGCCTTAGGTTAGGATATATATTGCTTTAGACGTTTATAATGTTCCAACCGAGATGTACGGGACGACAGGAACGGGATTCTGTAAAACATTACCAGCGAGGGGCTAGATGGGTTAGGTTAGGTTATGTTACGTTATAGACGTGTATAATGTTCCCACCGAGAAGTAGAGCCGATACGCCAGGAATGTCGTAAAATACTGCATCCGAGATGTTAGCCTGCCTTAAGTTAAGATATATAACGCTGTAGACGGATATAATGTCGCATCCGAGACGTACGGGACGACATGAACGGGACTCTGTAAAACATTACCACTGAGGGGCTAGATGTGTTAGGTTAGGTTATGTTACCTTATAGACCTATATAATGTTCCCACCGAGAAGTAGAGCCGATACGCCAGGAATGTTGTAAAATACTGTAACCGAGATGTTAGCCTGCCTTGCGTTAGAATATATATCGCTGTAGATGTATATAACATCACAACCGAGATGTATGGGACGACAGAAACGGGATTCTGTAAAACATTACCAGCGAGGGGCTAGATGGGTTAGGTTAGGTTATGTTACGTTATAGACCTGTATAATGTTCCCACGGTGAAGTAGGGGCCGATACGCCAGGAATGGCGTATAATACTTCATCCGAGATGTTAGCCTGCCTTAGGTTAGGATATATATTGCTTTAGACGTTTATAATGTTCCAATCGAGATGTACGGGACGACAGGAACGGGATTCTGTAAAACATTACCAGCGAGGGCCTAGATGGGTTAGGTTAGGTTATGTTACGTTATAGACGTGTATAATGTTCCCACCGAGAAGTAGAGCCGGTACGCCAGGAATGGCGTAAAATACTGCGACCGAGATGGTAGACTGCCTTAGGTTAGGATATATAACGCTGTAGACGTATATAACGTCCCAAACGAGAGCTACGGGACGACACGAACCGTATTCTGTAAAACATTACCAGCGAGGGGCTAGATGTGTTAGGTTAGGTTAGATTACGTTATAGACCTATATAATGTTCCCGCCGAGAAGTAGGGGCCGATACGCCAGGAATGTTGTAAAATACTACATCCGAGATGATAGCCTGCCTTAGGTTAGGATATATATCGCTGTAGACGTATATAACATCCCAACCGAGATGTACGGGACGACAGGAACGGGATTCTGTAAAACATTACCAGCGAGGGGCTAGATGGGTTAGGTTAGGTTATGTTACGTTATAGACGTGTATAATGTTCCCACCGAGAAGTAGAGCCGATACGCCAGGAATGTCGTAAAATACTGCATCCGAGATGTTAGCCTGCCTTAAGTTAAGATATATAACGCTGTAGACGGATATAATGTCCCATCCGAGACGTACGGGACGACAAGAACGGGACTCTGTAAAACATTACCAGCGAGGGGCTAGATGTGTTAGGTTAGGTTATGTTACCTTATAGACCTATATAATGTTCCCACGGTGAAGTAGGGCCCGATACTCCAAGATTGTTGTAAAATACTACATCCGAGATGTTAGCCTGCCTTACGTTAGGATATATATCGCTGTAGACGTATATAACTTCCCAACCGAGATGTACGGGACGACAGGAACGGGATTCTGTAAAACATTACCAGCGAGGGGCTAGATGGGTTGGGTTAGGTTATGTTACGTTATAGACGTGTATAATGTTCCCACCGAGAAGTATGGGCCGATACGCCAGGAATGTTGTAAAATACTGCATCCGAGATGTTAGCCTGCCTTAGGTTAGGATATATAAAGCTATAGACGTATATAATATCCCAACCCAGATGTACAGGACGACACGAACGGGATTCTGTAACATATTACCAGCGAGGGGCTAGATGGGTTAGGCTAGGTTATGCTACGTTATAGACGTGTATAATGTTCCCACGGTGAAGTACGGGCCGATACGCCAGGAATGGCGTAAAATACTGCGACCGAGATGGAAGACTGCCCTAGGTTAGGATATATAACGCTGTAGACGTATATAACGTCCCAAACGAGACCTACGGGACGACACGAACGGTATTCTGTAAAACTTTACCAGCGAGGGGCTAGATGTGTTAGGATAGGTTATATTACGTTATAGACGTGTATAATGTTCCCACCGAGAAGTAGAGCCGATACGCCAGGAATGTCGTAAAATACTGCATCCGAGATGTTAGCCTGCCTTAAGTTAAGATATATAACGCTGTAGACGGATATAATGTCCCATCCGCGACGTACGGGACGACAAGAACGGGACTCTGTAAAACATTACCAGCGAGGGGCTAGATGTGTTAGGATAGGTTATGTTACCTTATAGACCTATATAATGTTCCCACGGTGAAGTAGGGCCCGATACTCCAAGATTGTTGTAAAATACTACATCCGAGATGTTAGCCTGCCTTACGTTAGGATATATATCGCTGTAGACGTATATAACTTCCCAACCGAGATTTACGGGACGACAGGAACGGGATTCTGTAAAACATTACCAGCGAGGGGCTAGATGGGTTGGGTTAGGTTATGTTACGTTATAGACGTGCATAATGTTCCCACCGAGAAGTATGGGCCGATACGCCAGGAATGTTGTAAAATACTGCATCCGAGATGTTAGCCTGCCTTAGGTTAGGATATATAAAGCTATAGACGTATATAATATCCCAACCCAGATGTACAGGACGACACGAACGGGATTCTGTAAAATATTACCAGCGAGGGGCTAGATGGGTTAGGTTAGGTTATGCTACGTTATAGACGTGTATAATGTTCCCACGGTGAAGTACGGGCCGATACGCCAGGAATGGCGTAAAATACTCCGACCGAGATGGAACACTGCCCTAGGTTAGGATATATAACGCTGTAGACGTATATAACGTCCCAAACGAGACCTACGGGACGACACGAACGGTATTCTGTAAAACTTTACCAGCGAGGGGCTAGATGTGTTAGGATAGGTTATATTACGTTATAGACCTATATAATGTTCACGCCGAGAAGTAGGGGCCGATACGCCAGGAATGTTGTAAAATACTGTAACCGAGATGTTAGCCTGCCTTGCGTTAGAATATATATCGCTGTAGATGTATATAACATCACAACCGAGATGTATGGGACGACAGAAACGGGATTCTGTAAAACATTACCAGCGAGGGGCTAGATGGGTTAGGTTAGGTTATGTTACGTTATAGACCTGTATAATGTTCCCACGGTGAAGTAGGGGCCGATACGCCAGGAATGGCGTATAATACTTCATCCGAGATGTTAGCCTGCCTTAGGTTAGGATATATATTGCTTTAGACGTTTATAATGTTCCAACCGAGATGTACGGGACGACAGGAACGGGATTCTGTAAAACATTACCAGCGAGGGGCTAGATGGGTTAGGTTAGGTTATGTTACGTTATAGACGTGTATAATGTTCCCACCGAGAAGTAGAGCCGATACGCCAGGAATGTCGTAAAATACTGCATCCGAGATGTTAGCCTGCCTTAAGTTAAGATATATAACGCTGTAGACGGATATAATGTCGCATCCGAGACGTACGGGACGACATGAACGGGACTCTGTAAAACATTACCAGCGAGGGGCTAGATGTGTTAGGTTAGGTTATGTTACCTTATAGACCTATATAATGTTCCCACCGAGAAGTATGGGCCGATATGGCAGGAATGTTGTAAAATACTGCAACCGAGATGTTAGCCTGCCTTAGGCTAGGATATATAACGCTGTAGAAGTTTATAATGTCCCATCCGAGGCGTACGGGACGACAGGAACGGGATTCTGTAAATCATTACCAGCGAGGGGCTAGATGGGTTAGGTTAGGTTGTGATACGTTATAAACGTATATAATGTTCCCACCGAGAAGTAGGGGCCGATATGCCAGGAATGTTGTAAAATACTGCATCCGAGATGTTAGCCTGCCTTAGGTTAGGATATATAACGCTATAGACGTATATAATATACCAACCGAGATGTACGGGACGACAGGAACGGGATTCTGTAAAACATTACCAGCGAGGGGCTAGATGGGTTAGGTTAGGTTATGTTACGTTATAGACGTGTATAATGTTCCCACCGAGAAGTAGAGCCGATACGCCAGGAATGTTGTAAAATACTGCATCCGAGATATTAGCCTGCCGTAGGTTAAGATATATAACGCTATAGACGTATATAATATCCCAACCGAGATGTACCGGACGACACGAACGCGATTCTGTAAAACATTGCCAACGAGGGACTAGATGGGATAGGTTAGGTTATGTTACGTTGTAGACGTATATAATGTTCCCACCGAGAAGTAGGGGCCGATACTCCAAGAATGTTGTAAAATACCACATCCGAGATGTTAGCCTGCCTTACGATAGGATATATATCGCTGTAGACGTATATAACTTCCCAACCGAGATGTACGGGACGACAGGAACGGGATTCTGTAAAACATTACCAGCGAGGGGCTAGATGGGTTAGGTTAGGTTATGTTACGTTATAGACGTGTATAATGTTCCCACCGAGAAGTAGAGCCGATACGCCAGGAATGGCGTAAAATACTTCATCCGAGATGATAGCCTGCCTTAGGTTAGGATATATATCGCTGTAGACGTATATAACATACCAACCGAGATGTACGGGACGACACGAACGGGATTCGGTAAAACATTACCAGCGAGGGGCTAGATGTGTTAGGTTAAGTTATGTTACGTTATAGACCTATATAATGTTCCCACCGAGAAGTATGGGCCGATACGCCAGGAATGTTGTAAAATACTGCAACCGAGATGTTAGCCTGCCTTAGGTTAGGATATATAACGCTGTAGACGTTTATAATGTCCCAACAGGGACGTACGGGACGTCAGGAACGGGATTCTGTAAAACATTACCAGCGAGGGGCTAGATGGGTTAGGTTAGGTTGTGATACGTTATAAACGTATATAATGTTCCCACCGAGAAGTAGGGGCCGATATGCCAGGAATGTTGTAAAATACTGCATCCGAGATGTTAGCCTGCCTTAGGTTAGGATATATAACGCTATAGACGTATATAATATCCCAACCGAGATGTACGGGACGCCACGAACGGGATTCTGTAAAACATTACCAGCGAGGGGCTAGATGTGTTAGGTTAGGTTAGATTACGTTATAGACCTATATAATGTTCCCGCCGAGAAGTAGGGGCCGATACTCCAAGAATGTTGTAAAATACCACATCCGAGATGTTAGCCTGCCTTACGTTAGGATATATATCGCTGTAGACGTATATAACTTCCCAACCGAGATGTACGGGACGACAGGAACGGGATTCTGTAAAACATTACCAGCGAGGGGCTAGATGGGTTAGGTTAGGTTATGTTACGTTATAGACGTGTATAATGTTCCCACGGTGAAGTAGGGGCCGATACGCCAGGAATGGCGTAAAATACTTCATCCGAGATGTTAGCCTGCCTTAGGTTAGGATATATAACGCTGTAGACGTATATAATGTCCCAACCGAGACGTAGGGGACGACACGAACGGGATTCGGTAAAACATTACCAGCGAGGGGCTAGATGTGTTAGGTTAAGTTATGTTACGTTATAGACCTATATAATGTTCCCACCGAGAAGTATGGGCCGATACGCCAGGAATGTTGTAAAATACTGCAACCGAGATGTTAGCCTGCCTTAGGTTAGGATATATAACGCTGTAGACGTTTATAATGTCCCAACAGAGACGTACGGGACGTCAGGAACGGGATTCTGTAAAACATTACCAGCGAGGGGCTAGATGGGTTAGGTTAGGTTGTGATACGTTATAAACGTATATAATGTTCCCACCGAGAAGTAGGGGCCGATATGCCAGGAATGTTGTAAAATACTGCATCCGAGATGTTAGCCTGCCTTAGGTTAGGATATATAACGCTATAGTCGTATATAATATCCCAACCGAGATGTACGGGACGCCACGAACGGGATTCTGTAAAATATTACGAGCGAGGGGCTAGATGGGTTAGGTTAGGTTATGTTACGTTACAGACGTATATAATGTTCCCGCCGAGAAGTAGGGGCCGATACGCCAGGAAGGTTGTAAAATACTGTAACCGAGATGTTAGCCTGCCTTACGTTAGGATATATATCGCTGTAGATGTATATAACATCACAACCGAGATGTATGGGACGACAGAAACGGGATTCTGTAAAACATTACCAGCGAGGGGCTAGATGGGTTAGGTTAGGTTATGTTACGTTATAGACCTGTATAATGTTCCCACGGTGAAGTAGGGGCCGATACGCCAGGAATGGCGTATAATACTTCATCCGAGATGTTAGGCTGCCTTAGGTTAGGATATATATTGCTTTAGACGTTTATAATGTTCCAACCGAGATGTACGGGACGACAGGGACGGGATTCTGTAAAACATTACCAGCGAGGGCCTAGATGGGTTAGGTTAGGTTATGTTACGTTATAGACGTGTATAATGTTCCCACCGAGAAGTAGAGCCGGTACGCCAGGAATGGCGTAAAATACTGCTACCGAGATGGTAGACTGCCTTAGGTTAGGATATATAACGCTGTAGACGTATATAACGTCCCAAACGAGACCTACGGGACGACACGAACGGTATTCTGTAAAACATTACCAGCGAGGGGCTAGATGTGTTAGGTTAGGTTAGATTACGTTATAGACCTATATAATGTTCCCGCCGAGAAGTAGGGGCCGATACGCCAGGAATGTTGTAAAATACTACATCCGAGATGATAGCCTGCCTCAGGTTAGGATATATATCGCTGTAGACGTATATAACATCCCAACCGAGATGTACGGGACGACAGGAACGGGATTCTGTAAAACATTACCAGCGAGGGGCTAGATGGGTTAGGTTAGGTTATGTTACGTTATAGTCGTGTATAATGTTCCCACCGAGAAGTAGAGCCGATACGCCAGGAATGTCGTAAAATACTGCATCCGAGATGTTAGCCTGCCTTAAGTTAAGATATATAACGCTGTAGACGTATATAATGTCCCATCCGAGACGTACGGGACGACACGAACGGGATTCTGTAAAACATTACCAGCGAGGGGCTAGATGTGTTAGGTTAGGTTATGTTACGTTATAGACCTATATAATGTTCCCACGGTGAAGTAGGGCCCGATACTCCAAGATTGATATAAAATACTACATCCGAGATGTTAGCCTGCCTTACGTTAGGATATATATCGCTGTAGACGTATATAACTTCCCAACCGAGATGTACGGGACGACAGGAACGGGATTCTGTAAAACATTACCAGCGAGGGGCTAGATGGGTTAGGTTAGGTTATGCTACGTTATAGACGTGTATAATGTTCCCACGGTGAAATACGGGCCGATACGCCAGGAATGGCGTAAAATACTGCGACCGAGATGGTAGACTGCCCTAGGTTAGGATATATAACGCTGTAGACGTATATAACGTCCCAAACGAGACCTACGGGACGACACGAACGGTATTCTGTAAAACATTACCAGCGAGGGGCTAGCTGGGTTAGGTTAGGTTATGTTACGTTATAGACGTGTATAATGTTCCCACCGAGAAGTAGAGCCGATACGCCAGGAATGTTGTAAAATACTGTAACCGAGATGTTAGCCTGCCTTGCGTTAGAATATATATCGCTGTAGATGTATATAACATCACAACCGAGATGTATGGGACGACAGAAACGGGATTCTGTAAAACATTACCAGCGAGGGGCTAGATGGGTTAGGTTAGGTTATGTTACGTTATAGACCTGTATAATGTTCCCACGGTGAAGTAGGGGCCGATACGCCAGGAATGGCGTATAATACTTCATCCGAGATGTTAGCCTGCCTTAGGTTAGGATATATATTGCTTTAGACGTTTATAATGTTCCAACCGAGATGTACGGGACGACAGGAACGGGATTCTGTAAAACATTACCAGCGAGGGGCTAGATGGGTTAGGTTAGGTTATGTTACGTTATAGACGTGTATAATGTTCCCACCGAGAAGTAGAGCCGATACGCCAGGAATGTCGTAAAATACTGCATCCGAGATGTTAGCCTGCCTTAAGTTAAGATATATAACGCTGTAGACGGATATAATGTCGCATCCGAGACGTACGGGACGACATGAACGGGACTCTGTAAAACATTACCAGCGAGGGGCTAGATGTGTTAGGTTAGGTTATGTTACCTTATAGACCTATATAATGTTCCCACCGAGAAGTATGGGCCGATATGGCAGGAATGTTGTAAAATACTGCAACCGAGATGTTAGCCTGCCTTAGGCTAGGATATATAACGCTGTAGAAGTTTATAATGTCCCATCCGAGGCGTACGGGACGACAGGAACGGGATTCTGTAAATCATTACCAGCGAGGGGCTAGATGGGTTAGGTTAGGTTGTGATACGTTATAAACGTATATAATGTTCCCACCGAGAAGTAGGGGCCGATATGCCAGGAATGTTGTAAAATACTGCATCCGAGATGTTAGCCTGCCTTAGGTTAGGATATATAACGCTATAGACGTATATAATATACCAACCGAGATGTACGGGACGACAGGAACGGGATTCTGTAAAACATTACCAGCGAGGGGCTAGATGGGTTAGGTTAGGTTATGTTACGTTATAGACGTGTATAATGTTCCCACCGAGAAGTAGAGCCGATACGCCAGGAATGTTGTAAAATACTGCATCCGAGATATTAGCCTGCCGTAGGTTAAGATATATAACGCTATAGACGTATATAATATCCCAACCGAGATGTACCGGACGACACGAACGCGATTCTGTAAAACATTGCCAACGAGGGACTAGATGGGATAGGTTAGGTTATGTTACGTTGTAGACGTATATAATGTTCCCACCGAGAAGTAGGGGCCGATACTCCAAGAATGTTGTAAAATACCACATCCGAGATGTTAGCCTGCCTTACGATAGGATATATATCGCTGTAGACGTATATAACTTCCCAACCGAGATGTACGGGACGACAGGAACGGGATTCTGTAAAACATTACCAGCGAGGGGCTAGATGGGTTAGGTTAGGTTATGTTACGTTATAGACGTGTATAATGTTCCCACCGAGAAGTAGAGCCGATACGCCAGGAATGGCGTAAAATACTTCATCCGAGATGATAGCCTGCCTTAGGTTAGGATATATATCGCTGTAGACGTATATAACATACCAACCGAGATGTACGGGACGACACGAACGGGATTCGGTAAAACATTACCAGCGAGGGGCTAGATGTGTTAGGTTAAGTTATGTTACGTTATAGACCTATATAATGTTCCCACCGAGAAGTATGGGCCGATACGCCAGGAATGTTGTAAAATACTGCAACCGAGATGTTAGCCTGCCTTAGGTTAGGATATATAACGCTGTAGACGTTTATAATGTCCCAACAGGGACGTACGGGACGTCAGGAACGGGATTCTGTAAAACATTACCAGCGAGGGGCTAGATGGGTTAGGTTAGGTTGTGATACGTTATAAACGTATATAATGTTCCCACCGAGAAGTAGGGGCCGATATGCCAGGAATGTTGTAAAATACTGCATCCGAGATGTTAGCCTGCCTTAGGTTAGGATATATAACGCTATAGACGTATATAATATCCCAACCGAGATGTACGGGACGCCACGAACGGGATTCTGTAAAACATTACCAGCGAGGGGCTAGATGTGTTAGGTTAGGTTAGATTACGTTATAGACCTATATAATGTTCCCGCCGAGAAGTAGGGGCCGATACTCCAAGAATGTTGTAAAATACCACATCCGAGATGTTAGCCTGCCTTACGTTAGGATATATATCGCTGTAGACGTATATAACTTCCCAACCGAGATGTACGGGACGACAGGAACGGGATTCTGTAAAACATTACCAGCGAGGGGCTAGATGGGTTAGGTTAGGTTATGTTACGTTATAGACGTGTATAATGTTCCCACGGTGAAGTAGGGGCCGATACGCCAGGAATGGCGTAAAATACTTCATCCGAGATGTTAGCCTGCCTTAGGTTAGGATATATAACGCTGTAGACGTATATAATGTCCCAACCGAGACGTAGGGGACGACACGAACGGGATTCGGTAAAACATTACCAGCGAGGGGCTAGATGTGTTAGGTTAAGTTATGTTACGTTATAGACCTATATAATGTTCCCACCGAGAAGTATGGGCCGATACGCCAGGAATGTTGTAAAATACTGCAACCGAGATGTTAGCCTGCCTTAGGTTAGGATATATAACGCTGTAGACGTTTATAATGTCCCAACAGAGACGTACGGGACGTCAGGAACGGGATTCTGTAAAACATTACCAGCGAGGGGCTAGATGGGTTAGGTTAGGTTGTGATACGTTATAAACGTATATAATGTTCCCACCGAGAAGTAGGGGCCGATATGCCAGGAATGTTGTAAAATACTGCATCCGAGATGTTAGCCTGCCTTAGGTTAGGATATATAACGCTATAGTCGTATATAATATCCCAACCGAGATGTACGGGACGCCACGAACGGGATTCTGTAAAATATTACGAGCGAGGGGCTAGATGGGTTAGGTTAGGTTATGTTACGTTACAGACGTATATAATGTTCCCGCCGAGAAGTAGGGGCCGATACGCCAGGAAGGTTGTAAAATACTGTAACCGAGATGTTAGCCTGCCTTACGTTAGGATATATATCGCTGTAGATGTATATAACATCACAACCGAGATGTATGGGACGACAGAAACGGGATTCTGTAAAACATTACCAGCGAGGGGCTAGATGGGTTAGGTTAGGTTATGTTACGTTATAGACCTGTATAATGTTCCCACGGTGAAGTAGGGGCCGATACGCCAGGAATGGCGTATAATACTTCATCCGAGATGTTAGGCTGCCTTAGGTTAGGATATATATTGCTTTAGACGTTTATAATGTTCCAACCGAGATGTACGGGACGACAGGGACGGGATTCTGTAAAACATTACCAGCGAGGGCCTAGATGGGTTAGGTTAGGTTATGTTACGTTATAGACGTGTATAATGTTCCCACCGAGAAGTAGAGCCGGTACGCCAGGAATGGCGTAAAATACTGCTACCGAGATGGTAGACTGCCTTAGGTTAGGATATATAACGCTGTAGACGTATATAACGTCCCAAACGAGACCTACGGGACGACACGAACGGTATTCTGTAAAACATTACCAGCGAGGGGCTAGATGTGTTAGGTTAGGTTAGATTACGTTATAGACCTATATAATGTTCCCGCCGAGAAGTAGGGGCCGATACGCCAGGAATGTTGTAAAATACTACATCCGAGATGATAGCCTGCCTCAGGTTAGGATATATATCGCTGTAGACGTATATAACATCCCAACCGAGATGTACGGGACGACAGGAACGGGATTCTGTAAAACATTACCAGCGAGGGGCTAGATGGGTTAGGTTAGGTTATGTTACGTTATAGTCGTGTATAATGTTCCCACCGAGAAGTAGAGCCGATACGCCAGGAATGTCGTAAAATACTGCATCCGAGATGTTAGCCTGCCTTAAGTTAAGATATATAACGCTGTAGACGTATATAATGTCCCATCCGAGACGTACGGGACGACACGAACGGGATTCTGTAAAACATTACCAGCGAGGGGCTAGATGTGTTAGGTTAGGTTATGTTACGTTATAGACCTATATAATGTTCCCACGGTGAAGTAGGGCCCGATACTCCAAGATTGATATAAAATACTACATCCGAGATGTTAGCCTGCCTTACGTTAGGATATATATCGCTGTAGACGTATATAACTTCCCAACCGAGATGTACGGGACGACAGGAACGGGATTCTGTAAAACATTACCAGCGAGGGGCTAGATGGGTTAGGTTAGGTTATGCTACGTTATAGACGTGTATAATGTTCCCACGGTGAAATACGGGCCGATACGCCAGGAATGGCGTAAAATACTGCGACCGAGATGGTAGACTGCCCTAGGTTAGGATATATAACGCTGTAGACGTATATAACGTCCCAAACGAGACCTACGGGACGACACGAACGGTATTCTGTAAAACATTACCAGCGAGGGGCTAGCTGGGTTAGGTTAGGTTATGTTACGTTATAGACGTGTATAATGTTCCCACCGAGAAGTAGAGCCGATACGCCAGGAATGTTGTAAAATACTGCATCCGAGATGTTAGCCTGCCTTACGTTAGGATATATATCGCTGTAGACGAATATAACATCCCAACCGAGATGTACGGGACGACACGAACGGGATTCTGTAAAACATTGCCAACGAGGGACTAGATGGGATAGGTTAGGTTATGTTACGTTGTAGACGTATATAATGTTCCCACCGAGAAGTAGGGGCCGATACTCCAAGAATGTTGTAAAATACCACATCCGAGATGTTAGCCTGCCTTACGTTAGGATATATATCGCTGTAGACGTATATAACTTCCCAACCGAGATGTACGGGACGACAGGAACGGGATTCTGTAAAACATTACCAGCGAGGGGCTAGATGGGTTAGGTTAGGTTATGTTACGTTATAGACGTGTATAATGTTCCCACCGAGAAGTAGAGCCGATACGCCAGGAATGGCGTAAAATACTTCATCCGAGATGTTAGCCTGCCTTAGGTTAGGATATATAACGCTGTAGACGTATATAATGTCCCAACCGAGACGTAGGGGACGACACGAACGGGATTCGGTAAAACATTACCAGCGAGGGGCTAGATGTGTTAGGTTAAGTTATGTTACGTTATAGACCTATATAATGTTCCCATCGAGATGTATGGGCCGATACGCCAGGAATGTTGTAAAATACTGCAACCGACATGTTAGCCTGCCTTAGGTTAGGATATATAACGTTGTAGACGTTTATAATGTCCCAACAGAGACGTACGGGACGTCAGGAACGGGATTCTGTAAAACATTACCAGCGAGGGGCTAGATGGGTTAGGTTAGGTTGTGATACGTTATAAACGTATATAATGTTCCCACCGAGAAGTAGGGGCCGATATGCCAGGAATGTTGTAAAATACTGCATCCGAGATGTTAGCCTGCCTTAGGTTAGGATATATAACGCTATAGACGTATATAATATCCCAACCGAGATGTACGGGACGCCACGAACGGGATTCTGTAAAATATTACCAGCGAGGGCCTAGATGGGTTGGTTAGGTTATGTTACGTTATAGACGTGTATAATGTTCCCACCGAGAAGTAGAGCCGATACGCCAGGAATGGCGTAAAATACTGCGACCGAGATGGTAGACTGCCTTAGGTTAGGATATATGGATATAACGCTGTAGACGTATATAACGTCCCAAACGAGACCTACGGGACGACACGAACGGTATTCTGTAAAACATTACCAGCGAGGGGCTAGATGTGTTAGGTTAGGTTAGATTACGTTATAGACCTATATAATGTTCCCGCCGAGAAGTAGGGGCCGATACGCCAGGAATGTTGTAAAATACTACATCCGAGATGATAGCCTGCCTTAGGTTAGGATATATATCGCTGTAGACGTATATAACATCCCAACCGAGATGTACGGGACGACAGGAACGGGATTCTGTAAAACATTACCAGCGAGGGGCTAGATGGGTTAGGTTAGGTTATGTTACGTTATAGACGTGTATAATGTTCCCACCGAGAAGTAGAGCCGATACGCCAGGAATGTTGTAAAATACTGCATCCGAGATGTTAGCCTGCCTTACGTTAGGATATATATCGCTGTAGACGAATATAACATCCCAACCGAGATGTACGGGACGACAGGAACGGGATTCTGTAAAACATTACCAGCGAGGGGCTAGATGGGTTAGGTTGGGGTATGTTACGTTATTGACGTATATAATGTTCCCACCGAGAAGTAGGGGCCGATACTCCAAGAATGTTGTAAAATACCACATCCGAGATGTTAGCCTGCCTTACGTTAGGATATATATCGCTGTAGACGTATATAACTTCCCAACCGAGATGTACGGGACGACAGGAACGGGATTCTGTAAAACATTACCAGCGAGGGGCTAGATGGGTTAGGTTAGGTTATGTTACGTTATAGACGTGTATAATGTTCCCACCGAGAAGTAGAGCCGATACGCCAGGAATGGCGTAAAATACTTCATCCGAGATGTTAGCCTGCCTTAGGTTAGGATATATAACGCTGTAGACGTATATAATGTCCCAACCGAGACGTAGGGGACGACACGAACGGGATTCGGTAAAACATTACCAGCGAGGGGCTAGATGTGTTAGGTTAAGTTATGTTACGTTATAGACCTATATAATGTTCCCACCGAGAAGTAGGGGCCGATACTCCAAGAATGTTGTAAAATACTACATCCGAGATGTTAGCCTGCCTTACGTTAGGATATATATCGCTGTAGACGTATATAACTTCCCAACCGAGATGTACGGGACGACAGGAACGGGATTCTGTAAAACATTACCAGCGAGGGGCTAGATGGGTTAGGTTAGGTTATGTTATGTTATAGACGTGTATAATGTTCCCACCGAGAAGTATGGGCCGATACGCCAGGAATGTTGTAAAATACTGCATCCGAGATGTTAGCCTGCCCTAGGTTAAGATATATAACGCTATAGACGTATATAATATCCCAACCGAGATGTACGGGACGACACGAACGGGATTCTGTAAAACATTGCCAACGAGGGGCTAGATGGGATAGGTTAGGTTATGTTACGTTATAGACGTATATAATGTTCCCACCGAGAAGTATGGGCCGATACTCCAAGAATGTTGTAAAATACTACATCCGAGATGTTAGCCTGCCTTACGTTAGGAAATATAACGCTGTAGACGTATATAATGTCCCATCCGAGACGTACGGGACGACACGAACGGGATTCTGTAAAACATTACCAGCGAGGGGCTAGATGTGTTAGGTTAGGTTATGTTACGTTATAGACCTATATAATGTTCCCACGGTGAAGTAGGGCCCGATACTCCAAGATTGTTGTAAAATACTACATCCGAGATGTTAGCCTGCCTTACGTTAGGATATATATCGCTGTAGACGTATATAACTTCCCAACCGAGATGTACGGGACGACAGGAACGGGATTCTGTAAAACATTACCAGCGAGGGGCTAGATGGGTTAGGTTAGGTTATGTTACGTTATAGACGTGTATAATGTTCCCACCGAGAAGTATGGGCCGATACGCCAGGAATGTTGTAAAATACTGCATCCGAGATGTTAGCCTGCCTTAGGTTAGGATATATAAAGCTATAGACGTATATAATATCCCAACCCAGATGTACAGGACGACACGAACGGGATTCTGTAACATATTACCAGCGAGGGGCTAGATGGGTTAGGCTAGGTTATGCTACGTTATAGACGTGTATAATGTTCCCACGGTGAAGTACGGGCCGATACGCCAGGAATGGCGTAAAATACTGCGACCGAGATGGAAGACTGCCCTAGGTTAGGATATATAACGCTGTAGACGTATATAACGTCCCAAACGAGACCTACGGGACGACACGAACGGTATTCTGTAAAACTTTACCAGCGAGGGGCTAGATGTGTTAGGATAGGTTATATTACGTTATAGACGTGTATAATGTTCCCACCGAGAAGTAGAGCCGATACGCCAGGAATGTTGTAAAATACTGTAACCGAGATGTTAGCCTGCCTTGCGTTAGAATATATATCGCTGTAGATGTATATAACATCACAACCGAGATGTATGGGACGACAGAAACGGGATTCTGTAAAACATTACCAGCGAGGGGCTAGATGGGTTAGGTTAGGTTATGTTACGTTATAGACCTGTATAATGTTCCCACGGTGAAGTAGGGGCCGATACGCCAGGAATGGCGTATAATACTTCATCCGAGATGTTAGCCTGCCTTAGGTTAGGATACATATTGCTTTAGACGTTTATAATGTTCCAACCGAGATGTACGGGACGACAGGAACGGGATTCTGTAAAACATTACCAGCGAGGGCCTAGATGGGTTAGGTTAGGTTATGTTACGTTATAGACGTGTATAATGTTCCCACCGAGAAGTAGAGCCGGTACGCCAGGAATGGCGTAAAATACTGCGACCGAGATGGTAGACTGCCTTAGGTTAGGATATATAACGCTGTAGACGTATATAACGTCCCAAACGAGAGCTACGGGACGACACGAACCGTATTCTGTAAAACATTACCAGCGAGGGGCTAGATGTGTTAGGTTAGGTTAGATTACGTTATAGACCTATATAATGTTCCCGCCGAGAAGTAGGGGCCGATACGCCAGGAATGTTGTAAAATACTACATCCGAGATGATAGCCTGCCTTAGGTTAGGATATATATCGCTGTAGACGTATATAACATCCCAACCGAGATGTACGGGACGACAGGAACGGGATTCTGTAAAACATTACCAGCGAGGGGCTAGATGGGTTAGGTTAGGTTATGTTACGTTATAGACGTGTATAATGTTCCCACCGAGAAGTAGAGCCGATACGCCAGGAATGTCGTAAAATACTGCATCCGAGATGTTAGCCTGCCTTAAGTTAAGATATATAACGCTGTAGACGGATATAATGTCCCATCCGAGACGTACGGGACGACAAGAACGGGACTCTGTAAAACATTACCAGCGAGGGGCTAGATGTGTTAGGTTAGGTTATGTTACCTTATAGACCTATATAATGTTCCCACGGTGAAGTAGGGCCCGATACTCCAAGATTGTAGTAAAATACTACATCCGAGATGTTAGCCTGCCTTACGTTAGGATATATATCGCTGTAGACGTATATAACTTCCCAACCGAGATGTACGGGACGACAGGAACGGGATTCTGTAAAACATTACCAGCGAGGGGCTAGATGGGTTGGGTTAGGTTATGTTACGTTATAGACGTGTATAATGTTCCCACCGAGAAGTATGGGCCGATACGCCAGGAATGTTGTAAAATACTGCATCCGAGATGTTAGCCTGCCTTAGGTTAGGATATATAAAGCTATAGACGTATATAATATCCCAACCCAGATGTACAGGACGACACGAACGGGATTCTGTAACATATTACCAGCGAGGGGCTAGATGGGTTAGGCTAGGTTATGCTACGTTATAGACGTGTATAATGTTCCCACGGTGAAGTACGGGCCGATACGCCAGGAATGGCGTAAAATACTGCGACCGAGATGGAAGACTGCCCTAGGTTAGGATATATAACGCTGTAGACGTATATAACGTCCCAAACGAGACCTACGGGACGACACGAACGGTATTCTGTAAAACTTTACCAGCGAGGGGCTAGATGTGTTAGGATAGGTTATATTACGTTATAGACGTGTATAATGTTCCCACCGAGAAGTAGAGCCGATACGCCAGGAATGTTGTAAAATACTGTAACCGAGATGTTAGCCTGCCTTGCGTTAGAATATATATCGCTGTAGATGTATATAACATCACAACCGAGATGTATGGGACGACAGAAACGGGATTCTGTAAAACATTACCAGCGAGGGGCTAGATGGGTTAGGTTAGGTTATGTTACGTTATAGACCTGTATAATGTTCCCACGGTGAAGTAGGGGCCGATACGCCAGGAATGGCGTATAATACTTCATCCGAGATGTTAGCCTGCCTTAGGTTAGGATATATATTGCTTTAGACGTTTATAATGTTCCAACCGAGATGTACGGGACGACAGGAACGGGATTCTGTAAAACATTACCAGCGAGGGCCTAGATGGGTTAGGTTAGGTTATGTTACGTTATAGACGTGTATAATGTTCCCACCGAGAAGTAGAGCCGGTACGCCAGGAATGGCGTAAAATACTGCGACCGAGATGGTAGACTGCCTTAGGTTAGGATATATAACGCTGTAGACGTATATAACGTCCCAAACGAGAGCTACGGGACGACACGAACCGTATTCTGTAAAACATTACCAGCGAGGGGCTAGATGTGTTAGGTTAGGTTAGATTACGTTATAGACCTATATAATGTTCCCGCCGAGAAGTAGGGGCCGATACGCCAGGAATGTTGTAAAATACTACATCCGAGACGATAGCCTGCCTTTGGTTAGGATATATATCGCTGTAGACGTATATAACATCCCAACCGAGATGTACGGGACGACAGGAACGGGATTCTGTAAAACATTACCAGCGAGGGGCTAGATGGGTTAGGTTAGGTTATGTTACGTTATAGACGTGTATAATGTTCCCACCGAGAAGTAGAGCCGATACGCCAGGAATGTCGTAAAATACTGCATCCGAGATGTTAGCCTGCCTTAAGTTAAGATATATAACGCTGTAGACGGATATAATGTCCCATCCGAGACGTACGGGACGACAAGAACGGGACTCTGTAAAACATTACCAGCGAGGGGCTAGATGTGTTAGGTTAGGTTATGTTACCTTATAGACCTATATAATGTTCCCACGGTGAAGTAGGGCCCGATACTCCAAGATTGTTGTAAAATACTACATCCGAGATGTTAGCCTGCCTTACGTTAGGATATATATCGCTGTAGACGTATATAACTTCCCAACCGAGATGTACGGGACGACAGGAACGGGATTCTGTAAAACATTACCAGCGAGGGGCTAGATGGGTTGGGTTAGGTTATGTTACGTTATAGACGTGTATAATGTTCCCACCGAGAAGTATGGGCCGATACGCCAGGAATGTTGTAAAATACTGCATCCGAGATGTTAGCCTGCCTTAGGTTAGGATATATAAAGCTATAGACGTATATAATATCCCAACCCAGATGTACAGGACGACACGAACGGGATTCTGTAACATATTACCAGCGAGGGGCTAGATGGGTTAGGCTAGGTTATGCTACGTTATAGACGTGTATAATGTTCCCACGGTGAAGTACGGGCCGATACGCCAGGAATGGCGTAAAATACTGCGACCGAGATGGAAGACTGCCCTAGGTTAGGATATATAACGCTGTAGACGTATATAACGTCCCAAACGAGACCTACGGGACGACACGAACGGTATTCTGTAAAACTTTACCAGCGAGGGGCTAGATGTGTTAGGATAGGTTATATTACGTTATAGACGTGTATAATGTTCCCACCGAGAAGTAGAGCCGATACGCCAGGAATGTCGTAAAATACTGCATCCGAGATGTTAGCCTGCCTTAAGTTAAGATATATAACGCTGTAGACGGATATAATGTCCCATCCGCGACGTACGGGACGACAAGAACGGGACTCTGTAAAACATTACCAGCGAGGGGCTAGATGTGTTAGGTTAGGTTATGTTACCTTATAGACCTATATAATGTTCCCACGGTGAAGTAGGGCCCGATACTCCAAGATTGTTGTAAAATACTACATCCGAGATGTTAGCCTGCCTTACGTTAGGATATATATCGCTGTAGACGTATATAACTTCCCAACCGAGATTTACGGGACGACAGGAACGGGATTCTGTAAAACATTACCAGCGAGGGGCTAGATGGGTTGGGTTAGGTTATGTTACGTTATAGACGTGCATAATGTTCCCACCGAGAAGTATGGGCCGATACGCCAGGAATGTTGTAAAATACTGCATCCGAGATGTTACCCTGCCTTAGGTTAGGATATATAAAGCTATAGACGTATATAATATCGCAACCCAGATGTACAGGACGACACGAACGGGATTCTGTAAAATATTACCAGCGAGGGGCTAGATGGGTTAGGTTAGGTTATGCTACGTTATAGACGTGTATAATGTTCCCACGGTGAAGTACGGGCCGATACGCCAGGAATGGCGTAAAATACTCCGACCGAGATGGAACACTGCCCTAGGTTAGGATATATAACGCTGTAGACGTATATAACGTCCCAAACGAGACCTACGGGACGACACGAACGGTATTCTGTAAAACTTTACCAGCGAGGGGCTAGATGTGTTAGGATAGGTTATATTACGTTATAGACCTATATAATGTTCACGCCGAGAAGTAGGGGCCGATACGCCAGGAATGTTGTAAAATACTGTAACCGAGATGTTAGCCTGCCTTGCGTTAGAATATATATCGCTGTAGATGTATATAACATCACAACCGAGATGTATGGGACGACAGAAACGGGATTCTGTAAAACATTACCAGCGAGGGGCTAGATGGGTTAGGTTAGGTTATGTTACGTTATAGACCTGTATAATGTTCCCACGGTGAAGTAGGGGCCGATACGCCAGGAATGGCGTATAATACTTCATCCGAGATGTTAGCCTGCCTTAGGTTAGGATATATATTGCTTTAGACGTTTATAATGTTCCAACCGAGATGTACGGGACGACAGGAACGGGATTCTGTAAAACATTACCAGCGAGGGGCTAGATGGGTTAGGTTAGGTTATGTTACGTTATAGACGTGTATAATGTTCCCACCGAGAAGTAGAGCCGATACGCCAGGAATGTCGTAAAATACTGCATCCGAGATGTTAGCCTGCCTTAAGTTAAGATATATAACGCTGTAGACGGATATAATGTCGCATCCGAGACGTACGGGACGACATGAACGGGACTCTGTAAAACATTACCAGCGAGGGGCTAGATGGGTTAGGTTAGGTTATGTTACGTTATAGACGTGTATAATGTTCCCACCGAGAAGTAGAGCCGATACGCCAGGAATGTCGTAAAATACTGCATCCGAGATGTTAGCCTGCCTTAAGTTAAGATATATAACGCTGTAGACGGATATAATGTCGCATCCGAGACGTACGGGACGACATGAACGGGACTCTGTAAAACATTACCAGCGAGGGGCTAGATGTGTTAGGTTAGGTTATGTTACCTTATAGACCTATATAATGTTCCCACCGAGAAGTATGGGCCGATATGGCAGGAATGTTGTAAAATACTGCAACCGAGATGTTAGCCTGCCTTAGGCTAGGATATATAACGCTGTAGAAGTTTATAATGTCCCATCCGAGGCGTACGGGACGACAGGAACGGGATGCTGTAAATCATTACCAGCGAGGGGCTAGATGGGTTAGGTTAGGTTGTGATACGTTATAAACGTATATAATGTTCCCACCGAGAAGTAGGGGCCGATATGCCAGGAATGTTGTAAAATACTGCATCCGAGATGTTAGCCTGCCTTAGGTTAGGATATATAACGCTATAGACGTATATAATATACCAACCGAGATGTACGGGACGACAGGAACGGGATTCTGTAAAACATTACCAGCGAGGGGCTAGATGGGTTAGGTTAGGTTATGTTACGTTATAGACGTGTATAATGTTCCCACCGAGAAGTAGAGCCGATACGCCAGGAATGTTGTAAAATACTGCATCCGAGATATTAGCCTGCCGTAGGTTAAGATATATAACGCTATAGACGTATATAATATCCCAACCGAGATGTACCGGACGACACGAACGCGATTCTGTAAAACATTGCCAACGAGGGACTAGATGGGATAGGTTAGGTTATGTTACGTTGTAGACGTATATAATGTTCCCACCGAGAAGTAGGGGCCGATACTCCAAGAATGTTGTAAAATACCACATCCGAGATGTTAGCCTGCCTTACGATAGGATATATATCGCTGTAGACGTATATAACTTCCCAACCGAGATGTACGGGACGACAGGAACGGGATTCTGTAAAACATTACCAGCGAGGGGCTAGATGGGTTAGGTTAGGTTATGTTACGTTATAGACGTGTATAATGTTCCCACCGAGAAGTAGAGCCGATACGCCAGGAATGGCGTAAAATACTTCATCCGAGATGATAGCCTGCCTTAGGTTAGGATATATATCGCTGTAGACGTATATAACATACCAACCGAGATGTACGGGACGACACGAACGGGATTCGGTAAAACATTACCAGCGAGGGGCTAGATGTGTTAGGTTAAGTTATGTTACGTTATAGACCTATATAATGTTCCCACCGAGAAGTATGGGCCGATACGCCAGGAATGTTGTAAAATACTGCAACCGAGATGTTAGCCTGCCTTAGGTTAGGATATATAACGCTGTAGACGTTTATAATGTCCCAACAGGGACGTACGGGACGTCAGGAACGGGATTCTGTAAAACATTACCAGCGAGGGGCTAGATGGGTTAGGTTAGGTTGTGATACGTTATAAACGTATATAATGTTCCCACCGAGAAGTAGGGGCCGATATGCCAGGAATGGCGTAAAATACTGCGACCGAGATGGAAGACTGCCCTAGGTTAGGATATATAACGCTGTAGACGTATATAACGTCCCAAACGAGACCTACGGGACGACACGAACGGTATTCTGTAAAACTTTACCAGCGAGGGGCTAGATGTGTTAGGATAGGTTATATTACGTTATAGACCTATATAATGTTCCCGCCGAGAAGTAGGGGCCGATACGCCAGGAATGTTGTAAAATACTGTAACCGAGATGTTAGCCTGCCTTGCGTTAGAATATATATCGCTGTAGATGTATATAACATCACAACCGAGATGTATGGGACGACAGAAACGGGATTCTGTAAAACATTACCAGCGAGGGGCTAGATGGGTTAGGTTAGGTTATGTTACGTTATAGACGTGTATAATGTTCCCACCGAGAAGTAGAGCCGATACGCCAGGAATGTTGTAAAATACTGCATCCGAGATGTTAGCCTGCCTTACGTTAGGATATATATCGCTGTAGACGAATATAACATCCCAACCGAGATGTACGGGACGACAGGAACGGGATTCTGTAAAACATTACCAGCGAGGGGCTAGATGGGTTAGGTTGGGGTATGTTACGTTATTGACGTATATAATGTTCCCACCGAGAAGTAGGGGCCGATACTCCAAGAATGTTGTAAAATACCACATCCGAGATGTTAGCCTGCCTTACGTTAGGATATATATCGCTGTAGACGTATATAACTTCCCAACCGAGATGTACGGGACGACAGGAACGGGATTCTGTAAAACATTACCAGCGAGGGGCTAGATGGGTTAGGTTAGGTTATGTTACGTTATAGACGTGTATAATGTTCCCACCGAGAAGTAGAGCCGATACGCCAGGAATGGCGTAAAATACTTCATCCGAGATGTTAGCCTGCCTTAGGTTAGGATATATAACGCTGTAGACGTATATAATGTCCCAACCGAGACGTAGGGGACGACACGAACGGGATTCGGTAAAACATTACCAGCGAGGGGCTAGATGTGTTAGGTTAAGTTATGTTACGTTATAGACCTATATAATGTTCCCACCGAGAAGTAGGGGCCGATACTCCAAGAATGTTGTAAAATACTACATCCGAGATGTTAGCCTGCCTTACGTTAGGATATATATCGCTGTAGACGTATATAACTTCCCAACCGAGATGTACGGGACGACAGGAACGGGATTCTGTAAAACATTACCAGCGAGGGGCTAGATGGGTTAGGTTAGGTTATGTTATGTTATAGACGTGTATAATGTTCCCACCGAGAAGTATGGGCCGATACGCCAGGAATGTTGTAAAATACTGCATCCGAGATGTTAGCCTGCCTTAGGTTAAGATATATAACGCTATAGACGTATATAATATCCCAACCGAGATGTACGGGACGACACGAACGGGATTCTGTAAAACATTGCCAACGAGGGGCTAGATGGGATAGGTTAGGTTATGTTACGTTATAGACGTATATAATGTTCCCACCGAGAAGTATGGGCCGATACTCCAAGAATGTTGTAAAATACTACATCCGAGATGTTAGCCTGCCTTACGTTAGGAAATATAACGCTGTAGACGTATATAATGTCCCATCCGAGACGTACGGGACGACACGAACGGGATTCTGTAAAACATTACCAGCGAGGGGCTAGATGTGTTAGGTTAGGTTATGTTACGTTATAGACCTATATAATGTTCCCACGGTGAAGTAGGGCCCGATACTCCAAGATTGTTGTAAAATACTACATCCGAGATGTTAGCCTGCCCTACGTTAGGATATATATCGCTGTAGACGTATATAACTTCCCAACCGAGATGTACGGGACGACAGGAACGGGATTCTGTAAAACATTACCAGCGAGGGGCTAGATGGGTTAGGTTAGGTTATGTTACGTTATAGACGTGTATAATGTTCCCACCGAGAAGTATGGGCCGATACGCCAGGAATGTTGTAAAATACTGCATCCGAGATGTTAGCCTGCCTTAGGTTAGGATATATAAAGCTATAGACGTATATAATATCCCAACCCAGATGTACAGGACGACACGAACGGGATTCTGTAAAATATTACCAGCGAGGGGCTAGATGGGTTAGGTTAGGTTATGCTACGTTATAGACGTGTATAATGTTCCCACGTTGAAGTACGGGCCGATACGCCAGGAATGGCGTAAAATACTGCGACCGAGATGGAAGACTGCCCTAGGTTAGGATATATAACGCTGTAGACGTATATAACGTCCCAAACGAGACCTACGGGACGACACGAACGGTATTCTGTAAAACTTTACCAGCGAGGGGCTAGATGTGTTAGGATAGGTTATATTACGTTATAGACCTATATAATGTTCCCGCCGAGAAGTAGGGGCCGATACGCCAGGAATGTTGTAAAATACTGTAACCGAGATGTTAGCCTGCCTTGCGTTAGAATATATATCGCTGTAGATGTATATAACATCACAACCGAGATGTATGGGACGACAGAAACGGGATTCTGTAAAACATTACCAGCGAGGGGCTAGATGGGTTAGGTTAGGTTATGTTACGTTATAGACCTGTATAATGTTCCCACGGTGAAGTAGGGGCCGATACGCCAGGAATGGCGTATAATACTTCATCCGAGATGTTAGCCTGCCTTAAGTTAAGATATATAACGCTGTAGACGGATATAATGTCCCATCCGAGACGTACGGGACGACAAGAACGGGACTCTGTAAAACATTACCAGCGAGGGGCTAGATGTGTTAGGTTAGGTTATGTTACCTTATAGACCTATATAATGTTCCCACGGTGAAGTAGGGCCCGATACTCCAAGATTGTTGTAAAATACTACATCCGAGATGTTAGCCTGCCTTACGTTAGGATATATATCGCTGTAGACGTATATAACTTCCCAACCGAGATGTACGGGACGACAGGAACGGGATTCTGTAAAACATTACCAGCGAGGGGCTAGATGGGTTGGGTTAGGTTATGTTACGTTATAGACGTGTATAATGTTCCCACCGAGAAGTATGGGCCGATACGCCAGGAATGTTGTAAAATACTGCATCCGAGATGTTAGCCTGCCTTAGGTTAGGATATATAAAGCTATAGACGTATATAATATCCCAACCCAGATGTACAGGACGACACGAACGGGATTCTGTAACATATTACCAGCGAGGGGCTAGATGGGTTAGGCTAGGTTATGCTACGTTATAGACGTGTATAATGTTCCCACGGTGAAGTACGGGCCGATACGCCAGGAATGGCGTAAAATACTCCGACCGAGATGGAACACTGCCCTAGGTTAGGATATATAACGCTGTAGACGTATATAACGTCCCAAACGAGACCTACGGGACGACACGAACGGTATTCTGTAAAACTTTACCAGCGAGGGGCTAGATGTGTTAGGATAGGTTATATTACGTTATAGACCTATATAATGTTCACGCCGAGAAGTAGGGGCCGATACGCCAGGAATGTTGTAAAATACTGTAACCGAGATGTTAGCCTGCCTTGCGTTAGAATATATATCGCTGTAGATGTATATAACATCACAACCGAGATGTATGGGACGACAGAAACGGGATTCTGTAAAACATTACCAGCGAGGGGCTAGATGGGTTAGGTTAGGTTATGTTACGTTATAGACCTGTATAATGTTCCCACGGTGAAGTAGGGGCCGATACGCCAGGAATGGCGTATAATACTTCATCCGAGATGTTAGCCTGCCTTAGGTTAGGATATATATTGCTTTAGACGTTTATAATGTTCCAACCGAGATGTACGGGACGACAGGAACGGGATTCTGTAAAACATTACCAGCGAGGGCCTAGATGGGTTAGGTTAGGTTATGTTACGTTATAGACGTGTATAATGTTCCCACCGAGAAGTAGAGCCGGTACGCCAGGAATGGCGTAAAATACTGCGACCGAGATGGTAGACTGCCTTAGGTTAGGATATATAACGCTGTAGACGTATATAACGTCCCAAACGAGAGCTACGGGACGACACGAACCGTATTCTGTAAAACATTACCAGCGAGGGGCTAGATGTGTTAGGTTAGGTTAGATTACGTTATAGACCTATATAATGTTCCCGCCGAGAAGTAGGGGCCGATACGCCAGGAATGTTGTAAAATACTACATCCGAGATGATAGCCTGCCTTAGGTTAGGATATATATCGCTGTAGACGTATATAACATCCCAACCGAGATGTACGGGACGACAGGAACGGGATTCTGTAAAACATTACCAGCGAGGGGCTAGATGGGTTAGGTTAGGTTATGTTACGTTATAGACGTGTATAATGTTCCCACCGAGAAGTAGAGCCGATACGCCAGGAATGTCGTAAAATACTGCATCCGAGATGTTAGCCTGCCTTAAGTTAAGATATATAACGCTGTAGACGGATATAATGTCCCATCCGAGACGTACGGGACGACAAGAACGGGACTCTGTAAAACATTACCAGCGAGGGGCTAGATGTGTTAGGTTAGGTTATGTTACCTTATAGACCTATATAATGTTCCCACGGTGAAGTAGGGCCCGATACTCCAAGATTGTTGTAAAATACTACATCCGAGATGTTAGCCTGCCTTACGTTAGGATATATATCGCTGTAGACGTATATAACTTCCCAACCGAGATGTACGGGACGACAGGAACGGGATTCTGTAAAACATTACCAGCGAGGGGCTAGATGGGTTGGGTTAGGTTATGTTACGTTATAGACGTGTATAATGTTCCCACCGAGAAGTATGGGCCGATACGCCAGGAATGTTGTAAAATACTGCATCCGAGATGTTAGCCTGCCTTAGGTTAGGATATATAAAGCTATAGACGTATATAATATCCCAACCCAGATGTACAGGACGACACGAACGGGATTCTGTAACATATTACCAGCGAGGGGCTAGATGGGTTAGGCTAGGTTATGCTACGTTATAGACGTGTATAATGTTCCCACGGTGAAGTACGGGCCGATACGCCAGGAATGGCGTAAAATACTGCGACCGAGATGGAAGACTGCCCTAGGTTAAGATATATAACGCTGTAGACGTATATAACGTCCCAAACGAGACCTACGGGACGACACGAACGGTATTCTGTAAAACTTTACCAGCGAGGGGCTAGATGTGTTAGGATAGGTTATATTACGTTATAGACGTGTATAATGTTCCCACCGAGAAGTAGAGCCGATACGCCAGGAATGTCGTAAAATACTGCATCCGAGATGTTAGCCTGCCTTAAGTTAAGATATATAACGCTGTAGACGGATATAATGTCCCATCCGCGACGTACGGGACGACAAGAACGGGACTCTGTAAAACATTACCAGCGAGGGGCTAGATGTGTTAGGTTAGGTTATGTTACCTTATAGACCTATATAATGTTCCCACGGTGAAGTAGGGCCCGATACTCCAAGATTGTTGTAAAATACTACATCCGAGATGTTAGCCTGCCTTACGTTAGGATATATATCGCTGTAGACGTATATAACTTCCCAACCGAGATTTACGGGACGACAGGAACGGGATTCTGTAAAACATTACCAGCGAGGGGCTAGATGGGTTGGGTTAGGTTATGTTACGTTATAGACGTGCATAATGTTCCCACCGAGAAGTATGGGCCGATACGCCAGGAATGTTGTAAAATACTGCATCCGAGATGTTACCCTGCCTTAGGTTAGGATATATAAAGCTATAGACGTATATAATATCGCAACCCAGATGTACAGGACGACACGAACGGGATTCTGTAAAATATTACCAGCGAGGGGCTAGATGGGTTAGGTTAGGTTATGCTACGTTATAGACGTGTATAATGTTCCCACGGTGAAGTACGGGCCGATACGCCAGGAATGGCGTAAAATACTCCGACCGAGATGGAACACTGCCCTAGGTTAGGATATATAACGCTGTAGACGTATATAACGTCCCAAACGAGACCTACGGGACGACACGAACGGTATTCTGTAAAACTTTACCAGCGAGGGGCTAGATGTGTTAGGATAGGTTATATTACGTTATAGACCTATATAATGTTCACGCCGAGAAGTAGGGGCCGATACGCCAGGAATGTTGTAAAATACTGTAACCGAGATGTTAGCCTGCCTTGCGTTAGAATATATATCGCTGTAGATGTATATAACATCACAACCGAGATGTATGGGACGACAGAAACGGGATTCTGTAAAACATTACCAGCGAGGGGCTAGATGGGTTAGGTTAGGTTATGTTACGTTATAGACCTGTATAATGTTCCCACGGTGAAGTAGGGGCCGATACGCCAGGAATGGCGTATAATACTTCATCCGAGATGTTAGCCTGCCTTAGGTTAGGATATATATTGCTTTAGACGTTTATAATGTTCCAACCGAGATGTACGGGACGACAGGAACGGGATTCTGTAAAACATTACCAGCGAGGGGCTAGATGGGTTAGGTTAGGTTATGTTACGTTATAGACGTGTATAATGTTCCCACCGAGAAGTAGAGCCGATACGCCAGGAATGTCGTAAAATACTGCATCCGAGATGTTAGCCTGCCTTAAGTTAAGATATATAACGCTGTAGACGGATATAATGTCGCATCCGAGACGTACGGGACGACATGAACGGGACTCTGTAAAACATTACCAGCGAGGGGCTAGATGTGTTAGGTTAGGTTATGTTACCTTATAGACCTATATAATGTTCCCACCGAGAAGTATGGGCCGATATGGCAGGAATGTTGTAAAATACTGCAACCGAGATGTTAGCCTGCCTTAGGCTAGGATATATAACGCTGTAGAAGTTTATAATGTCCCATCCGAGGCGTACGGGACGACAAGAACGGGATTCTGTAAATCATTACCAGCGAGGGGCTAGATGGGTTAGGTTAGGTTGTGATACGTTATAAACGTATATAATGTTCCCACCGAGAAGTAGGGGCCGATATGCCAGGAATGTTGTAAAATACTGCATCCGAGATGTTAGCCTGCCTTAGGTTAGGATATATAACGCTATAGACGTATATAATATACCAACCGAGATGTACGGGACGACAGGAACGGGATTCTGTAAAACATTACCAGCGAGGGGCTAGATGGGTTAGGTTAGGTTATGTTACGTTATAGACGTGTATAATGTTCCCACCGAGAAGTAGAGCCGATACGCCAGGAATGTTGTAAAATACTGCATCCGAGATATTAGCCTGCCGTAGGTTAAGATATATAACGCTATAGACGTATATAATATCCCAACCGAGATGTACCGGACGACACGAACGCGATTCTGTAAAACATTGCCAACGAGGGACTAGATGGGATAGGTTAGGTTATGTTACGTTGTAGACGTATATAATGTTCCCACCGAGCAGTAGGGGCCGATACTCCAAGAATGTTGTAAAATACCACATCCGAGATGTTAGCCTGCCTTACGATAGGATATATATCGCTGTAGACGTATATAACTTCCCAACCGAGATGTACGGGACGACAGGAACGGGATTCTGTAAAACATTACCAGCGAGGGGCTAGATGGGTTAGGTTAGGTTATGTTACGTTATAGACGTGTATAATGTTCCCACCGAGAAGTAGAGCCGATACGCCAGGAATGGCGTAAAATACTTCATCCGAGATGATAGCCTGCCTTAGGTTAGGATATATATCGCTGTAGACGTATATAACATACCAACCGAGATGTACGGGACGACACGAACGGGATTCGGTAAAACATTACCAGCGAGGGGCTAGATGTGTTAGGTTAAGTTATGTTACGTTATAGACCTATATAATGTTCCCACCGAGAAGTATGGGCCGATACGCCAGGAATGTTGTAAAATACTGCAACCGAGATGTTAGCCTGCCTTAGGTTAGGATATATAACGCTGTAGACGTTTATAATGTCCCAACAGGGACGTACGGGACGTCAGGAACGGGATTCTGTAAAACATTACCAGCGAGGGGCTAGATGGGTTAGGTTAGGTTGTGATACGTTATAAACGTATATAATGTTCCCACCGAGAAGTAGGGGCCGATATGCCAGGAATGTTGTAAAATACTGCATCCGAGATGTTAGCCTGCCTTAGATTAGGATATATAACGCTATAGACGTATATAATATCCCAACCGAGATGTACGGGACGCCACGAACGGGATTCTGTAAAACATTACCAGCGAGGGGCTAGATGTGTTAGGTTAGGTTAGATTACGTTATAGACCTATATAATGTTCCCGCCGAGAAGTAGGGGCCGATACTCCAAGAATGTTGTAAAATACCACATCCGAGATGTTAGCCTGCCTTACGTTAGGATATATATCGCTGTAGACGTATATAACTTCCCAACCGAGATGTACGGGACGACAGGAACGGGATTCTATAAAACATTACCAGCGAGGGGCTAGATGGGTTAGGTTAGGTTATGTTACGTTATAGACGTGTATAATGTTCCCACGGTGAAGTAGGGGCCGATACGCCAGGAATGGCGTAAAATACTTCATCCGAGATGTTAGCCTGCCTTAGGTTAGGATATATAACGCTGTAGACGTATATAATGTCCCAACCGAGACGTAGGGGACGACACGAACGGGATTCGGTAAAACATTACCAGCGAGGGGCTAGATGTGTTAGGTTAAGTTATGTTACGTAATAGACCTATATAATGTTCCCACCGAGAAGTATGGGCCGATACGCCAGGAATGTTGTAAAATACTGCAACCGAGATGTTAGCCTGCCTTAGGTTAGGATATATAACGCTGTAGACGTTTATAATGTCCCAACAGAGACGTACGGGACGTCAGGAACGGGATTCTGTAAAACATTACCAGCGAGGGGCTAGATGGGTTAGGTTAGGTTGTGATACGTTATAAACGTATATAATGTTCCCACCGAGAAGTAGGGGCCGATATGCCAGGAATGTTGTAAAATACTGCATCCGAGATGTTAGCCTGCCTTAGGTTAGGATATATAACGCTATAGACGTATATAACATCCCAACCGAGATGTACGGGACGACAGGAACGGGATTCTGTAAAACATTACCAGCGAGGGGCTAGATGGGTTAGGTTAGGTTATGTTACGTTATAGACGTGTATAATGTTCCCACCGAGAAGTAGAGCCGATACGCCAGGAATGTCGTAAAATACTGCATCCGAGATGTTAGCCTGCCTTAAGTTAAGATATATAACGCTGTAGACGGATATAATGTCCCATCCGAGACGTACGGGACGACAAGAACGGGACTCTGTAAAACATTACCAGCGAGGGGCTAGATGTGTTAGGTTAGGTTATGTTACCTTATAGACCTATATAATGTTCCCACGGTGAAGTAGGGCCCGATACTCCAAGATTGTTGTAAAATACTACATCCGAGATGTTAGCCTGCCTTACGTTAGGATATATATCGCTGTAGACGTATATAACTTCCCAACCGAGATGTACGGGACGACAGGAACGGGATTCTGTAAAACATTACCAGCGAGGGGCTAGATGGGTTGGGTTAGGTTATGTTACGTTATAGACGTGTATAATGTTCCCACCGAGAAGTATGGGCCGATACGCCAGGAATGTTGTAAAATACTGCATCCGAGATGTTAGCCTGCCTTAGGTTAGGATATATAAAGCTATAGACGTATATAATATCCCAACCCAGATGTACAGGACGACACGAACGGGATTCTGTAACATATTACCAGCGAGGGGCTAGATGGGTTAGGCTAGGTTATGCTACGTTATAGACGTGTATAATGTTCCCACGGTGAAGTACGGGCCGATACGCCAGGAATGGCGTAAAATACTGCGACCGAGATGGAAGACTGCCCTAGGTTAAGATATATAACGCTGTAGACGTATATAACGTCCCAAACGAGACCTACGGGACGACACGAACGGTATTCTGTAAAACTTTACCAGCGAGGGGCTAGATGTGTTAGGATAGGTTATATTACGTTATAGACGTGTATAATGTTCCCACCGAGAAGTAGAGCCGATACGCCAGGAATGTCGTAAAATACTGCATCCGAGATGTTAGCCTGCCTTAAGTTAAGATATATAACGCTGTAGACGGATATAATGTCCCATCCGCGACGTACGGGACGACAAGAACGGGACTCTGTAAAACATTACCAGCGAGGGGCTAGATGTGTTAGGTTAGGTTATGTTACCTTATAGACCTATATAATGTTCCCACGGTGAAGTAGGGCCCGATACTCCAAGATTGTTGTAAAATACTACATCCGAGATGTTAGCCTGCCTTACGTTAGGATATATATCGCTGTAGACGTATATAACTTCCCAACCGAGATTTACGGGACGACAGGAACGGGATTCTGTAAAACATTACCAGCGAGGGGCTAGATGGGTTGGGTTAGGTTATGTTACGTTATAGACGTGCATAATGTTCCCACCGAGAAGTATGGGCCGATACGCCAGGAATGTTGTAAAATACTGCATCCGAGATGTTACCCTGCCTTAGGTTAGGATATATAAAGCTATAGACGTATATAATATCGCAACCCAGATGTACAGGACGACACGAACGGGATTCTGTAAAATATTACCAGCGAGGGGCTAGATGGGTTAGGTTAGGTTATGCTACGTTATAGACGTGTATAATGTTCCCACGGTGAAGTACGGGCCGATACGCCAGGAATGGCGTAAAATACTCCGACCGAGATGGAACACTGCCCTAGGTTAGGATATATAACGCTGTAGACGTATATAACGTCCCAAACGAGACCTACGGGACGACACGAACGGTATTCTGTAAAACTTTACCAGCGAGGGGCTAGATGTGTTAGGATAGGTTATATTACGTTATAGACCTATATAATGTTCACGCCGAGAAGTAGGGGCCGATACGCCAGGAATGTTGTAAAATACTGTAACCGAGATGTTAGCCTGCCTTGCGTTAGAATATATATCGCTGTAGATGTATATAACATCACAACCGAGATGTATGGGACGACAGAAACGGGATTCTGTAAAACATTACCAGCGAGGGGCTAGATGGGTTAGGTTAGGTTATGTTACGTTATAGACCTGTATAATGTTCCCACGGTGAAGTAGGGGCCGATACGCCAGGAATGGCGTATAATACTTCATCCGAGATGTTAGCCTGCCTTAGGTTAGGATATATATTGCTTTAGACGTTTATAATGTTCCAACCGAGATGTACGGGACGACAGGAACGGGATTCTGTAAAACATTACCAGCGAGGGGCTAGATGGGTTAGGTTAGGTTATGTTACGTTATAGACGTGTATAATGTTCCCACCGAGAAGTAGAGCCGATACGCCAGGAATGTCGTAAAATACTGCATCCGAGATGTTAGCCTGCCTTAAGTTAAGATATATAACGCTGTAGACGGATATAATGTCGCATCCGAGACGTACGGGACGACATGAACGGGACTCTGTAAAACATTACCAGCGAGGGGCTAGATGGGATAGGTTAGGTTATGTTACGTTGTAGACGTATATAATGTTCCCACCGAGCAGTAGGGGCCGATACTCCAAGAATGTTGTAAAATACCACATCCGAGATGTTAGCCTGCCTTACGATAGGATATATATCGCTGTAGACGTATATAACTTCCCAACCGAGATGTACGGGACGACAGGAACGGGATTCTGTAAAACATTACCAGCGAGGGGCTAGATGGGTTAGGTTAGGTTATGTTACGTTATAGACGTGTATAATGTTCCCACCGAGAAGTAGAGCCGATACGCCAGGAATGGCGTAAAATACTTCATCCGAGATGATAGCCTGCCTTAGGTTAGGATATATATCGCTGTAGACGTATATAACATACCAACCGAGATGTACGGGACGACACGAACGGGATTCGGTAAAACATTACCAGCGAGGGGCTAGATGTGTTAGGTTAAGTTATGTTACGTTATAGACCTATATAATGTTCCCACCGAGAAGTATGGGCCGATACGCCAGGAATGTTGTAAAATACTGCAACCGAGATGTTAGCCTGCCTTAGGTTAGGATATATAACGCTGTAGACGTTTATAATGTCCCAACAGGGACGTACGGGACGTCAGGAACGGGATTCTGTAAAACATTACCAGCGAGGGGCTAGATGGGTTAGGTTAGGTTGTGATACGTTATAAACGTATATAATGTTCCCACCGAGAAGTAGGGGCCGATATGCCAGGAATGTTGTAAAATACTGCATCCGAGATGTTAGCCTGCCTTAGGTTAGGATATATAACGCTATAGACGTATATAATATCCCAACCGAGATGTACGGGACGCCACGAACGGGATTCTGTAAAACATTACCAGCGAGGGGCTAGATGTGTTAGGTTAGGTTAGATTACGTTATAGACCTATATAATGTTCCCGCCGAGAAGTAGGGGCCGATACTCCAAGAATGTTGTAAAATACCACATCCGAGATGTTAGCCTGCCTTACGTTAGGATATATATCGCTGTAGACGTATATAACTTCCCAACCGAGATGTACGGGACGACAGGAACGGGATTCTGTAAAACATTACCAGCGAGGGGCTAGATGGGTTAGGTTAGGTTATGTTACGTTATAGACGTGTATAATGTTCCCACGGTGAAGTAGGGGCCGATACGCCAGGAATGGCGTAAAATACTTCATCCGAGATGTTAGCCTGCCTTAGGTTAGGATATATAACGCTGTAGACGTATATAATGTCCCAACCGAGACGTAGGGGACGACACGAACGGGATTCGGTAAAACATTACCAGCGAGGGGCTAGATGTGTTAGGTTAAGTTATGTTACGTAATAGACCTATATAATGTTCCCACCGAGAAGTATGGGCCGATACGCCAGGAATGTTGTAAAATACTGCAACCGAGATGTTAGCCTGCCTTAGGTTAGGATATATAACGCTGTAGACGTTTATAATGTCCCAACAGAGACGTACGGGACGTCAGGAACGGGATTCTGTAAAACATTACCAGCGAGGGGCTAGATGGGTTAGGTTAGGTTGTGATACGTTATAAACGTATATAATGTTCCCACCGAGAAGTAGGGGCCGATATGCCAGGAATGTTGTAAAATACTGCATCCGAGATGTTAGCCTGCCTTAGGTTAGGATATATAACGCTATAGACGTATATAATATCCCAACCGAGATGTACGGGACGCCACGAACGGGATTCTGTAAAATATTACGAGCGAGGGGCTAGATGGGTTAGGTTAGGTTATGTTACGTTACAGACGTATATAATGTTCCCACCGAGAAGTAGGGGCCGATACTCCAAGAATGTTGTAAAATACTACATCCGAGATGTTAGCCTGCCTTACGTTAGGATATATATCGCTGTAGACGTATATAACATCACAACCGAGATGTATGGGACGACAGAAACGGGATTCTGTAAAACATTACCAGCGAGGGGCTAGATGGGTTAGGTTAGGTTATGTTACGTTATAGACTTGTATAATGTTCCCACGGTGAAGTAGGGGCCGATACGCCAGGAATGGCGTATAATACTTCATCCGAGATGTTAGCCTGCCTTAGGTTAGGATATATATTGCTTTAGACGTTTATAATGTTCCAACCGAGATGTACGGGACGACAGGAACGGGATTCTGTAAAACATTACCAGCGAGGGCCTAGATGGGTTAGGTTAGGTTATGTTACGTTATAGACGTGTATAATGTTCCCACCGAGAAGTAGAGCCGATACGCCAGGAATGGCGTAAAATACTGCGACCGAGATGGTAGACTGCCTTAGGTTAGGATATATAACGCTGTAGACGTATATAACGTCCCAAACGAGACCTACGGGACGACACGAACGGTATTCTGTAAAACATTACCAGCGAGGGGCTAGATGTGTTAGGTTAGGTTAGATTACGTTATAGACCTATATAATGTTCCCGCCGAGAAGTAGGGGCCGATACGCCAGGAATGTTGTAAAATACTACATCCGAGATGATAGCCTGCCTTAGGTTAGGATATATATCGCTGTAGACGTATATAACATCCCAACCGAGATGTACGGGACGACAGGAACGGGATTCTGTAAAACATTACCAGCGAGGGGCTAGATGGGTTGGGTTAGGTTATGTTACGTTATAGACGTGTATAATGTTCCCACCGAGAAGTAGAGCCGATACGCCAGGAATGTTGTAAAATACTGCATCCGAGATGTTAGCCTGCCTTACGTTAGGATATATATCGCTGTAGACGAATATAACATCCCAACCGAGATGTACGGGACGACAGGAACGGGATTCTGTAAAACATTACCAGCGAGGGGCTAGATGGGTTAGGTTAGGTTATGTCACGTTATAGACGTGTATAATGTTCCCACCGAGAAGTAGAGCCGATACGCCAGGAATGGCGTAAAATACTTCATCCGAGATGTTAGCCTGCCTTAGGTTAGGATATATAACGCTGTAGACGTATATAATGTCCCAACCGAGACGTAGGGGACGACACGAACGGGATTCGGTAAAACATTACCAGCGAGGGGCTAGATGTGTTAGGTTATGTTATGTTACGTTATAGACCTATATAATGTTCCCACCGAGAAGTATGGGCCGATACGCCGGGAATGTTGTAAAATACTGCAACCGAGATGTTAGCCTGCCTTAGGTTAGGATATATAACGCTGTAGACGTTTATAATGTCCCAACAGAGACGTACGGGACGTCAGGAACGGGATTCTGCAAAACATTACCAGCGAGGGGCTAGATGGGTTAGGTTAGGTTGTGATACGTTATAAACGTATATAATGTTCCCACCGAGAAGTAGGGGCCGATATGCCAGGAATGTTGTAAAATACTGCATCCGAGATGTTAGCCTGCCTTAGGTTAGGATATATAACGCTATAGACGTATATAATATCCCAACCGAGATGTACGGGACGCCACGAACGGGATTCTGTAAAATATTACGAGCGAGGGGCTAGATGGGTTAGGTTAGGTTATGTTACGTTACAGACGTATATAATGTTCCCACCGAGAAGTAGGGGCCGATACTCCAAGAATGTTGTAAAATACTACATCCGAGATGTTAGCCTGCCTTACGTTAGGATATATATCGCTGTAGACGTATATAACATCACAACCGAGATGTATGGGACGACAGAAACGGGATTCTGTAAAACATTACCAGCGAGGGGCTAGATGGGTTAGGTTAGGTTATGTTACGTTATAGACCTGTATGATGTTCCCACGGTGAAGTAGGGGCCGATACGCCAGGAATGGCGTATAATACTTCATCCGAGATGTTAGCCTGCCTTAGGTTAGGATATATATTGCTTTAGACGTTTATAATGTTCCAACCGAGATGTACGGGACGACAGGAACGGGATTCTGTAAAACATTACCAGCGAGGGCCTAGATGGGTTAGGTTAGGTTATGTTACGTTATAGACGTGTATAATGTTCCCACCGAGAAGTAGAGCCGATACGCCAGGAATGGCGTAAAATACTGCGACCGAGATGATAGCCTGCCTTAGGTTAGGATATATATCGCTGTAGACGTATATAACATCCCAACCGAGATGTACGGGACGACAGGAACGGGATTCTGTAAAACATTACCAGCGAGGGGCTAGATGGGTTAGGTTAGGTTATGTTACGTTATAGACGTGTATAATGTTCCCACCGAGAAGTAGAGCCGATACGCCAGGAATGTTGTAAAATACTGCATCCGAGATGTTAGCCTGCCTTAGGTTAGGATATATAAAGCTATAGACGTATATAATATCCCAACCCAGATGTACAGGACGACACGAACGGGATTCTGTAAAATATTACCAGCGAGGGGCTAGATGGGTTAGGTTAGGTTATGCTACGTTATAGAGGTGTATAATGTTCCCACGGTGAAGTACGGGCCGATACGCCAGGAATGGCGTAAAATACTGCGACCGAGATGGAAGACTGCCTTAGGTTAGGATATATAACGCTGTAGACGTATATAACGTCCCAAACGAGACCTACGGGACGACACGAACGGTATTCTGTAAAACATTACCAGCGAGGGGCTAGATGTGTTAGGTTAGGTTAGATTACGTTATAGACCTATATAATGTTCCCGCCGAGAAGTAGGGGCCGATACGCCAGGAATGTTGTAAAATACTACATCCGAGATGATAGCCTGCCTTAGGTTAGGATATATATCGCTGTAGACGTATATAACATCCCAACCGAGATGTACGGGACGACAGGAACGGGATTCTGTAAAACATTACCAGCGAGGGGCTAGATGGGTTAGGTTAGGTTATGTTACGTTATAGACGTGTATAATGTTCCCACCGAGAAGTAGAGCCGATACGCCAGGAATGTCGTAAAATACTGCATCCGAGATGTTAGCCTGCCTTAAGTTAAGATATATAACGCTGTAGACGGATATAATGTCCCATCCGAGACGTACGGGACGACATGAACGGGACTCTGTAAAACATTACCAGCGAGGGGCTAGATGTGTTAGGTTAGGTTATGTTACCTTATAGACCTATATAATGTTCCCACCGAGAAGTATGGGCCGATACGGCAGGAATGTTGTAAAATACTGCAACCGAGATGTTAGCCTGCCTTAGGTTAGGATATATAACGCTGTAGAAGTTTATAATGTCCCATCCGAGGCGTACGGGACGACAGGAACGGGATTCTGTAAATCATTACCAGCGAGGGGCTAGATGGATTAGGTTAAGTTGTGATACGTTATAGACGTGTATAATGTTCCCACCGAGAAGTAGAGCCGATACGCCAGGAATGGCGTAAAATACTGCGACCGAGATGGTAGACTGCCTTAGGTTAGTATATATAACGCTGTAGACGTATATAACGTCCCAAACGAGACCTACGGGACGACACGAACGGTATTCTGTAAAACATTACCAGCGAGGGGCTAGATGTGTTAGGTTAGGTTAGATTACGTTATAGACCTATATAATGTTCCCGCCGAGAAGTAGGGGCCGATACGCCAGGAATGTTGTAAAATACTACATCCGAGATGATAGCCTGCCTTAGGTTAGGATATATATCGCTGTAGACGTATATAACATCCCAACCGAGATGTACGGGACGACAGGAACGGGATTCTGTAAAACATTACCAGCGAGGGGCTAGATGGGTTAGGTTAGGTTGTGATACGTTATAAACGTATATAATGTTCCCACCGAGAAGTAGGGGCCGATATGCCAGGAATGTTGTAAAATACTGCATCCGAGATGTTAGCCTGCCTTAGGTTAGGATATATAACGCTATAGACGTATATAATATCCCAACCGAGATGTACGGGACGCCACGAACGGGATTCTGTAAAATATTACGAGCGAGGGGCTAGATGGGTTAGGTTAGGTTATGTTACGTTACAGACGTATATAATGTTCCCACCGAGAAGTAGGGGCCGATACTCCAAGAATGTTGTAAAATACTACATCCGAGATGTTAGCCTGCCTTACGTTAGGATATATATCGCTGTAGACGTATATAACATCACAACCGAGATGTATGGGACGACAGAAACGGGATTCTGTAAAACATTACCAGCGAGGGGCTAGATGGGTGAGGTTAGGTTATGTTACGTTATAGACCTGTATGATGTTCCCACGGTGAAGTAGGGGCCGATACGCCAGGAATGGCGTATAATACTTCATCCGAGATGTTAGCCTGCCTTAGGTTAGGATATATATTGCTTTAGACGTTTATAATGTTCCAACCGAGATGTACGGGACGACAGGAACGGGATTCTGTAAAACATTACCAGCGAGGGCCTAGATGGGTTAGGTTAGGTTATGTTACGTTATCGACGTGTATAATGTTCCCACCGAGAAGTAGAGCCGATACTCCAAGAATGTTGTAAAATACTACATCCGACGTGTTAGCCTGCCTTACGTTAGGATATATATCGCTGTAGACGTATATAACATCCCAACCGAGATGTACGGGACGACACGAACGGGATTCTGTAAAACATTGCCAACGAGGGGCTAGATGGGATAGGTTAGGTTATGTTACGTTACAGACGTATATAATGTTCCCACTGAGAAGTAGGGGCCGATACGCCAGGAATGTCGTAAAATACTGCATCCGAGATGTTAGCCTGCCTTAGGTTAGGATATATAAAGCTATAGACGTATATAATATCCCAACCCAGATGTACAGGACGACACGAACGGGATTCTGTAAAATATTACCAGCGAGGGGCTAGATGGGTTAGGTTAGGTTATGCTACGTTATAGAGGTGTATAATGTTCCCACGGTGAAGTAGGGGCCGATACGCCAGGAATGGCGTATAATACTTCATCCGAGATGTTAGCCTGCCTTAAGTTAAGATATATAACGCTGTAGACGGATATAATGTCCCATCCGAGACGTACGGGACGACATGAACGGGACTCTGTAAAACATTACCAGCGAGGGGCTAGATGTGTTAGGTTAGGTTATGTTACCTTATAGACCTATATAATGTTCCCACCGAGAAGTATGGGCCGATACGGCAGGAATGTTGTAAAATACTGCAACCGAGATGTTAGCCTGCCTTAGGTTAGGATATATAACGCTGTAGAAGTTTATAATGTCCCATCCGAGACGTACGGGACGACATGAACGGGACTCTGTAAAACATTACCAGCGAGGGGCTAGATGTGTTAGGTTAGGTTATGTTACCTTATAGACCTATATAATGTTCCCACCGAGAAGTATGGGCCGATACGGCAGGAATGTTGTAAAATACTGCAACCGAGATGTTAGCCTGCCTTAGGTTAGGATATATAACGCTGTAGAAGTTTATAATGTCCCATCCGAGACGTACGGGACGACAGGAACGGGATTCTGTAAATCATTACCAGCGAGGGGCTAGATGGGTTAGGTTATGTTGTGATACGTTATAAACGTATATAATGTTCCCACCGAGAAGTAGGGGCCGATATGCCAGGAATGTTGTAAAATACTGCATCCTAGATGTTAGCCTGCCTTAGGTTAGGATATATAACGCTATAGACGTATATAATATCCCAACCGAGATGTACGGGACGACAGGAACGGGATTCTGTAAAACATTGCCAGCGAGGGGCTAGATGGGTTAGGTTAGGGTATGTTACGTTATTGACGTATATAATGTTCCCACCGAGAAGTAGGGACCGATACTCCAAGAATGTTGTAAAATACTACATCCGACATGTTAGCCTGCCTTACGTTAGGATATATATCGCTGTAGACGTATATAACATGCCAACCGAGATGTACGGGACGACACGAACGGGATTCTGTAAAACATTGCCAACGAGGGGCTAGATGGGATAGGTTAGGTTATGTTACGTTACGGACGTATATAATGTTCCCACTGAGAAGTAGGGGCCGATACGCCAGGAATGTCGTAAAATACTGCATGCGAGATGTTAGCCTGCCTTAAGTTAAGATATATAACGCTGTAGACGGATATAATGTCCCATCCGAGACGTACGGGACGACATGAACGGGACTCTGTAAAACATTACCAGCGAGGGGCTAGATGTGTTAGGTTAGGTTATGTTACCTTATAGACCTATATAATGTTCCCACCGAGAAGTATGGGCCGATACGGCAGGAATGTTGTAAAATACTGCAACCGAGATGTTAGCCTGCCTTAGGTTAGGATATATAACGCTGTAGAAGTTTATAATGTCCCATCCGAGACGTACGGGACGACAGGAACGGGATTCTGTAAATCATTACCAGCGAGGGGCTAGATGGGTTAGGTTAGGTTGTGATACGTTATAAACGTATATAATGTTCCCACCGAGAAGTAGGGGCCGATATGCCAGGAATGTTGTAAAATACTGCATCCTAGATGTTAGCCTGCCTTAGGTTAGGATATATAACGCTATAGACGTATATAATATCCCAACCGAGATGTACGGGACGACAGGAACGGGATTCTGTAAAAGATTGCCAGCGAGGGGCTAGATGGGTTAGGTTAGGGTATGTTACGTTATTGACGTATATAATGTTCCCACCGAGAAGTAGGGACCGATACTCCAAGAATGTTGTAAAATACTACATCCGACATGTTAGCCTGCCTTACGTTAGGATATATATCGCTGTAGACGTATATAACATGCCAACCGAGATGTACGGGACGGCACGAACGGGATTCTGTAAAACATTGCCAACGAGGGGCTAGATGGGATAGGTTAGGTTATGTTACGTTACGGACGTATATAATGTTCCCACTGAGAAGTAGGGGCCGATACGCCAGGAATGTCGTAAAATACTGCATGCGAGATGTTAGCCTGCCTTAAGTTAAGATATATAACGCTGTAGACGGATATAATGTCCCATCCGAGACGTACGGGACGACATGAACGGGACTCTGTAAAACATTACCAGCGAGGGGCTAGATGTGTTAGGTTAGGTTATGTTACCTTATAGACCTATATAATGTTCCCACCGAGAAGTATGGGCCGATACGGCAGGAATGTTGTAAAATACTGCAACCGAGATGTTAGCCTGCCTTAGGTTAGGATATATAACGCTGTAGAAGTTTATAATGTCCCATCCGAGACGTACGGGACGACAGTAACGGGATTCTGTAAATCATTACCAGCGAGGGGCTAGATGGGTTAGATTAGGTTGTGATACGTTATAAACGTATATAATGTTCCCACCGAGAAGTAGGCGCCGATATGCCAGGAATGTTGTAAAATAATATATCCGAGAAGTTAGCCTGCCTTAGGTTAGGATATATATCGCTGTAGACGTATATAATATCCCAACCGAGATGTACGGGACGACACGAACGGGATTCTGTAAAACATTGCCAACGAGGGGCTAGGTGGGATAGGTTAGGTTATGTTACGTTATAGACGTGTATAGTGTTCCCACCGAGAAGTAGAGCCGATACGCCAGGAATGTTGTAAAATACTGCATCCGAGATGTTAGCCTGCCTTAGGTTAAGATATATAACGCTATAGACGTATATAATATCCCAACCGAGATGTACGGGACGACAGGAACGGGATTCTGTAAAACATTGCCAGCGAGGGGCTAGATGGGTTAGGTTAGGGTATGTTACGTTATTGACGTATATAATGTTCCCACCGAGAAGTAGGGACCGATACTCCAAGAATGTTGTAAAATACTACATCCGACATGTTAGCCTGCCTTACGTTAGGATATATATCGCTGTAGACGTATATAACATGCCAACCGAGATGTACGGGACGACACGAACGGGATTCTGTAAAACATTGCCAACGAGGGGCTAGGTGGGATAGGTTAGGTTATGTTACGTTATAGACGTGTATAGTGTTCCCACCGAGAAGTAGAGCCGATACGCCAGGAATGTTGTAAAATACTGCATCCGAGATGTTAGCCTGCCTTAGGTTAAGATATATAACGCTATAGACGTATATAATATCCCAACCGAGATGTACGGGACGACAGGAACGGGATTCTGTAAAACATTGCCAGCGAGGGGCTAGATGGGTTAGGTTAGGGTATGTTACGTTATTGACGTATATAATGTTCCCACCGAGAAGTAGGGACCGATACTCCAAGAATGTTGTAAAATACTACATCCGACATGTTAGCCTGCCTTACGTTAGGATATATATCGCTGTAGACGTATATAACATCCCAACCGAGATGTACGGGACGACACGAACGGGATTCTGTAAAACATTGCCAACGAGGGGCTAGATGGGATAGGTTAGGTTATGTTACGTTACGGACGTATATAATGTTCCCACTGAGAAGTAGGGGCCGATACGCCAGGAATGTCGTAAAATACTGCATGCGAGATGTTAGCCTGCCTTAAGTTAAGATATATAACGCTGTAGACGGATATAATGTCCCATCCGAGACGTACGGGACGACATGAACGGGACTCTGTAAAACATTACCAGCGAGGGGCTAGATGTGTTAGGTTAGGTTATGTTACCTTATAGACCTATATAATGTTCCCACCGAGAAGTATGGGCCGATACGGCAGGAATGTTGTAAAATACTGCAACCGAGATGTTAGCCTGCCTTAGGTTAGGATATATAACGCTGTAGAAGTTTATAATGTCCCATCCGAGACGTACGGGACGACAGGAACGGGATTCTGTAAATCATTACCAGCGAGGGGCTAGATGGGTTAGATTAGGTTGTGATACGTTATAAACGTATATAATGTTCCCACCGAGAAGTAGGCGCCGATATGCCAGGAATGTTGTAAAATAATATATCCGAGAAGTTAGCCTGCCTTAGGTTAGTATATATATCGCTGTAGACGTATATAATATCCCAACCGAGATGTACGGGACGACACGAACGGGATTCTGTAAAACATTGCCAACGAGGGGCTAGGTGGGATAGGTTAGGTTATGTTACGTTACAGACGTATATAATGTTCCCACCGAGAAGTAGGGGCCGATACTCCAAGAATGTTGTAAAATACTACATCCGAGATGTTAGCCTGCCTTACGTTAGGATATATATCGCTGTAGAAGCATATAACATCCCATCCGAGATGTACGGGACGACAGGAACGGGATTCTGTAAAACATTACCAGCGAGGGGCTAGATGGGTTAGGTTAGGTTATGTTACGTTATAGACGTGTATAATCTTCCCACCGAGAAGTACGGGCCGATACGCCAGGAATGTTGTAAAATACTGCATCCGAGATGTTAGCCTGCCTTAGGTTAGGATATATATCGCTGTAGACGTATATAACATCCCAACCGAGATGTACGGGACGAAACGAACGGGATTCTGTAAAACATTGCCAAAGAGGGGCTAGATGGGATAGGTTAGGTTATGTTACGTTACAGACGTATACAATGTTCCCCCCGAGAAGTAGGGGCCGATACTCCAAGAATGTTGTAAAATACTACATCCGAGATGTTAGCCTGCCTTACGTTAGGATATATATCGCTGTAGACGTATATAACATCCCAACCGAGATGTACGGGACGACAGGAACGGGATTCTGTAAAACATTACCAGCGAGGGGCTAGATGTGTTAGGTTAGGTTATGTTACGTTATAGACCTATATAAAGTTCCCACCGAGAAGTATGGGCCGATACGCCAGGAATGTTGTAAAATACAGCAACCGAGATGTTAGCCTGCCTTAGGTTAGGATATATAACGCTGTAGACGTTTATAATGTCCCAACAGAGACGTACGGGACGACAGGAACGGGATTCTGTAAAACATTGCCAGCGAGGGGCTAGATGGGTTAGGTTAGGGTATGTTACGTTATTGACGTATATAATGTTCCCACCGAGAAGTAGGGGCCGATACTCCAAGAATGTTGTAAAATACTACATCCGACATGTTAGCCTGCCTTACGTTAGGATATATATCGCTGTAGACGTATATAACATCCCAACCGAGATGTACGGGACGACACGAACGGGATTCTGTAAAACATTGCCAACGAGGGGCTAGATGGGATAGGTTAGGTTATGTTACGTTACAGACGTATATAATGTTCCCACTGAGAAGTAGGGGCCGATACGCCAGGAATGTCGTAAAATACTGCATCCGAGATGTTAGCCTGCCTTAAGTTAAGATATATAACGCTGTAGACGGATATAATGTCCCATCCGAGACGTACGGGACGACATGAACGGGACTCTGTAAAACATTACCAGCGAGGGGCTAGATGTGTTAGGTTAGGTTATGTTACCTTATAGACCTATATAATCTTCCCACCGAGAAGTATGGGCCGATACGGCAGGAATGTTGTAAAATACTGCAACCGAGATGTTAGCCTGCCTTAGGTTAGGATATATAACGCTGTAGAAGTTTACATTGTCCCATCCGAGACGTACGGGACGACAGGAACGGGATTCTGTAAATCATTACCAGCGAGGGGCTAGATGGGTTAGATTAGGTTGTGATACGTTATAAACGTATATAATGTTCCCACCGAGAAGTAGGCGCCGATATGCAAGGAATGTTGTAAAATAATATATCCGAGAAGTTAGCCTGCCTTAGGTTAGTATATATATCGCTGTAGACGTATATAATATCCCAACCGAGATGTACGGGACGACACGAACGGGATTCTGTAAAACATTGCCAACGAGGGGCTAGGTGGGATAGGTTAGGTTATGTTACGTTACAGACGTATATAATGTTCCCACCGAGAAGTAGGGGCCGACACTCCAAGAATGTTGTAAAATACTACATCCGAGATGTTAGCCTGCCTTACGTTAGGATATATATCGCTGTAGAAGCATATAACATCCCATCCGAGATGTACGGGACGACAGGAACGGGATTCTGTAAAACATTACCAGCGAGGGGCTAGATGGGTTAGGTTAGGTTATGTTACGTTATAGACGTGTATAATCTTCCCACCGAGAAGTACGGGCCGATACGCCAGGAATGTTGTAAAATACTGCATCCGAGATGTTAGCCTGCCTTAGGTTAGGATATATAACGCTGTAGACGTATATAATGTCCCAACCGAGACGTAGGGGACGACACGAACGGGATTCGGTAAAACATTACCAGCGAGGGGCTAGATGTGTTAGGTTAAGTTATGTTACGTTATAGACCTATATAATGTTCCCACCGAGAAGTATGGGCCGATACGCCAGGAATGTTGTAAAATACTGCAACCGAGATGTTAGCCTGCCTTAGGTTAGGATATATAACGCTGTAGACGTTTATAATGTCCCAACAGAGACGTACGGGACGTCAGGAACGGGATTCTGTAAAACATTACCAGCGAGGGGCTAGATGGGTTAGGTTAGGTTGTGATACGTTATAAACGTATATAATGTTCCCACCGAGAAGTACGGGCCGATATGCCAGGAATGTTGTAAAATACTGCATCCGAGATGTTAGCCTGCCTTAGGTTAGGATATATAACGCTATAGACGTATATAATATCCCAACCGAGATGTACGGGACGCCACGAACGGGATTCTGTAAAATATTACGAGCGAGGGGCTAGATGGGTTAGGTTAGGTTATGTTACGTTACAGACGTATATAATGTTCTCACCGAGAAGTAGGGGCCGATACTCCAAGAATGTTGTAAAATACTACATCCGAGATGTTAGCCTGCCTTACGTTAGGATATATATCGCTGTAGACGTATATAACATCACAACCGAGATGTATGGGACGACAGAAACGGGATTCTGTAAAACATTACCAGCGAGGGGCTAGATGGGTGAGGTTAGGTTATGTTACGTTATAGACCTGTATGATGTTCCCACGGTGAAGTAGGGGCCGATACGCCAGGAATGGCGTATAATACTTCATCCGAGATGTTAGCCTGCCTTAGGTTAGGATATATATTGCTTTAGACGTTTATAATGTTCCAACCGAGATGTACGGGACGACAGGAACGGGATTCTGTAAAACATTACCAGCGAGGGCCTAGATGGGTTAGGTTAGGTTATGTTACGTTATCGACGTGTATAATGTTCCCACCGAGAAGTAGAGCCGATACTCCAAGAATGTTGTAAAATACTACATCCGACGTGTTAGCCTGCCTTACGTTAGGATATATATCGCTGTAGACGTATATAACATCCCAACCGAGATGTACGGGACGACACGAACGGGATTCTGTAAAACATTGCCAACGAGGGGCTAGATGGGATAGGTTAGGTTATGTTACGTTACAGACGTATATAATGTTCCCACTGAGAAGTAGGGGCCGATACGCCAGGAATGTCGTAAAATACTGCATCCGAGATGTTAGCCTGCCTTAAGTTAAGATATATAACGCTGTAGACGGATATAATGTCCCATCCGAGACGTACGGGACGACATGAACGGGACTCTGTAAAACATTACCAGCGAGGGGCTAGATGTGTTAGGTTAGGTTATGTTACCTTATAGACCTATATAATGTTCCCACCGAGAAGTATGGGCCGATACGGCAGGAATGTTGTAAAATACTGCAACCGAGATGTTAGCCTGCCTTAGGTTAGGATATATAACGCTGTAGAAGTTTATAATGTCCCATCCGAGACGTACGGGACGACATGAACGGGACTCTGTAAAACATTACCAGCGAGGGGCTAGATGTGTTAGGTTAGGTTATGTTACCTTATAGACCTATATAATGTTCCCACCGAGAAGTATGGGCCGATACGGCAGGAATGTTGTAAAATACTGCAACCGAGATGTTAGCCTGCCTTAGGTTAGGATATATAACGCTGTAGAAGTTTATAATGTCCCATCCGAGACGTACGGGACGACAGGAACGGGATTCTGTAAATCATTACCAGCGAGGGGCTAGATGGGTTAGGTTAGGTTGTGATACGTTATAAACGTATATAATGTTCCCACCGAGAAGTAGGGGCCGATATGCCAGGAATGTTGTAAAATACTGCATCCGAGATGTTAGCCTGCCTTAGGTTAGGATATATAACGCTATAGACGTATATAATATCCCAACCGAGATGTACGGGACGACAGGAACGGGATTCTGTAAAACATTGCCAGCGAGGGGCTAGATGGGTTAGGTTAGGGTATGTTACGTTATTGACGTATATAATGTTCCCACCGAGAAGTAGGGACCGATACTCCAAGAATGTTGTAAAATACTACATCCGACATGTTAGCCTGCCTTACGTTAGGATATATATCGCTGTAGACGTATATAACATGCCAACCGAGATGTACGGGACGACACGAACGGGATTCTGTAAAACATTGCCAACGAGGGGCTAGATGGGATAGGTTAGGTTATGTTACGTTACGGACGTATATAATGTTCCCACTGAGAAGTAGGGGCCGATACGCCAGGAATGTCGTAAAATACTGCATGCGAGATGTTAGCCTGCCTTAAGTTAAGATATATAACGCTGTAGACGGATATAATGTCCCATCCGAGACGTACGGGACGACATGAACGGGACTCTGTAAAACATTACCAGCGAGGGGCTAGATGTGTTAGGTTAGGTTATGGTACCTTATAGACCTATATAATGTTCCCACCGAGAAGTATGTCCCGATACGGCAGGAATGTTGTAAAATACTGCAACCGAGATGTTAGCCTGCTTTAGGTTAGGATATATAACGCTGTAAAAGTTTATAATGTCCCATCCGAGACGTACGGGACGACAGGAACGGGATTCTGTAAATCATTACCAGCGAGGGGCTAGATGGGTTAGATTAGGTTGTGATACGTTATAAACGTATATAATGTTCCCACCGAGAAGTAGGCGCCGATATGCCAGGAATGTTGTAAAATAATATATCCGAGAAGTTAGCCTGCCTTAGGTTAGGATATATATCGCTGTAGACGTATATAATATCCCAACCGAGATGTACGGGACGACACGAACGGGATTCTGTAAAACATTGCCAACGAGGGGCTAGGTGGGATAGGTTAGGTTATGTTACGTTATAGACGTGTATAGTGTTCCCACCGAGAAGTAGAGCCGATACGCCAGGAATGTTGTAAAATACTGCATCCGAGATGTTAGCCTGCCTTAGGTTAAGATATATAACGCTATAGACGTATATAATATCCCAACCGAGATGTACGGGACGACAGGAACGGGATTCTGTAAAACATTGCCAGCGAGGGGCTAGATGGGTTAGGTTAGGGTATGTTACGTTATTGACGTATATAATGTTCCCACCGAGAAGTAGGGACCGATACTCCAAGAATGTTGTAAAATACTACATCCGACATGTTAGCCTGCCTTACGTTAGGATATATATCGCTGTAGACGTATATAACATGCCAACCGAGATGTACGGGACGACACGAACGGGATTCTGTAAAACATTGCCAACGAGGGGCTAGATGGGATAGGTTAGGTTATGTTACGTTACGGACGTATATAATGTTCCCACTGAGAAGTAGGGGCCGATACGCCAGGAATGTCGTAAAATACTGCATGCGAGATGTTAGCCTGCCTTAAGTTAAGATATATAACGCTGTAGACGGATATAATGTCCCATCCGAGACGTACGGGACGACATGAACGGGACTCTGTAAAACATTACCAGCGAGGGGCTAGATGTGTTAGGTTAGGTTATGTTACCTTATAGACCTATATAATGTTCCCACCGAGAAGTATGGGCCGATACGGCAGGAATGTTGTAAAATACTGCAACCGAGATGTTAGCCTGCCTTAGGTTAGGATATATAACGCTGTAGAAGTTTATAATGTCCCATCCGAGACGTACGGGACGACAGGAACGGGATTCTGTAAATCATTACCAGCGAGGGGCTAGATGGGTTAGATTAGGTTGTGATACGTTATAAACGTATATAATGTTCCCACCGAGAAGTAGGCGCCGATATGCCAGGAATGTTGTAAAATAATATATCCGAGAAGTTAGCCTGCCTTAGGTTAGGATATATATCGCTGTAGACGTATATAATATCCCAACCGAGATGTACGGGACGACACGAACGGGATTCTGTAAAACATTGCCAACGAGGGGCTAGATGGGATAGGTTAGGTTATGTTACGTTACGGACGTATATAATGTTCCCACTGAGAAGTAGGGGCCGATACGCCAGGAATGTCGTAAAATACTGCATGCGAGATGTTAGCCTGCCTTAAGTTAAGATATATAACGCTGTAGACGGATATAATGTCCCATCCGAGACGTACGGGACGACATGAACGGGACTCTGTAAAACATTACCAGCGAGGGGCTAGATGTGTTAGGTTAGGTTATGTTACCTTATAGACCTATATAATGTTCCCACCGAGAAGTATGGGCCGATACGGCAGGAATGTTGTAAAATACTGCAACCGAGATGTTAGCCTGCCTTAGGTTAGGATATATAACGCTGTAGAAGTTTATAATGTCCCATCCGAGACGTACGGGACGACAGGAACGGGATTCTGTAAATCATTACCAGCGAGGGGCTAGATGGGTTAGATTAGGTTGTGATACGTTATAAACGTATATAATGTTCCCACCGAGAAGTAGGCGCCGATATGCCAGGAATGTTGTAAAATAATATATCCGAGAAGTTAGCCTGCCTTAGGTTAGGATATATATCGCTGTAGACGTATATAATATCCCAACCGAGATGTACGGGACGACACGAACGGGATTCTGTAAAACATTGCCAACGAGGGGCTAGGTGGGATAGGTTAGGTTATGTTACGTTATAGACGTGTATAGTGTTCCCACCGAGAAGTAGAGCCGATACGCCAGGAATGTTGTAAAATACTGCATCCGAGATGTTAGCCTGCCTTAGGTTAAGATATATAACGCTATAGACGTATATAATATCCCAACCGAGATGTACGGGACGACAGGAACGGGATTCTGTAAAACATTGCCAGCGAGGGGCTAGATGGGTTAGGTTAGGGTATGTTACGTTATTGACGTATATAATGTTCCCACCGAGAAGTAGGGACCGATACTCCAAGAATGTTGTAAAATACTACATCCGACATGTTAGCCTGCCTTACGTTAGGATATATATCGCTGTAGACGTATATAACATGCCAACCGAGATGTACGGGACGACACGAACGGGATTCTGTAAAACATTGCCAACGAGGGGCTAGATGGGATAGGTTAGGTTATGTTACGTTACGGACGTATATAATGTTCCCACTGAGAAGTAGGGGCCGATACGCCAGGAATGTCGTAAAATACTGCATGCGAGATGTTAGCCTGCCTTAAGTTAAGATATATAACGCTGTAGACGGATATAATGTCCCATCCGAGACGTACGGGACGACATGAACGGGACTCTGTAAAACATTACCAGCGAGGGGCTAGATGTGTTAGGTTAGGTTATGTTACCTTATAGACCTATATAATGTTCCCACCGAGAAGTATGGGCCGATACGGCAGGAATGTTGTAAAATACTGCAACCGAGATGTTAGCCTGCCTTAGGTTAGGATATATAACGCTGTAGAAGTTTATAATGTCCCATCCGAGACGTACGGGACGACAGGAACGGGATTCTGTAAATCATTACCAGCGAGGGGCTAGATGGGTTAGATTAGGTTGTGATACGTTATAAACGTATATAATGTTCCCACTGAGAAGTAGGCGCCGATATGCCAGGAATGTTGTAAAATAATATATCCGAGAAGTTAGCCTGCCTTAGGTTAGGATATATATCGCTGTAGACGTATATAATATCCCAACCGAGATGTACGGGACGACACGAACGGGATTCTGTAAAACATTGCCAACGAGGGGCTAGGTGGGATAGGTTAGGTTATGTTACGTTATAGACGTGTATAGTGTTCCCACCGAGAAGTAGAGCCGATACGCCAGGAATGTTGTAAAATACTGCATCCGAGATGTTAGCCTGCCTTAGGTTAAGATATATAACGCTATAGACGTATATAATATCCCAACCGAGATGTACGGGACGACAGGAACGGGATTCTGTAAAACATTGCCAGCGAGGGGCTAGATGGGTTAGGTTAGGGTATGTTACGTTATTGACGTATATAATGTTCCCACCGAGAAGTAGGGACCGATACTCCAAGAATGTTGTAAAATACTACATCCGACATGTTAGCCTGCCTTACGTTAGGATATATATCGCTGTAGACGTATATAACATCCCAACCGAGATGTACGGGACGACACGAACGGGATTCTGTAAAACATTGCCAACGAGGGGCTAGATGGGATAGGTTAGGTTATGTTACGTTACGGACGTATATAATGTTCCCACTGAGAAGTAGGGGCCGATACGCCAGGAATGTCGTAAAATACTGCATGCGAGATGTTAGCCTGCCTTAAGTTAAGATATATAACGCTGTAGACGGATATAATGTCCCATCCGAGACGTACGGGACGACATGAACGGGACTCTGTAAAACATTACCAGCGAGGGGCTAGATGTGTTAGGTTAGGTTATGTTACCTTATAGACCTATATAATGTTCCCACCGAGAAGTATGGGCCGATACGGCAGGAATGTTGTGAAATACTGCAACCGAGATGTTAGCCTGCCTTAGGTTAGGATATATAACGCTGTAGAAGTTTATAATGTCCCATCCGAGACGTACGGGACGACAGGAACGGGATTCTGTAAATCATTACCAGCGAGGGGCTAGATGGGTTAGATTAGGTTGTGATACGTTATAAACGTATATAATGTTCCCACCGAGAAGTAGGCGCCGATATGCCAGGAATGTTGTAAAATAATATATCCGAGAAGTTAGCCTGCCTTACGTTAGGATATATATCGCTGTAGACGTATATAACATCCCAACCGAGATGTACGGGACGACACGAACGGGATTCTGTAAAACATTGCCAACGAGGGGCTAGGTGGGATAGGTTAGGTTATGTTACGTTACAGACGTATATAATGTTCCCACCGAGAAGTAGGCGCCGATACTCCAAGAATGTTGTAAAATACTACATCCGAGATGTTAGCCTGCCTTACGTTAGGATATATATCGCTGTAGAAGCATATAACATCCCATCCGAGATGTACGGGACGACAGGAACGGGATTCTGTAAAACATTACCAGCGAGGGGCTAGATGGGTTAGGTTAGGTTATGTTACGTTATAGACGTGTATAATCTTCCCACCGAGAAGTACGGGCCGATACGCCAGGAATGTTGTAAAATACTGCATCCGAGATGTTAGCCTGCCTTAGGTTAGGATATATATCGCTGTAGACGTATATAACATCCCAACCGAGATGTACGGGACGAAACGAACGGGATTCTGTAAAACATTGCCAAAGAGGGGCTAGATGGGATAGGTTAGGTTATGTTACGTTACAGACGTATACAATGTTCCCCCCGAGAAGTAGGGGCCGATACTCCAAGAATGTTGTAAAATACTACATCCGAGATGCTAGCCTGCCTTACGTTAGGATATATATCGCTGTAGACGTATATAACATCCCAACCGAGATGTACGGGACGACAGGAACGGGATTCTGTAAAACATTACCAGCGAGGGGCTAGATGTGTTAGGTTAGGTTATGTTACGTTATAGACCTATATAAAGTTCCCACCGAGAAGTATGGGCCGATACGCCAGGAATGTTGTAAAATACAGCAACCGAGATGTTAGCCTGCCTTAGGTTAGGATATATAACGCTGTAGACGTTTATAATGTCCCAACAGAGACGTACGGGACGACAGGAACGGGATTCTGTAAAACATTGCCAGCGAGGGGCTAGATGGGTTAGGTTAGGGTATGTTACGTTATTGACGTATATAATGTCCCACCGAGAAGTAGGGGCCGATACTCCAAGAATGTTGTAAAATACTACATCCGACATGTTAGCCTGCCTTACGTTAGGATATATATCGCTGTAGACGTATATAACATCCCAACCGAGATGTACGGGACGACACGAACGGGATTCTGTAAAACATTGCCAACGAGGGGCTAGATGGGATAGGTTAGGTTATGTTACGTTACAGACGTATATAATGTTCCCACTGAGAAGTAGGGGCCGATACGCCAGGAATGTCGTAAAATACTGCATCCGAGATGTTAGCCTGCCTTAAGTTAAGATATATAACGCTGTAGACGGATATAATGTCCCATCCGAGACGTACGGGACGACATGAACGGGACTCTGTAAAACATTACCAGCGAGGGGCTAGATGTGTTAGGTTAGGTTATGTTACCTTATAGACCTATATAATCTTCCCACCGAGAAGTATGGGCCGATACGGCAGGAATGTTGTAAAATACTGCAACCGAGATGTTAGCCTGCCTTAGGTTAGGATATATAACGCTGTAGAAGTTTATATTGTCCCATCCGAGACGTACGGGACGACACGAACGGGATTCTGTAAAACATTGCCAGCGAGGGGCTAGATGGGATAGGTTAGGTTATGTTACGTTATAGACATATATAATGTTCCCACCGAGAAGTAGAGGCCGATCCTACAGAAATGTTGTAAAATACTATATCCGAGAAATTAGCCTGCCTTAGGTTAGGATATATATCGCTGTAGACGTTTATAATATCCCAACCGAGACGTACGGGACGTCACGAACGGTATTCTGTAAAACATTACCAATGAGGGACTAGATGTGTCAGGTTAGGTTATGTTACGTTATAGACCTATATAATGTTCCCACCGAGAAGTATGGGCCGATATGCCAGGAATGTTGTAAAATACTGCAACCGAGATGTTAGCCTGCCTTAGGTTAGCATACATAACGCTATAGACGTATATAATGTCCAAACCGAGACGTACAGGACGGCAGGAACGAGATACTGTAAAACATTACCAGCGAGGGGCTAGATGGGATAGGTTACGTTATGTTACGTTATAGACGTATATAATGTTCCCACCGAGAAGTATGGACCGATACGCCAGGAATGTCGTGAAATACTGCATCCGAGATGTTAGCCTGCCTTAGGTTAGGATATATATCGCTGTAGACGTATCTAATATCCCAACCGAGATGTACGGGACGACACGAACAGGATTCTGTAAAACATTGCCAGCGGGGGGCTGGATGGGATAGGTTAGGTTATGTTACGTTATAGACGTATATAATGTTCCCACCGAGAAGTAGAGGCCGATCTTACAGAAATGTTGTAAAATACTATATCCGAGAAATTAGCCTGCCTTAGGTTAGGATATATATCGCTGTAGACGTTTATAATATCCCAACCGAGACGTACGGGACGTCACGAACGGTATTCTGTAAAACATTACCAGCGAGGGACTAGATGTGTCAGGTTAGGTTATGTTACGTTATAGACCTATATAATGTTCCCACCGAGAAGTATGCGCCGATATGCCAGGAATGTTGTAAAATACAATATCCGAGAAGTTAGCCTGCCTTAGGTTAGGATATATATCGCTGTAGACGTTTATAATGTCTCATCCGAGACGTACGGGACGACAGGGACGGGATTCTGTAAAACATTACCAGCGAGGGGCTTGATGGGTTAGGATAGGTTGTGATACGTTATAAACGTATATAATGTTCCCACCGAGAAGTAGGGGCCAGTATGCCAGGGATGTTGTAAAATACTGCATCCGAGATGATAGCTTGACTTAGGTTAGGATATATAACGCTATAGACGTATATAATATTCCAACCGAGATGTACGGGACGACAGTGACGGGATTCTGTAAAACATTACCAGCGAGGGGCTAGATGGGTTAGGATAGGTTGTGATACGTTATAAACGTATATAATGTTCCCACCGAGAAGTAGAGGCCGATCTTACAGAAATGTTGTAAAATACTATATCCGAGAAATTAGCCTGCCTTAGGTTAGGATATATATCGCTGTAGACGTTTATAATATCCCAACCGAGACGTACGGGACGTCACGAACGGGATTCTGTGAAATATTACCAGCGAGGGGCTAGATGGGTTAGGTTAGATTATGTTAAGTTATAGACGTGTATAATATTCCCACGGTGAAGTAGGGGCCGATACGCCAGGAATGGAGTAAAATACTTCATCCGAGATGTTAGCCTCCCTTAGGTTAGGATATATATTTCTGTAGACGTTTATAATGTCCCAACCGAGACGTACGGGACGATAGGGACGGGATTCTGTAAAACATTACCAGCGAGGGGCTAGATGGGTTAGGTTAGGTTGTGATACGTTATAGACGTTTATAATGTTCCCACCGAGAAGTATGGGCCGATACGCCAGGAATGTTGTAAAATACTGCATCCGAGATGTTAGCCTGCCTTAGGTTAGGCATATAACGCTAGAGACGTATATAATATCCCAACCGAGATGTACGGGACGACACGAACGGGATTCTGTACAACATTGCCAACGAGGGGCTAGATGGGATAGGTTAGGTTATGTTAAGTTATAGACGTGTATAATGTTCCCACGGTGAAGTAGGGGCCGATACGCCAGGAATGGAGTAAAATACTTCATCCGAGATGTTAGCCTCCCTTAGGTTAGGATATATATTGCTGTAGACGTTTATAATGTCCCAACCGAAACGTCCGGGACGGCAGGAACGGGATACTGTAAAACATTACCAGCGAGGGGCTAGATGGGTTAGGATAGGTTGTGATACGTTATAAACGTATATACTGTTCCCACCGAGAAGTAGGGGCCGGTATGCCAGGGATGTTGTAAAATACTGCATCCGAGATGATAGCTTGACTTAGGTTAGGATATATAACGCTATAGACGTATATAATATTCCAACCGAGATGTACGGGACGCCACGAACGGGATTCTGTAAAACATTGCCAACGAGGGGCTAGATGGGATAGGTTAGGTTATGTTACGTTACACACGTATATAATGTTCCCACCGAGAAGTATGGGCCGATACGCCAGGAATGTTGTAGTATACTGCATCCGAGATGTTAGCCTGCCTTAGGTTAGGTATATAACGCTAGAGACGTATATAATATCCCAACCGAGATGTACCGGACGACACGAACGGGATTCTGTAAAATATTACCAGCGAGGGGCTAGATGGGTTGGGTTAGGTTATGTTACGTTATAGACGTATATAGTGTTTCCACCGAGAAGTAGGGGCCGATACTACAAGAATGTTGTAAAATACTTCATCCGAGATGTTAGCCTGCCTTAGGTTAGGATATATATTTCTGTAGACGTTTATAATGTCCCAACCGAGACGTACGGGACGACAGGGACGGGATTCTGTAAAACATTACCAGCGAGGGGCTAGATGGGTTAGGTTAGGTTGTGATACGTTATAGACGTTTATAATGTTCCCACCGAGAAGTATGGGCCGATACGCCAGGAATGTTGTAAAATACTGCATCCGAGATGTTAGCCTGCCTTAGGTTAGGTATATAACGCTAGAGACGTATATAATATCCCAACCGAGATGTACGGGACGACACGAACGGGATTCTGTAAAACATTGCCAGCGGGGGGCTGGATGGGATAGGTTAGGTTATGTTACGTTATAGACGTATATAATGTTCCCACCGAGAAGTAGAGGCCGATCTTACAGAAATGTTGTAAAATACTATATCCGAGAAATTAGCCTGCCTTAGGTTAGGATATATATCGCTGTAGACGTTTATAATATCCCAACCGAGACGTACGGGACGTCACGAACGGGATTCTGTGAAATATTACCAGCGAGGGGCTAGATGGGTTAGGTTAGATTATGTTAAGTTATAGACGTGTATAATATTCCCACGGTGAAGTAGGGGCCGATACGCCAGGAATGGAGTAAAATACTTCATCCGAGATGTTAGCCTCCCTTAGGTTAGGATATATATTGCTGTAGACGTTTATAATGTCCCAACCGAAACGTCCGGGACGGCAGGAACGGGATACTGTAAAACATTACCAGCGAGGGGCTAGATGGGTTAGGTTAGGTTGTGATACGTTATAGACGTATATAATGTTCCCACCGAGAAGTAGGGGACGATATGCCAGGAATGTTGTAAAATACTGCATCCGAGATGATAGCCTGCCTTAGGTTAGGATATATAACGCTATAGACGTATATAATATCCCAACCGAGACGTACGGGACGACACGAACGGGATTCTGTGAAATATTACCAGCGAGGGGCTAGATGGGTTAGGTTAGATTATATTACTTTATAGACGTATATAATGTTCCCACCGAGAAGTATTGGCCGATACGCCAGGAATGTTGTAAAATACTATATCCGAGAAGTTTGCCTGCCATAGGTTAGGATATATATCGCTGTAGACATTTATAATGTCTCATCCGAGACGTACGGGACGACAGGGACGGGGTTCTGTAAAACATTACCAGCGAGGGGCTAGATGGGTTAGGATAGGTTGTGATACGTTATAAATGTATATAATGTTCCCACCGAGAAGTAGGGGCCGGTATGCCAGGGATGTTGTAAAATACTGCATCCGAGATGATAGCTTGACTTAGGTTAGGATATATAACGCTATAGACGTATATAATATTCCAACCGAGATGTACGGGACGCCACGAACGGGATTCTGTAAAACATTGCCAACGAGGGGCTAGATGGGATAGGTTAGGTTATGTTACGTTACACACGTATATAATGTTCCCACCGAGAAGTATGGGCCGATACGCCAGGAATGTTGTAAAATACTGCATCCGAGATGTTAGCCTGCCTTAGGTTAGGCATATAACGCTAGAGACGTATATAATATCCCAACCGAGATGTACGGGACGACACGAACGGGATTCTGTACAACATTGCCAACGAGGGGTTAGATGGGATAGGTTAGGTTATGTTAAGTTATAGACGTGTATAATGTTCCCACGGTGAAGTAGGGGCCGATACGCCAGGAAGGGAGTAAAATACTTCATCCGAGATGTTAGCCTCCCTTAGGTTAGGATATATATTGCTGTAGACGTTTATAATGTCCCAACCGAAACGTCCGGGACGGCAGGAACGGGATACTGTAAAACATTACCAGCGAGGGGCTAGATGGGTTAGGTTAGGTTGTGATACGTTATAGACGTATATAATGTTCCCACCGAGAAGTAGGGGACGATATGCCAGGAATGTTGTAAAATACTGCATCCGAGATGATAGCTTGCCTTAGGTTAGGATATATAACGCTATAGACGTATATAATATTCCAACCGAGATGTACGGGACGTCACGAACGGGATTCTGTAAAACATTGCCAACGAGGGGCTAGATGGGATAGGTTACGTTATGTTACGTTATAGACGTATATAATGTTCCCACCGAGAAGTATGGACCGATACGCCAGGTTAGTTGTGAAATACTGCATCCGAGATGTTAGCCTGCCTTAGGTTAGGATATATATCGCTGTAGACGTATCTAATATCCCAACCGAGATGTACGGGACGACACGAACAGGATTCTGTAAAACATTGCCAGCGGGGGGCTAGATGGGATAGGTTAGGTTATGTTACGTTATAGACGTATATAATGTTCCCACCGAGAAGTAGAGGCCGATCCTACAGAAATGTTGTAAAATACTATATCCGAGAAATTAGCCTGCCTTAGGTTAGGATATATATCGCTGTAGACGTTTATAATATCCCAACCGAGACGTACGGGACGTCACGAACGGTATTCTGTAAAACATTACCAGCAAGGGACTAGATGTGTCAGGTTAGGTTATGTTACGTTATAGACCTATATAATGTTCCCACCGAGAAGTATGCGCCGATATGCCAGGAATGTTGTAAAATACTATATCCGAGAAGTTAGCCTGCCTTAGGTTAGGATATATATCGCTGTAGACGTTTATAATGTCTCATCCGAGACGTACGGGACGACAGGGACGGGATTCTGTAAAACATTACCAGCGAGGGGCTAGATGGGTTAGGATAGGTTGTGATACGTTATAAACGTATATACTGTTCCAACCGAGAAGTAGGGGCCGGTATGCCAGGGATGTTGTAAAATACTGCATACGAGATGATAGCTTGACTTAGGTTAGGATATATAACGCTATAGACGTATATAATATTCCAACCGAGATGTACGGGACGCCACGAACGGGATTCTGTAAAACATTGCCAACGAGGGGCTAGATGGGATAGGTTAGGTTATATTACGTTATAGACGTATATAATGTTCCCACCGAGAAGTATTGGCCGATACGCCAGGAATGTTGTAAAATACTATATCCGAGAAGTTAGCCTGCCATAGGTTAGGATATATATCGCTGTAGACATTTATAATGTCTCATCCGAGACGTACGGGACGACAGGGACGGGGTTCTGTAAAACATTACCAGCGAGGGGCTAGATGGGTTAGGATAGGTTGTGATACGTTATAAACGTATATAATGTTCCCACCGAGAAGTAGGGGCCGGTATGCCAGGGATGTTGTAAAATACTGCATCCGAGATGATAGCTTGACTTAAGTTAGGATATATAACGCTATAGACGTATATAATATTCCAACCGAGATGTACGGGACGCCACGAACGGGATTCTGTAAAACATTGCCAACGAGGGGCTAGATGGGATAGGTTAGGTTATGTTACGTTACACACGTATATAATGTTCCCACCGAGAAGTATGGGCCGATACGCCAGGAATGTTGTAGTATACTGCATCCGAGATGTTAGCCTGCCTTAGGTTAGGTATATAACGCTAGAGACGTATATAATATCCCAACCGAGATGTACCGGACGACACGAACGGGATTCTGTAAAATATTACCAGCGAGAGGCTAGATGGGTTGGGTTAGGTTATGTTACGTTATAGACGTATATAGTGTTTCCACCGAGAAGTAGGGGCCGATACTACAAGAATGTTGTAAAATACTTCATCCGAGATGTTAGCCTGCCTTAGGTTAGGATATATATTTCTGTAGACGTTTATAATGTCCCAACCGAGACGTACGGGACGATAGGGACGGGATTCTGTAAAACATTACCAGCGAGGGGCTAGATGGGTTAGGTTAGGTTGTGATACGTTATAGACGTTTATAATGTTCCCACCGAGAAGTATGGGCCGATACGCCAGGAATGTTGTAAAATACTGCATCCGAGATGTTAGCCTGCCTTAGGTTAGGCATATAACGCTAGAGACGTATATAATATCCCAACCGAGATGTACGGGACGACACGAACGGGATTCTGTACAACATTGCCAACGAGGGGCTAGATGGGATAGGTTAGGTTATGTTAAGTTATAGACGTGTATAATGTTCCCACGGTGAAGTAGGGGCCGATACGCCAGGAATGTTGTAAAATACTTCATCCCAGATGTTAGCCTCCCTTAGGTTAGGATATATATTGCTGTAGACGTTTATAATGTCCCAACCGAAACGTCCGGGACGGCAGGAACGGGATACTGTAAAACATTACCAGCGAGGGGCTAGATGGGTTAGGATAGGTTGTGATACGTTATAAACGTATATAATGTTCCCACCGAGAAGTAGGGGCCGATATGCCAGGAATGTTGTAAAATACTGCATCCGAGATGATAGCTTGCCTTAGGTTAGGATATATAACGCTATAGACGTATATAATATTCCAACCGAGATGTACGGGACGTCACGAACGGGATTCTGTAAAACATTGCCAACGAGGTGCTAGATGGGATAGGTTAGGTTATGTTACGTTACACACGTATATAATGTTCCCACCGAGAAGTATGGGCCGATACGCCAGGAATGTTGTAAAATACTGTATCCGAGAAGTTAGCCTGCCTTAGGTTAGTATATATATCGCTGTAGACGTTTATAATGTCTCATCCGAGACGTACGGGACGACAGGGACGGGATTCTGTAAAACATTACCAGCGAGGGGCTAGATGGGTTAGGTTAGGTTGAGACACGTTATAAACGTATATAATGTTCCCACCGAGAAGTAGGGGCCGATATGCCAGGAATGTTGTAAAATACTGCATCCGAGATGTTAGCTTGCCTTAGGTTAGGATATATAACGCTATAGACGTATATAATATTCCAACCGAGATGTACGGGACGTCACGAACGGGATTCTGTAAAACATTGCCAACGAGGGGCTAGATGGGATAGGTTAGGTTATGTTACGTTACAGACGTATAGAATGTTCCCACCGAGAAGTATGGGCCGCTACGCCAGGAATGTTGTAAAATACTGCATCCGAGATGTTAGCCTGCCTTAGGTGTGGATATATATTGCTGTAGACGTTTATAACATCCCATCCGAGATGTACGGGACGACAGGAACGGGATTCTGTAAAACATTACCAGCGAGGGGCTAGATGGGTTAGGTTAGGTTATGTTACGTTACAGACGTATATAATGTTCCCACCGAGAAGTAGGGGCCGATATGCCAGGAATGTTGTAAAATACTGCATCCGAGATGATAGCTTGCTTTAGGTTAGGATATATAACGCTGTAGACGTATATAATATTCCAACCGAGATGTACGGGACGTCACGAACGGGGTTCTGTAAAACATTGCCAACGAGGGGCTAGATGGGATAGGTTAGGTTATGTTACGTTACACACGTATATAATGTTCCCACCGAGAAGTATGGGCCGATACGCCAGGAATGTTGTAAAATACTGTATCCGAGAAGTTAGCCTGCCTTAGGTTAGTATATATATCGCTGTAGACGTTTATAATGTCTCATCCGAGACGTACGGGACGACAGGGACGGGATTCTGTAAAACATTACCAGCGAGGGGCTAGATGGGATAGGTTACGTTATGTTACGTTATAGACGTTTATAATGTTCCCACCGAGAAGTATGGGCCGATACGCCAGGAATGTTGTAAAATACTGCATCCGAGATGTTAGCCTGCCTTAGGTTAGGCATATAACGCTAGAGACGTATATAATATCCCAACCGAGATGTACGGGACGACACGAACGGGATTCTGTACAACATTGCCAACGAGGGGCTAGATGGGATAGGTTAGGTTATGTTAAGTTATAGACGTGTATAATGTTCCCACGGTGAAGTAGGGGCCGATACGCCAGGAATGGAGTAAAATACTTCATCCGAGATGTTAGCCTCCCTTAGGTTAGGATATATATTGCTGTAGACGTTTATAATGTCCCAACCGAAACGTCCGGGACGGCAGGAACGGGATACTGTAAAACATTACCAGCGAGGGGCTAGATGGGTTAGGTTAGGTTGTGATACGTTATAGACGTATATAATGTTCCCACCGAGAAGTAGGGGACGATATGCCAGGAATGTTGTAAAATACTGCATCCGAGATGATAGCCTGCCTTAGGTTAGGATATATAACGCTATAGACGTATATAATATCCCAACCGAGACGTACGGGACGACACGAACGGGATTCTGTGAAATATTACCAGCGAGGGGCTAGATGGGTTAGGTTAGATTATATTACGTTATAGACGTATATAATATTCCCACCGAGAAGTATTGGCCGATACGCCAGGAACGTTGTAAAATACTATATCCGAGAAGTTAGCCTGCCATAGGTTAGGATATATATCGCTGTAGACATTTATAATGTCTCATCCGAGACGTACGGGACGACAGGGACGGGGTTCTGTAAAACATTACCAGCGAGGGGCTAGATGGGTTAGGATAGGTTGTGATACGTTATAAACGTATATAATGTTCCCACCGAGAAGTAGGGACCGATATGCCAGGAATGTTGTAAAATACTGCATCCGAGATGATAGCTTGCCTTAGGTTAGGATATATAACGCTATAGACGTATATAATATTCCAACCGAGATGTACGGGACGTCACGAACGGGATTCTGTAAAACATTGCCAACGAGGGGCTGGATGGGATAGGTTAGGTTATGTTACGTTACACACGTATATAATGTTCCCACCGAGAAGTATGGGCCGATACGCCAGGAATGTTGTAAAATACTGTATCCGAGAAGTTAGCCTGCCTTAGGTTAGTATATATATCGCTGTAGACGTTTATAATGTCTCATCCGAGACGTACGGGACGACAGGGACGGGATTCTGTAAAACATTACCAGCGAGGGGCTAGATGGGATAGGTTACGTTATGTTACGTTATAGACGTATATAATGTTCCCACCGAGAAGTATGGACCGATACGCCAGGAATGTTGTGAAATACTGCATCCGAGATGTTAGCCTGCCTTAGGTTAGGATATATATCGCTGTAGACGTATATAATATCCCAACCGAGATGTACGGGACGACACGAACGGGATTCTGTAAAACATTGCCAGCGAGGGGCTAGATGGGATAGGTTAGGTTATGTTACGTTATAGACATATATAATGTTCCCACCGAGAAGTAGAGGCCGATCCTACAGAAATGTTGTAAAATACTATATCCGAGAAATTAGCCTGCCTTAGGTTAGGATATATATCGCTGTAGACGTTTATAATATCCCAACCGAGACGTACGGGACGTCACGAACGGTATTCTGTAAAACATTACCAGCGAGGGACTAGATGTGTCAGGTTAGGTTATGTTACGTTATAGACCTATATAATGTTCCCACCGAGAAGTATGCGCCGATATGCCAGGAATGTTGTAAAATACAATATCCGAGAAGTTAGCCTGCCTTAGGTTAGGATATATATCGCTGTAGACGTTTATAATGTCTCATCCGAGACGTACGGGACGACAGGGACGGGATTCTGTAAAACATTACCAGCGAGGGGCTTGATGGGTTAGGGTAGGTTGTGATACGTTATAAACGTATATAATGTTCCCAACGAGAAGTAGGGGCCGGTATGCCAGGGATGTTGTAAAATACTGCATCCGAGATGATAGCTTGACTTAGGTTAGGATATATAACGCTATAGACGTATATAATATTCCAACCGAGATGTACGGGACGTCACGAACGGGATTCTGTAAAACATTGCCAACGAGGTGCTAGATGGGATAGGTTAGGTTATGTTACGTTACAGACGTATATAATGTTCCCACCGAGAAGTAGAGGCCGATCCTACAGAAATGTTGTAAAATACTATATCCGAGAAATTAGCCTGCCTTAGGTTAGGATATATATCGCTGTAGACGTTTATAATATCCCAACCGAGACGTACGGGACGTCACGAACGGTATTCTGTAAAACATTACCAATGAGGGACTAGATGTGTCAGGTTAGGTTATGTTACGTTATAGACCTATATAATGTTCCCACCCAGAAGTATGGTCCGATATGCCAGGAATGTTGTAAAATACTGCAACCGGGATGTTAGCCTGCCTTAGGTTAGCATACATAACGCTATAGACGTATATAATGTCCAAACCGAGACGTACAGGACGGCAGGAACGAGATACTGTAAAACATTACCAGCGAGGGGCTAGATGGGATAGGTTACGTCATGTTACGTTATAGAGGTATATAATGTTCCCACCGAGAAGTATGGATCGATACGCCAGGAATGTTGTGAAATACTGCATCCGAGATGTTAGCCTGCCTTAGATTAGGATATATATCGCTGTAGACGTATCTAATATCCCAACTGAGATTTACGGGACGACACGAACAGGATTCTGTAAAACATTGCCAGCGGGGGGCTAGATGGGATAGGTTAGGTTATGTTACGTTATAGACGTATATAATGTTCCCACCGAGAAGTAGAGGCCGATCCTACAGAAATGTTGTGAAATACTATATCCGAGAAATTAGCCTGCCTTAGGTTAGGATATATATCGCTGTAGACGTATATAATATCCCAACCGAGATGTACGGGACGACAAGAACGGGATTCTGTAAAACATTGCCAGCGAGGGGCTAGATGGGATAGGTTAGGTTATGTTACGTTATAGACCTATATAATGTTCCCACCGAGAAGTATGCGCCGATATGCCAGGAATGTTGTAAAATACTATATCCGAGAAGTTAGCCTGCCTTAGGTTAGGATATATATCGCTGTAGACGTTTATAACGTCTCATCCGAGACGTACGGGACGACAGTGACGGGATTCTGTAAAACATTACCAGCGAGGGGCTAGATGGGTTAGGATAGGTTGTGATACGTTATAAACGTATATAATGTTCCCACCGAGAAGTAGGGGCCGGTATGCCAGGGATGTTGTAAAATACTGCATCCGAGATGATAGCTTGACTTAGGTTAGGATATATAACGCTATAGACGTATATAATATTCCAACCGAGATGTACGGGACGCCACGAACGGGATTCTGTAAAACATTGCCAACGAGGGGCCAGATGGGATAGGTTAGGTTATGTTACGTTACACACGTATATAATGTTCCCACCGAGAAGTATGGGCCGATACGCCAGGAATGTTGTAGTATACTGCATCCGAGATGTTAGCCTGCCTTAGGTTAGGTATATAACGCTAGAGACGTATATAATATCCCAACCGAGATGTACCGGACGACACGAACGGGATTCTGTAAAATATTACCAGCGAGAGGCTAGATGGTTTGGGTTAGGTTATGTTACGTTATAGACGTATATAGTGTTTCCACCGAGAAGTAGGGGCCGATCCTACAAGAATGTTGTAAAATACTTCATCCGAGATGTTAGCCTGCCTTAGGTTAGGATATATATTTCTGTAGACGTTTATAATGTCCCAACCGAGACGTACGGGACGATAGGGACGGGATACTGTAAAACATTACCAGCGAGGGGCTAGATGGGTTAGGATAGGTTGTGATACGTTATAAACGTATATAATGTTCCCACCGAGAAGTAGGGGCCGGTATGCCAGGGATGTTGTAAAATACTGCATCCGAGATGATAGCTTGACTTAGGTTAGGATATATAACGCTATAGACGTATATAATATTCCAACCGAGATGTACGGGACGCCACGAACGGGATTCTGTAAAACATTGCCAACGAGGGGCTAGATGGGATAGGTTAGGTTATGTTACGTTACACACGTATATAATGTTCCCACCGAGATGTATGGGCCGATACGCCAGGAATGTTGTAGTATACTGCATCCGAGATGTTAGCCTGCCTTAGGTTAGGTATATAACGCTAGAGACGTATATAATATCCCAACCGAGATGTACCGGACGACACGAACGGGATTCTGTAAAATATTACCAGCGAGAGGCTAGATGGGTTGGGTTAGGTTATGTTACGTTATAGACGTATATAGTGTTTCCACCGAGAAGTAGGGGCCGATACTACAAGAATGTTGTAAAATATTTCATCCGAGATGTTAGCCTGCCTTAGGTTAGGATATATATTTCTGTAGACGTTTATAATGTCCCAACCGAGACGTACGGGACGATAGGGACGGGATTCTGTAAAACATTACCAGCGAGGGGCTAGATGGGTTAGGTTAGGTTGTGATACGTTATAGACGTTTATAATGTTCCCACCGAGAAGTATGGGCCGATACGCCAGGAATGTTGTAAAATACTGCATCCGAGATGTTAGCCTGCCTTAGGTTAGGCATATAACGCTAGAGACGTATATAATATCCCAACCGAGATGTACGGGACGACACGAACGGGATTCTGTACAACATTGCCAACGAGGGGCTAGATGGGATAGGTTAGGTTATGTTAAGTTATAGACGTGTATAATGTTCCCACGGTGAAGTAGGGGCCGATACGCCAGGAATGGAGTAAAATACTTCATCCGAGATGTTAGCCTCCCTTAGGTTAGGATATATATTGCTGTAGACGTTTATAATGTCCCAACCGAAACGTCCGGGACGGCAGGAACGGGATACTGTAAAACATTACCAGCGAGGGGCTAGATGGGTTAGGTTAGGTTGTGATACGTTATAGACGTATATAATGTTCCCACCGAGAAGTAGGGGACGATATGCCAGGAATGTTGTAAAATACTGCATCCGAGATGATAGCCTGCCTTAGGTTAGGATATATAACGCTATAGACGTATATAATATCCCAACCGAGACGTACGGGACGACACGAACGGGATTCTGTGAAATATTACCAGCGAGGGGCTAGATGGGTTAGGTTAGATTATATTACGTTATAGACGTATATAATATTCCCACCGAGAAGTATTGGCCGATACGCCAGGAATGTTGTAAAATACTATATCCGAGAAGTTAGCCTGCCATAGGTTAGGATATATATCGCTGTAGACATTTATAATGTCTCATCCGAGACGTACGGGACGACAGGGACGGGGTTCTGTAAAACATTACCAGCGAGGGGCTAGATGGGTTAGGATAGGTTGTGATACGTTATAAACGTATATAATGTTCCCACCGAGAAGTAGGGGCCGATATGCCAGGAATGTTGTAAAATACTGCATCCGAGATGATAGCTTGCCTTAGGTTAGGATATATAACGCTATAGACGTATATAATATTCCAACCGAGATGTACGGGACGTCACGAACGGGATTCTGTAAAACATTGCCAACGAGGGGCTAGATGGGATAGGTTAGGTTATGTTACGTTACACACGTATATAATGTTCCCACCGAGAAGTATGGGCCGATACGCCAGGAATGTTGTAAAATACTGTATCCGAGAAGTTAGCCTGCCTTAGGTTAGTATATATATCGCTGTAGACGTTTATAATGTCTCATCCGAGACGTACGGGACGACAGGGACGGTATTCTGTAAAACATTACCAGCGAGGGGCTAGATGGGTTAGGTTAGGTTGAGACACGTTATAAACGTATATAATGTTCCCACCGAGAAGTAGGGGCCGATATGCCAGGAATGTTGTAAAATACTGCATCCGAGATGATAGCTTGCCTTAGGTTAGGATATATAACGCTATAGACGTATATAATATTCCAACCGAGATGTACGGGACGTCACGAACGGGATTCTGTAAAACATTGCCAACGAGGGGCTAGATGGGATAGGTTAGGTTATGTTACGTTACAGACGTATAGAATGTTCCCACCGAGAAGTATGGGCCGCTACGCCAGGAATGTTGTAAAATACTGCATCCGAGATGTTAGCCTGCCTTAGGTGTGGATATATATTGCTGTAGACGTTTATAACATCCCATCCGAGATGTACGGGACGACAGGAACGGGATTCTGTAAAACATTACCAGCGAGGGGCTAGATGGGTTAGGTTAGGTTATGTTACGTTATAGACGTGTATAATGTTCCCACCGAGAAGTAGAGCCGATACGCCAGGAATGGCGTAAAATACTTCATCCGAGATGTTAGCCTGCCTTAGGTTAGGATATATAACGCTGTAGACGTATATAATGTCCCAACCGAGACGTAGGGGACGACACGAACGGGATTCGGTAAAACATTACCAGCGAGGGGCTAGATGTGTTAGGTTAAGTTATGTTACGTTATAGACCTATATAATGTTCCCACCGAGAAGTATGGGCCGATACGCCAGGAATGTTGTAAAATACTGCAACCGAGATGTTAGCCTGCCTTAGGTTAGGATATATAACGCTGTAGACGTTTATAATGTCCCAACAGAGACGTACGGGACGTCAGGAACGGGATTCTGTAAAACATTACCAGCGAGGGGCTAGATGGGTTAGGTTAGGTTATGTTACGTTACAGACGTATATAATGTTCCCACCGAGAAGTAGGGGCCGATATGCCAGGAATGTTGTAAAATACTGCATCCGAGATGATAGCTTGCTTTAGGTTAGGATATATAACGCTGTAGACGTATATAATATTCCAACCGAGATGTACGGGACGTCACGAACGGGGTTCTGTAAAACATTGCCAACGAGGGGCTAGATGGGATAGGTTAGGTTATGTTAAGTTATAGACGTGTATAATGTTCCCACGGTGAAGTAGGGGCCGATACGCCAGGAATGGAGTAAAATACTTCATCCGAGATGTTAGCCTCCCTTAGGTTAGGATATATATTGCTGTAGACGTTTATAATGTCCCAACCGAAACGTCCGGGACGGCAGGAACGGGATACTGTAAAACATTACCAGCGAGGGGCTAGATGGGTTAGGTTAGGTTGTGATACGTTATAGACGTATATAATGTTCCCACCGAGAAGTAGGGGACGATATGCCAGGAATGTTGTAAAATACTGCATCCGAGATGATAGCCTGCCTTAGGTTAGGATACATAACGCTATAGACGTATATAATATCCCAACCGAGACGTACGGGACGACACGAACGGGATTCTGTGAAATATTACCAGCGAGGGGCTAGATGGGTTAGGTTAGATTATATTACGTTATAGACGTATATAATATTCCCACCGAGAAGTATTGGCCGATACGCCAGGAATGTTGTAAAATACTATATCCGAGAAGTTAGCCTGCCATAGGTTAGGATATATATCGCTGTAGACATTTATAATGTCTCATCCGAGACGTACGGGACGACAGGGACGGGGTTCTGTAAAACATTACCAGCGAGGGGCTAGATGGGTTAGGATAGGTTGTGATACGTTATAAACGTATATAATGTTCCCACCGAGAAGTAGGGGCCGATATGCCAGGAATGTTGTAAAATACTGCATCCGAGATGATAGCTTGCCTTAGGTTAGGATATATAACGCTATAGACGTATATAATATCCCAACCGAGATGTACGGGACGGCAGGAACGAGATACTGTAAAACATTACCAGCGAGGGGCTAGATGGGATAGGTTACGTTATGTTACGTTATAGACGTATATAATGTTCCCACCGAGAAGTATGGACCGATACGCCAGGAATGTCGTGAAATACTGCATCCGAGATGTTAGCCTGCCTTAGGTTAGGATATATATCGCTGTAGACGTATCTAATATCCCAACCGAGATGTACGGGACGACACGAACAGGATTCTGTAAAACATTGCCAGCGGGGGGCTGGATGGGATAGGTTAGGTTATGTTACGTTATAGACGTATATAATGTTCCCACCGAGAAGTAGAGGCCGATCCTACAGAAATGTTGTAAAATACTATATCCGAGAAATTAGCCTGCCTTAGGTTAGGATATATATCGCTGTAGACGTTTATAATATCCCAACCGAGACGTACGGGACGTCACGAACGGTATTCTGTAAAACATTACCAGCGAGGGACTAGATGTGTCAGGTTAGGTTATGTTACGTTATAGACCTATATAATGTTCCCACCGAGAAGTATGCGCCGATATGCCAGGAATGTTGTAAAATACAATATCCGAGAAGTTAGCCTGCCTTAGGTTAGGATATATATCGCTGTAGACGTTTATAATGTCTCATCCGAGACGTACGGGACGACAGGGACGGGATTCTGTAAAACATTACCAGCGAGGGGCTTGATGGGTTAGGATAGGTTGTGATACGTTATAAACGTATATAATGTTCCCAACGAGAAGTAGGGGCCGGTATGCCAGGGATGTTGTAAAATACTGCATCCGAGATGATAGCTTGACTTAGGTTAGGATATATAACGCTATAGACGTATATAATATTCCAACCGAGATGTACGGGACGTCACGAACAGGATTCTGTAAAACATTGCCAACGAGGTGCTAGATGGGATAGGTTAGGTTATGTTACGTTACAGACGTATATAATGTTCCCACCGAGAAGTAGAGGCCGATCCTACAGAAATGTTGTAAAATACTATATCCGAGAAATTAGCCTGCCTTAGGTTAGGATATATATCGCTGTAGACGTTTATAATATCCCAACCGAGACGTACGGGACGTCACGAACGGTATTCTGTAAAACATTACCAATGAGGGACTAGATGTGTCAGGTTAGGTTATGTTACGTTATAGACCTATATAATGTTCCCACCGAGAAGTATGGTCCGATATGCCAGGAATGTTGTAAAATACTGCAACCGGGATGTTAGCCTGCCTTAGGTTAGCATACATAACGCTATAGACGTATATAATGTCCAAACCGAGACGTACAGGACGGCAGGAACGAGATACTGTAAAACATTACCAGCGAGGGGCTAGATGGGATAGGTTACGTCACGTTACGTTATAGACGTATATAATGTTCCCACCGAGAAGTATGGATCGACACGCCAGGAATGTTGTGAAATACTGCATCCGAGATGTTAGCCTGCCTTAGATTAGGATATATATCGCTGTAGACGTATCTAATATCCCAACTGAGATTTACGGGACGACACGAACAGGATTCTGTAAAACATTGCCAGCGGGGGGCTAGATGGGATAGGTTAGGTTATGTTACGTTATAGACGTATATAATGTTCCCACCGAGAAGTAGAGGCCGATCCTACAGAAATGTTGTGAAATACTATATCCGAGAAATTAGCCTGCCTTAGGTTAGGATATATATCGCTGTAGACGTTTATAATATCCCAACCGAGACGTACGGGACGTCACGAACGGTATTCTGTAAAACATTACCAGCGAGGGACTAGATGTGTCAGGTTAGGTTATGTTACGTTATAGACCTATATAATGTTCCCACCGAGAAGTATGCGCCGATATGCCAGGAATGTTGTAAAATACTATATCCGAGAAGTTAGCCTGCCTTAGGTTAGGATATATATCGCTGTAGACGTTTATAACGTCTCATCCGAGACGTACGGGACGACAGTGACGGGATTCTGTAAAACATTACCAGCGAGGGGCTAGATGGGTTAGGATAGGTTGTGATACGTTATAAACGTATATAATGTTCCCACCGAGAAGTAGGGGCCGGTATGCCAGGGATGTTGTAAAATACTGCATCCGAGATGATAGCTTGACTTAGGTTAGGATATATAACGCTATAGACGTATATAATATTCCAACCGAGATGTACGGGACGCCACGAACGGGATTCTGTAAAACATTGCCAACGAGGGGCCAGATGGGATAGGTTAGGTTATGTTACGTTACACACGTATATAATGTTCCCACCGAGAAGTATGGGCCGATACGCCAGGAATGTTGTAGTATACTGCATCCGAGATGTTAGCCTGCCTTAGGTTAGGTATATAACGCTAGAGACGTATATAATATCCCAACCGAGATGTACCGGACGACACGAACGGGATTCTGTAAAATATTACCAGCGAGAGGCTAGATGGTTTGGGTTAGGTTATGTTACGTTATAGACGTATATAGTGTTTCCACCGAGAAGTAGGGGCCGATACTACAAGAATGTTGTAAAATACTTCATCCGAGATGTTAGCCTGCCTTAGGTTAGGATATATATTTCTGTAGACGTTTATAATGTCCCAACCGAGACGTACGGGACGATAGGGACGGGATACTGTAAAACATTACCAGCGAGGGGCTAGATGGGTTAGGTTAGGTTGTGATACGTTATAGACGTATATAATGTTCCCACCGAGAAGTAGGGGACGATATGCCAGGAATGTTGTAAAATACTGCATCCGAGATGATAGCTTGCCTTAGGTTAGGATATATAACGCTATAGACGTATATAATATTCCAACCGAGATGTACGGGACGTCACGAACGGGATTCTGTAAAACATTGCCAACGAGGGGCTAGATGGGATAGGTTACGTTATGTTACGTTATAGACGTATATAATGTTCCCACCGAGAAGTATGGACCGATACGCCAGGTTAGTTGTGAAATACTGCATCCGAGATGTTAGCCTGCCTTAGGTTAGGATATATATCGCTGTAGACGTATCTAATATCCCAACCGAGATGTACGGGACGACACGAACAGGATTCTGTAAAACATTGCCAGCGGGGGGCTAGATGGGATAGGTTAGGTTATGTTACGTTATAGACGTATATAATGTTCCCACCGAGAAGTAGAGGCCGATCCTACAGAAATGTTGTAAAATACTATATCCGAGAAATTAGCCTGCCTTAGGTTAGGATATATATCGCTGTAGACGTTTATAATATCCCAACCGAGACGTACGGGACGTCACGAACGGTATTCTGTAAAACATTACCAGCGAGGGACTAGATGTGTCAGGTTAGGTTATGTTACGTTATAGACCTATATAATGTTCCCACCGAGAAGTATGCGCCGATATGCCAGGAATGTTGTAAAATACTATATCCGAGAAGTTAGCCTGCCTTAGGTTAGGATATATATCGCTGTAGACGTTTATAATGTCTCATCCGAGACGTACGGGACGACAGGGACGGGATTCTGTAAAACATTACCAGCGAGGGGCTAGATGGGTTAGGTTAGGTTGTGATACGTTATAGACGTATATAATGTTCCCACCGAGAAGTAGGGGACGATATGCCAGGAATGTTGTAAAATACTGCATCCGAGATGATAGCCTGCCTTAGGTTAGGATATATAACGCTATAGACGTATATAATATCCCAACCGAGACGTACGGGACGACACGAACGGGATTCTGTGAAATATTACCAGCGAGGGGCTAGATGGGTTAGGTTAGATTATATTACGTTATAGACGTATATAATGTTCCCACCGAGAAGTATTGGCCGATACGCCAGGAATGTTGTAAAATACTATATCCGAGAAGTTAGCCTGCCATAGGTTAGGATATATATCGCTGTAGACATTTATAATGTCTCATCCGAGACGTACGGGACGACAGGGACGGGGTTCTGTAAAACATTACCAGCGAGGGGCTAGATGGGTTAGGATAGGTTGTGATACGTTATAAACGTATATAATGTTCCCACCGAGAAGTAGGGGCCGGTATGCCAGGGATGTTGTAAAATACTGCATCCGAGATGATAGCTTGACTTAGGTTAGGATATATAACGCTATAGACGTATATAATATTCCAACCGAGATGTACGGGACGCCACGAACGGGATTCTGTAAAACATTGCCAACGAGGGGCTAGATGGGATAGATTAGGTTATGTTACGTTACACACGTATATAATGTTCCCACCGAGAAGTATGGGCCGATACGCCAGGAATGTTGTAGTATACTGCATCCGAGATGTTAGCCTGCCTTAGGTTAGGTATATAACGCTAGAGACGTATATAATATCCCAACCGAGATGTACCGGACGACACGAACGGGATTCTGTAAAATATTACCAGCGAGAGGCTAGATGGGTTGGGTTAGGTTATGTTACGTTATAGACGTATATAGTGTTTCCACCGAGAAGTAGGGGCCGATACTACAAGAATGTTGTAAAATACTTCATCCGAGATGTTAGCCTGCCTTAGGTTAGGATATATATTTCTGTAGACGTTTATAATGTCCCAACCGAGACGTACGGGACGATAGGGACGGGATTCTGTAAAACATTACCAGCGAGGGGCTAGATGGGTTAGGTTAGGTTGTGATACGTTATAGACGTTTATAATGTTCCCACCGAGAAGTATGGGCCGATACGCCAGGAATGTTGTAAAATACTGCATCCGAGATGTTAGCCTGCCTTAGGTTAGGCATATAACGCTAGAGACGTATATAATATCCCAACCGAGATGTACGGGACGACACGAACGGGATTCTGTACAACATTGCCAACGAGGGGCTAGATGGGATAGGTTAGATTATGTTAAGTTATAGACGTGTATAATGTTCCCACGGTGAAGTAGGGGCCGATACGCCAGGAATGGAGTAAAATACTTCATCCGAGATGTTAGCCTCCCTTAGGTTAGGATATATATTGCTGTAGACGTTTATAATGTCCCAACCGAAACGTCCGGGACGGCAGGAACGGGATACTGTAAAACATTACCAGCGAGGGGCTAGATGGGTTAGGTTAGGTTGTGATACGTTATAGACGTATATAATGTTCCCACCGAGAAGTAGGGGACGATATGCCAGGAATGTTGTAAAATACTGCATCCGAGATGATAGCCTGCCTTAGGTTAGGATATATAACGCTATAGACGTATATAATATCCCAACCGAGACGTACGGGACGACACGAACGGGGTTCTGTGAAATATTACCAGCGAGGGGCTAGATGGGTTAGGTTAGATTATATTACGTTATAGACGTATATAATATTCCCACCGAGAAGTATTGGCCGATACGCCAGGAATGTTGTAAAATACTATATCCGAGAAGTTAGCCTGCCATAGGTTAGGATATATATCGCTGTAGACATTTATAATGTCTCATCCGAGACGTACGGGACGACAGGGACGGGGTTCTGTAAAACATTACCAGCGAGGGGCTAGATGGGTTAGGATAGGTTGTGATACGTTATAAACGTATATAATGTCCCCACCGAGAAGTAGGGGCCGATATGCCAGGAATGTTGTAAAATACTGCATCCGAGATGATAGCTTGCCTTAGGTTAGGATATATAACGCTATAGACGTATGTAATATTCCAACCGAGATGTACGGGACGTCACGAACGGGATTCTGTAAAACATTGCCAACGAGGGGCTAGATGGGATAGGTTAGGTTATGTTACGTTACACACGTATATAATGTTCCCACCGAGAAGTATGAGCCGATACGCCAGGAATGTTGTAAAATACTGTATCCGAGAAGTTAGCCTGCCTTAGGTTAGTATATATATCGCTGTAGACGTTTATAATGTCTCATCCGAGACGTACGGGACGACAGGGACGAGATTCTGTAAAACATTACCAGCGAGGGGCTAGATGGGTTAGGTTAGGTTGAGACACGTTATAAACGTATATAATGTTCCCACCGAGAAGTAGGGGCCGATATGCCAGGAATGTTGTAAAATACTGCATCCGAGATGATAGCTTGCCTTAGGTTAGGATATATAACGCTATAGACGTATATAATATTCCAACCGAGATGTACGGGACGTCACGAACGGGATTCTGTAAAACATTGCCAACGAGGGGCTAGATGGGATAGGTTAGGTTATGTTACGTTACAGACGTATAGAATGTTCCCACCGAGAAGTATGGGCCGCTACGCCAGGAATGTTGTAAAATACTGCATCCGAGATGTTAGCCTGCCTTAGGTGTGGATATACATTGCTGTAGACGTTTATAATGTCCAAATCGAGACGTACGGGACGACACGAACGGGATTCTGTGAAATATTACCAGCGAGGGGCTAGATGGGTTAGGTTAGATTATATTACGTTATAGACGTATATAATATTCCCACCGAGAAGTATTGGCCGATACGCCAGGAATGTTGTAAAATACTATATCCGAGAAGTTAGCCTGCCATAGGTTAGGATATATATCGCTGTAGACATTTATAATGTCTCATCCGAGACGTACGGGACGACAGGGACGGGGTTCTGTAAAACATTACCAGCGAGGGGCTAGATGGGTTAGGATAGGTTGTGATACGTTATAAACGTATATAATGTTCCCACCGAGAAGAAGGGGCCGATATGCCAGGAATGTTGTAAAATACTGCATCCGAGATGATAGCTTGCCTTAGGTTAGGATATATAACGCTATAGACGTATATAATATTCCAACCGAGATGTACGGGACGTCACGAACGGGATTCTGTAAAACATTGCCAACGAGGGGCTAGATGGGATAGGTTAGGTTATGTTACGTTACACACGTATATAATGTTCCCACCGAGAAGTATGGGCCGATACGCCAGGAATGTTGTAAAATACTGTATCCGAGAAGTTAGCCTGCCTTAGGTTAGTATATATATCGCTGTAGACGTTTATAATGTCTCATCCGAGACGTACGGGACGACAGGGACGGGATTCTGTAAAACATTACCAGCGAGGGGCTAGATGGGTTAGGTTAGGTTGAGACACGTTATAAACGTATATAATGTTCCCACCGAGAAGTAGGGGCCGATATGCCAGGAATGTTGTAAAATACTGCATCCGAGATGATAGCTTGCCTTAGGTTAGGATATATAACGCTATAGACGTATATAATATTCCAACCGAGATGTACGGGACGTCACGAACGGGATTCTGTAAAACATTGCCAACGAGGGGCTAGATGGGATAGGTTAGGTTATGTTACGTTACAGACGTATAGAATGTTCCCACCGAGAAGTATGGGCCGCTACGCCAGGAATGTTGTAAAATACTGCATCCGAGATGTTAGCCTGCCTTAGGTGTGGATATACATTGCTGTAGACGTTTATAATGTCCAAATCGAGACGTACGGGACGACACGAACGGGATTCTGTGAAATATTACCAGCGAGGGGCTAGATGGGTTAGGTTAGATTATATTACGCTATAGACGTATATAATGTTCCCACCGAGAAGTATTGGCCGATACGCCAGGAATGTTGTAAAATACTATATCCGAGAAGTTAGCCTGCCATAGGTTAGGATATATATCGCTGTAGACATTTATAATGTCTCATCCGAGACGTACGGGACGACAGGAACGGGATACTGTAAAACATTACCAGCGAGGGGCTAGATGGGTTAGGTTAGGTTATGTTACGTTATAGACGTGTATAATGTTCCCACCGAGAAGTAGAGCCGATACGCCAGGAATGTTGTAAAATACTGCATCCGAGATGTTAGCCTGCCTTAGGTTAGGCATATAACGCTAGAGACGTATATGATATCCCAACCGAGATGTACGGGACGACACGAACGGGATTCTGTACAACATTGCCAACGAGGGGCTAGATGGGATAGGTTAGGTTATGTTACGTTATAGACGTATATAATGTTCCCACCGAGAAGTATGGACCGATACGCCAGGAATGTTGTGAAATACTGCATCCGAGATGTTAGCCTGCCTTAGGTTAGGATATATATCGCTGTAGACGTATATAATATCCCAACCGAGATGTACGGGACGACACGAACGGGATTCTGTAAAACATTGCCAGCGAGGGGCTAGATGGGATAGGTTAGGTTATGTTACGTTATAGACATATATAATGTTCCCACCGAGAAGTATGGGCCGATACGCCAGGAATGTTGTAAAATACAGCAACCGAGATGTTAGCCTGCCTTAGGTTAGGATATATAACGCTGTAGACGTTTATAATGTCCCAACAGAGACGTACGGGACGACAGGAACGGGATTCTGTAAAACATTGCCAGCGAGGGGCTAGATGGGTTAGGTTAGGGTATGTTACGTTATTGACGTATATAATGTTCCCACCGAGAAGTAGGGACCGATACTCCAAGAACGTTGTAAAATACTACATCCGACATGTTAGCCTGCCTTACGTTAGGATATATATCGCTGTAGACGTATATAACATCCCAACCGAGATGTACGGGACGACACGTACGGGATTCTGTAAAACATTGCCAACGAGGGGCTAGATGGGATAGGTTAGGTTATGTTACGTTACAGACGTATATAATGTTCCCACTGAGAAGTAGGGGCCGATACGCCAGGAATGTCGTAAAATACTGCATGCGAGATGTTAGCCTGCCTTAAGTTAAGATATATAACGCTATAGACGTATATAATATTCCAACCGAGATGTACGGGACGCCACGAACGGGATTCTGTAAAACATTGCCAACGAGGGGCTAGATGGGATAGGTTAGGTTATGTTACGTTACACACGTATATAATGTTCCCACCGAGAAGTATGGGCCGACACGCCAGGAATGTTGTAGCATACTGCATCCGAGATGTTAGCCTGCCTTAGGTTAGGCATATAACGCTAGAGACGTATATAATATCCCAACCGAGATGTACGGGACGACACGAACGGGATTCTGTGAAATATTACCAGCGAGGGGCTAGATGGGTTAGGTTAGGTTGAGACACGTTATAAACGTATATAATGTTCCCACCGAGAAGTAGGGGCCGGTATGCCAGGGATGTTGTAAAATACTGCATCCGAGATGATAGCTTGACTTAGGTTAGGATATATAACACTATAGACGTATATAATATTCCAACCGAGATGTACGGGACGCCACGAACGGGATTCTGTAAAACATTGCCAACGAGGGGCTAGATGGGATAGGTTAGGTTATGTTACGTTACACACGTATATAATGTTCCCACCGAGAAGTATGGGCCGATACGCCAGGAATGTTGTAGTATACTGCATCCGAGATGTTAGCCTGCCTTAGGTTAGGTATATAACGCTAGAGACGTATATAATATCCCAACCGAGATGTACCGGACGACACGAACGGGATTCTGTAAAATATTACCAGCGAGAGGCTAGATGGGTTGGGTTAGGTTATGTTACGTTATAGACGTATATAGTGTTTCCACCGAGAAGTAGGGGCCGATACTACAAGAATGTTGTAAAATACTTCATCCGAGATGTTAGCCTGCCTTAGGTTAGGATATATATTTCTGTAGACGTTTATAATGTCCCAACCGAGACGTACGGGACGATAGGGACGGGATTCTGTAAAACATTACCAGCGAGGGGCTAGATGGGTTAGGTTAGGTTGTGATACGTTATAGACGTTTATAATGTTCCCACCGAGAAGTATGGGCCGATACGCCAGGAATGTTGTAAAATACTGCATCCGAGATTTTAGCCTGCCTTAGGTTAGGCATATAACGCTAGAGACGTATATAATATCCCAACCGAGATGTACGGGACGACACGAACGGGATTCTGTACAACATTGCCAACGAGGGGCTAGATGGGATAGGTTAGATTATATTACGTTATAGACGTATATAATATTCCCACCGAGAAGTATTGGCCGATACGCCAGGAATGTTGTAAAATACTATATCCGAGAAGTTAGCCTGCCATAGGTTAGGATATATATCGCTGTAGACATTTATAATGTCTCATCCGAGACGTACGGGACGACAGGGACGGGGTTCTGTAAAACATTACCAGCGAGGGGCTAGATGGGTTAGGATAGGTTGTGATACGTTATAAACGTATATAATGTCCCCACCGAGAAGTAGGGGCCGATATGCCAGGAATGTTGTAAAATACTGCATCCGAGATGATAGCTTGCCTTAGGTTAGGATATATAACGCTATAGACGTATATAATATTCCAACCGAGATGTACGGGACGTCACGAACGGGATTCTGTAAAACATTGCCAACGAGGGGCTAGATGGGATAGGTTAGGTTATGTTACGTTACACACGTATATAATGTTCCCACCGAGAAGTATGAGCCGATACGCCAGGAATGTTGTAAAATACTGTATCCGAGAAGTTAGCCTGCCTTAGGTTAGTATATATATCGCTGTAGACGTTTATAATGTCTCATCCGAGACGTACGGGACGACAGGGACGGGATTCTGTAAAACATTACCAGCGAGGGGCTAGATGGGTTAGGTTAGGTTGAGACACGTTATAAACGTATATAATGTTCCCACCGAGAAGTAGGGGCCGATATGCCAGGAATGTTGTAAAATACTGCATCCGAGATGATAGCTTGCCTTAGGTTAGGATATATAACGCTATAGACGTATATAATATTCCAACCGAGATGTACGGGACGTCACGAACGGGATTCTGTAAAACATTGCCAACGAGGGGCTAGATGGGATAGGTTAGGTTATGTTACGTTACAGACGTATAGAATGTTCCCACCGAGAAGTATGGGCCGCTACGCCAGGAATGTTGTAAAATACTGCATCCGAGATGTTAGCCTGCCTTAGGTGTGGATATACATTGCTGTAGACGTTTATAATGTCCAAATCGAGACGTACGGGACGACACGAACGGGATTCTGTGAAATATTACCAGCGAGGGGCTAGATGGGTTAGGTTAGATTATATTACGCTATAGACGTATATAATGTTCCCACCGAGAAGTATTGGCCGATACGCCAGGAATGTTGTAAAATACTATATCCGAGAAGTTAGCCTGCCATAGGTTAGGATATATATCGCTGTAGACATTTATAATGTCTCATCCGAGACGTACGGGACGACAGGAACGGGATACTGTAAAACATTACCAGCGAGGGGCTAGATGGGTTAGGTTAGGTTATGTTACGTTATAGACGTGTATAATGTTCCCACCGAGAAGTAGAGCCGATACGCCAGGAATGGTGTAAAATACTGCGACCGAGATGGTAGACTGCCTTAGGTTAGGATATATAACGCTGTAGACGTATATAACGTCCCAAACGAGACCTACGGGACGACACGAACGGTATTCTGTAAAACATTACCAGCGAGGGGCTAGATGTGTTAGGTTAGGTTAGATTACGTTATAGACCTATATAATGTTCCCGCCGAGAAGTAGGGGCCGATACGCCAGGAATGTTGTAAAATACTACATCCGAGATGATAGCCTGCCTTAGGTTAGGATATATATCGCTGTAGACGTATATAACATCCCAACCGAGATGTACGGGACGACAGGAACGGGATTCTGTAAAACATTACCAGCGAGGGGCTAGATGGGTTAGGTTAGGTTATATTACGTTATAGACGTGTATAATGTTCCCACCGAGAAGTAGAGCCGATACGCCAGGAATGTTGTAAAATACTGCATCCGAGATGTTAGCCTGCCTTAGGTTAGGCATATAACGCTAGAGACGTATATGATATCCCAACCGAGATGTACGGGACGACACGAACGGGATTCTGTACAACATTGCCAACGAGGGGCTAGATGGGATAGGTTAGGTTATGTTACGTTATAGACGTATATAATGTTCCCACCGAGAAGTATGGACCGATACGCCAGGAATGTTGTGAAATACTGCATCCGAGATGTTAGCCTGCCTTAGGTTAGGATATATATCGCTGTAGACGTATATAATATCCCAACCGAGATGTACGGGACGACACGAACGGGATTCTGTAAAACATTGCCAGCGAGGGGCTAGATGGGATAGGTTAGGTTATGTTACGTTATAGACATATATAATGTTCCCACCGAGAAGTATGGGCCGATACGCCAGGAATGTTGTAAAATACAGCAACCGAGATGTTAGCCTGCCTTAGGTTAGGATATATAACGCTGTAGACGTTTATAATGTCCCAACAGAGACGTACGGGACGACAGGAACGGGATTCTGTAAAACATTGCCAGCGAGGGGCTAGATGGGTTAGGTTAGGGTATGTTACGTTATTGACGTATATAATGTTCCCACCGAGAAGTAGGGACCGATACTCCAAGAACGTTGTAAAATACTACATCCGACATGTTAGCCTGCCTTACGTTAGGATATATATCGCTGTAGACGTATATAACATCCCAACCGAGATGTACGGGACGACACGTACGGGATTCTGTAAAACATTGCCAACGAGGGGCTAGATGGGATAGGTTAGGTTATGTTACGTTACAGACGTATATAATGTTCCCACTGAGAAGTAGGGGCCGATACGCCAGGAATGTCGTAAAATACTGCATGCGAGATGTTAGCCTGCCTTAAGTTAAGATATATAACGCTGTAGACGGATATAATGTCCCATCCGAGACGTACGGGACGACATGAACGGGACTCTGTAAAACATTACCAGCGAGGGGCTAGATGTGTTAGGTTAGGTTATGTTACCTTATAGACCTATATAATGTTCCCACCGAGAAGTATGGGCCGATACGGCAGGAATGTTGTAAAATACTGCAACCGAGATGTTAGCCTGCCTTAGGTTAGGATATATAACGCTGTAGAAGTTTATAATGTCCCATCCGAGACGTACGGGACGACAGGAACGGGATTCTGTAAATCATTACCAGCGAGGGGCTAGATGGGTTAGATTAGGTTGTGATACGTTATAAACGTATATAATGTTCCCACAGAGAAGTAGGGGCCGATATGCCAGGAATGTTGTAAAATAATATATCCGAGAAGTTAGCCTGCCTTTGGTTAGCATATATATCGCTGTAGACGTATATAATATCCCAACCGAGATGTACGGGACGACACGAACGGGATTCTGTAAAACATTGCCAACGAGGGGCTAGGTGGGATAGGTTAGGTTATGTTACGTTACAGACGTATATAATGTTCCCACCGAGAAGTAGGGGCCGATACTCCAAGAATGTTGTAAAATACTACATCCGAGATGTTAGCCTGCCTTACGTTAGGATATATATCGCTGTAGAAGCATATAACATCCCATCCGAGATGTACGGGACGACAGGAACGGGATTCTGTAAAACATTACCAGCGAGGGGCTAGATGGGTTAGGTTAGGTTATGTTACGTTATAGACGTGTATAATCTTCCCACCGAGAAGTACGGGCCGATACGCCAGGAATGTTGTAAAATACTGCATCCGAGATGTTAGCCTGCCTTAGGTTAGGATATATATCGCTGTAGACGTATATAACATCCCAACCGAGATGTACGGGACGACAGGAACGGGATTCTGTAAAAAATTACCAGCGAGGGGCTAGATGGGTTAGGTTAGGTTATGTTACGTTATAGACGTGTATAATTTTCCCACCGAGAAGTAGAGCCGATACGCCAGGAATGTTGTAAAATACTGCATCCGAGAAGTTAGCCTGCCTTAGGTTAGGATATATAACGCTATAGACGTATATAACATCCCATCCGAGATGTACGGGACGACAGGAACGGGATACTGTAAAACATTACCAGCGAGGGGCTAGATGGGTTAGGTTAGGTTATGTTACGTTATAGACGTGTATAATGTTCCCACCGAGAAGTAGAGCCGATACGCCAGGAATGGCGTAAAATACTGCGACCGAGATGGTAGACTGCCTTAGGTTAGGATATATAACGCTGTAGACGTATATAACGTCCCAAACGAGACCTACGGGACGACACGAACGGTATTCTGTAAAACATTACCAGCGAGGGGCTAGATGTGTTAGGTTAGGTTATATTACGTTATAGACGTGTATAATGTTCCCACCGAGAAGTAGAGCCGATACGACAGGAATGTTGTAAAATATTGCATCCGAGATGTTAGCCTGCCTTACGTTAGGATATATATCGCTGTAGACGAATATAACATCCCAACCGAGATGTACGGGACGACAGGAACGGGATTCTGTAAAACATTACCAGCGAGGGGCTAGATGGGTTAGGTTAAGTTATGTTACGTTATAGACGTGTATAGTGTTCCCACCGAGAAGTAGAGCCGATACGCCAGGAATGTTGTAAAATACTGCATCCGAGATGTTAGCCTGCCTTAGGTTAAGATATATAACGCTATAGACGTATATAATATCCCAACCGAGATGTACGGGACGACACGAACTGGATTCTGTAAAATATTACCAGCGAGGGGCTAGATGGGTTAGATTAGGTTATGTTACGTTATAGACGTATATAATGTTCCCACCGAGAAGTAGGGGCCGATACTCCAAGAATGTTGTAAAATACTACATCCGACATGTTAGGCTGCCTTACGTTAGGATATATATCGCTGTAGACGTATATATCATCCCAACCGAGAAGTACGGGACGACATAAACGGGATTCTGTAAAACATTACCAGCGAGGGGCTAGATGGGATAGGTTAGGTTATGTTACGTTACAGACGTATATAATGTTCCCACTGAGAAGTAGGGGCCGATACGCCAGGAATGTCGTAAAATACTGCATCCGAGATGTTAGCCTGCCTTAAGTTAAGATATATAACGCTGTAGACGGATATAATGTCCCATCCGAGACGTACGGGACGACATGAACGGGACTCTGTAAAATATTACCATCGAGGGGCTAGATGTGTTAGGTTAGGTTATGTTACCTTATAGACCTATATAATCTTCCCACCGAGAAGTATGGGCCGATACGGCAGGAATGTTGTAAAATACTGCAACCGAGATGTTAGCCTGCCTTAGGTTAGGATATATAACGCTGTAGATGTTTATAATGTCCCATCCGAGACGTACGGGACGACAGGAACGGGATTCTGTAAATCATTACCAGCGAGGGGCTAGATGGGTTAGATTAGGTTGTGATACGTTATAAACGTATATAATGTTCCCACCGAGAAGTAGGGGCCGATATGCCAGGAATGTTGTAAAATAATATATCCGAGAAGTTAGCCTGCCTTAGGTTAGGATATATATCGCTGTAGACGTATATAATATCCCAACCGAGATGTACGGGACGACACGAATGGGATTCTGTAAAACATTGCCAACGAGGGGCTAGGTGGGATAGGTTAGGTTATGTTACGTTACAGACGTATATAATGTTCCCACCGAGAAGTAGGGGCCGATACTCCAAGAATGTTGTAGTATACTGCATCCGAGATGTTAGCCTGCCTTAGGTTAGGTATATAACGCTAGAGACGTATATAATATCCCAACCGAGATGTACCGGACGACACGAACGGGATTCTGTAAAATATTACCAGCGAGAGGCTAGATGGGTTGGGTTAGGTTATGTTACGTTATAGACGTATATAGTGTTTCCACCGAGAAGTAGGGGCCGATACTACAAGAATGTTGTAAAATACTTCATCCGAGATGTTAGCCTGCCTTAGGTTAGGATATATATTTCTGTAGACGTTTATAATGTCCCAACCGAGACGTACGGGACGATAGGGACGGGATTCTGTAAAACATTACCAGCGAGGGGCTAGATGGGTTAGGTTAGGTTGTGATACGTTATAGACGTTTATAATGTTCCCACCGAGAAGTATGGGCCGATACGCCAGGAATGTTGTAAAATACTGCATCCGAGATGTTAGCCTGCCTTAGGTTAGGCATATAACGCTAGAGACGTATATAATATCCCAACCGAGATGTACGGGACGACACGAACGGGATTCTGTACAACATTGCCAACGAGGGGCTAGATGGGATAGGTTAGATTATGTTAAGTTATAGACGTGTATAATGTTCCCACGGTGAAGTAGGGGCCGATACGCCAGGAATGGAGTAAAATACTTCATCCGAGATGTTAGCCTCCCTTAGGTTAGGATATATATTGCTGTAGACGTTTATAATGTCCCAACCGAAACGTCCGGGACGGCAGGAACGGGATACTGTAAAACATTACCAGCGAGGGGCTAGATGGGTTAGGTTAGGTTGTGATACGTTATAGACGTATATAATGTTCCCACCGAGAAGTAGGGGACGATATGCCAGGAATGTTGTAAAATACTGCATCCGAGATGATAGCCTGCCTTAGGTTAGGATATATAACGCTATAGACGTATATAATATCCCAACCGAGACGTACGGGACGACACGAACGGGGTTCTGTGAAATATTACCAGCGAGGGGCTAGATGGGTTAGGTTAGATTATATTACGTTATAGACGTATATAATATTCCCACCGAGAAGTATTGGCCGATACGCCAGGAATGTTGTAAAATACTATATCCGAGAAGTTAGCCTGCCATAGGTTAGGATATATATCGCTGTAGACATTTATAATGTCTCATCCGAGACGTACGGGACGACAGGGACGGGGTTCTGTAAAACATTACCAGCGAGGGGCTAGATGGGTTAGGATAGGTTGTGATACGTTATAAACGTATATAATGTCCCCACCGAGAAGTAGGGGCCGATATGCCAGGAATGTTGTAAAATACTGCATCCGAGATGATAGCTTGCCTTAGGTTAGGATATATAACGCTATAGACGTATATAATATTCCAACCGAGATGTACGGGACGTCACGAACGGGATTCTGTAAAACATTGCCAACGAGGGGCTAGATGGGATAGGTTAGGTTATGTTACGTTACACACGTATATAATGTTCCCACCGAGAAGTATGAGCCGATACGCCAGGAATGTTGTAAAATACTGTATCCGAGAAGTTAGCCTGCCTTAGGTTAGTATATATATCGCTGTAGACGTTTATAATGTCTCATCCGAGACGTACGGGACGACAGGGACGGGATTCTGTAAAACATTACCAGCGAGGGGCTAGATGGGTTAGGTTAGGTTGAGACACGTTATAAACGTATATAATGTTCCCACCGAGAAGTAGGGGCCGATATGCCAGGAATGTTGTAAAATACTGCATCCGAGATGATAGCTTGCCTTAGGTTAGGATATATAACGCTATAGACGTATATAATATTCCAACCGAGATGTACGGGACGTCACGAACGGGATTCTGTAAAACATTGCCAACGAGGGGCTAGATGGGATAGGTTAGGTTATGTTACGTTACAGACGTATAGAATGTTCCCACCGAGAAGTATGGGCCGCTACGCCAGGAATGTTGTAAAATACTGCATCCGAGATGTTAGCCTGCCTTAGGTGTGGATATACATTGCTGTAGACGTTTATAATGTCCAAATCGAGACGTACGGGACGACACGAACGGGATTCTGTGAAATATTACCAGCGAGGGGCTAGATGGGTTAGGTTAGATTATATTACGTTATAGACGTATATAATATTCCCACCGAGAAGTATTGGCCGATACGCCAGGAATGTTGTAAAATACTATATCCGAGAAGTTAGCCTGCCATAGGTTAGGATATATATCGCTGTAGACATTTATAATGTCTCATCCGAGACGTACGGGACGACAGGGACGGGGTTCTGTAAAACATTACCAGCGAGGGGCTAGATGGGTTAGGATAGGTTGTGATACGTTATAAACGTATATAATGTTCCCACCGAGAAGTAGGGGCCGATATGCCAGGAATGTTGTAAAATACTGCATCCGAGATGATAGCTTGCCTTAGGTTAGGATATATAACGCTATAGACGTATATAATATTCCAACCGAGATGTACGGGACGTCACGAACGGGATTCTGTAAAACATTGCCAACGAGGGGCTAGATGGGATAGGTTAGGTTATGTTACGTTACACACGTATATAATGTTCCCACCGAGAAGTATGGGCCGATACGCCAGGAATGTTGTAAAATACTGTATCCGAGAAGTTAGCCTGCCTTAGGTTAGTATATATATCGCTGTAGACGTTTATAATGTCTCATCCGAGACGTACGGGACGACAGGGACGGGATTCTGTAAAACATTACCAGCGAGGGGCTAGATGGGTTAGGTTAGGTTGAGACACGTTATAAACGTATATAATGTTCCCACCGAGAAGTAGGGGCCGATATGCCAGGAATGTTGTAAAATACTGCATCCGAGATGATAGCTTGCCTTAGGTTAGGATATATAACGCTATAGACGTATATAATATTCCAACCGAGATGTACGGGACGTCACGAACGGGATTCTGTAAAACATTGCGAACGAGGGGCTAGATGGGATAGGTTAGGTTATGTTACGTTACAGACGTATAGAATGTTCCCACCGAGAAGTATGGGCCGCTACGCCAGGAATGTTGTAAAATACTGCATCCGAGATGTTAGCCTGCCTTAGGTGTGGATATACATTGCTGTAGACGTTTATAATGTCCAAATCGAGACGTACGGGACGACACGAACGGGATTCTGTGAAATATTACCAGCGAGGGGCTAGATGGGTTAGGTTAGATTATATTACGCTATAGACGTATATAATGTTCCCACCGAGAAGTATTGGCCGATACGCCAGGAATGTTGTAAAATACTATATCCGAGAAGTTAGCCTGCCATAGGTTAGGATATATATCGCTGTAGACATTTATAATGTCTCATCCGAGACGTACGGGACGACAGGAACGGGATACTGTAAAACATTACCAGCGAGGGGCTAGATGGGTTAGGTTAGGTTATGTTACGTTATAGACGTGTATAATGTTCCCACCGAGAAGTAGAGCCGATACGCCAGGAATGTTGTAAAATACTGCATCCGAGATGTTAGCCTGCCTTAGGTTAGGCATATAACGCTAGAGACGTATATGATATCCCAACCGAGATGTACGGGACGACACGAACGGGATTCTGTACAACATTGCCAACGAGGGGCTAGATGGGATAGGTTAGGTTATGTTACGTTATAGACGTATATAATGTTCCCACCGAGAAGTATGGACCGATACGCCAGGAATGTTGTGAAATACTGCATCCGAGATGTTAGCCTGCCTTAGGTTAGGTATATAACGCTAGAGACGTATATAATATCCCAACCGAGATGTACCGGACGACACGAACGGGATTCTGTAAAATATTACCAGCGAGAGGCTAGATGGGTTGGGTTAGGTTATGTTACGTTATAGACGTATATAGTGTTTCCACCGAGAAGTAGGGGCCGATACTACAAGAATGTTGTAAAATACTTCATCCGAGATGTTAGCCTGCCTTAGGTTAGGATATATATTTCTGTAGACGTTTATAATGTCCCAACCGAGACGTACGGGACGATAGGGACGGGATTCTGTAAAACATTACCAGCGAGGGGCTAGATGGGTTAGGTTAGGTTGTGATACGTTATAGACGTTTATAATGTTCCCACCGAGAAGTATGGGCCGATACGCCAGGAATGTTGTAAAATACTGCATCCGAGATTTTAGCCTGCCTTAGGTTAGGCATATAACGCTAGAGACGTATATAATATCCCAACCGAGATGTACGGGACGACACGAACGGGATTCTGTACAACATTGCCAACGAGGGGCTAGATGGGATAGGTTAGATTATATTACGTTATAGACGTATATAATATTCCCACCGAGAAGTATTGGCCGATACGCCAGGAATGTTGTAAAATACTATATCCGAGAAGTTAGCCTGCCATAGGTTAGGATATATATCGCTGTAGACATTTATAATGTCTCATCCGAGACGTACGGGACGACAGGGACGGGGTTCTGTAAAACATTACCAGCGAGGGGCTAGATGGGTTAGGATAGGTTGTGATACGTTATAAACGTATATAATGTCCCCACCGAGAAGTAGGGGCCGATATGCCAGGAATGTTGTAAAATACTGCATCCGAGATGATAGCTTGCCTTAGGTTAGGATATATAACGCTATAGACGTATATAATATTCCAACCGAGATGTACGGGACGTCACGAACGGGATTCTGTAAAACATTGCCAACGAGGGGCTAGATGGGATAGGTTAGGTTATGTTACGTTACACACGTATATAATGTTCCCACCGAGAAGTATGAGCCGATACGCCAGGAATGTTGTAAAATACTGTATCCGAGAAGTTAGCCTGCCTTAGGTTAGTATATATATCGCTGTAGACGTTTATAATGTCTCATCCGAGACGTACGGGACGACAGGGACGGGATTCTGTAAAACATTACCAGCGAGGGGCTAGATGGGTTAGGTTAGGTTGAGACACGTTATAAACGTATATAATGTTCCCACCGAGAAGTAGGGGCCGATATGCCAGGAATGTTGTAAAATACTGCATCCGAGATGATAGCTTGCCTTAGGTTAGGATATATAACGCTATAGACGTATATAATATTCCAACCGAGATGTACGGGACGTCACGAACGGGATTCTGTAAAACATTGCCAACGAGGGGCTAGATGGGATAGGTTAGGTTATGTTACGTTACAGACGTATAGAATGTTCCCACCGAGAAGTATGGGCCGCTACGCCAGGAATGTTGTAAAATACTGCATCCGAGATGTTAGCCTGCCTTAGGTGTGGATATACATTGCTGTAGACGTTTATAATGTCCAAATCGAGACGTACGGGACGACACGAACGGGATTCTGTGAAATATTACCAGCGAGGGGCTAGATGGGTTAGGTTAGATTATATTACGCTATAGACGTATATAATGTTCCCACCGAGAAGTATTGGCCGATACGCCAGGAATGTTGTAAAATACTATATCCGAGAAGTTAGCCTGCCATAGGTTAGGATATATATCGCTGTAGACATTTATAATGTCTCATCCGAGACGTACGGGACGACAGGAACGGGATACTGTAAAACATTACCAGCGAGGGGCTAGATGGGTTAGGTTAGGTTATGTTACGTTATAGACGTGTATAATGTTCCCACCGAGAAGTAGAGCCGATACGCCAGGAATGGTGTAAAATACTGCGACCGAGATGGTAGACTGCCTTAGGTTAGGATATATAACGCTGTAGACGTATATAACGTCCCAAACGAGACCTACGGGACGACACGAACGGTATTCTGTAAAACATTACCAGCGAGGGGCTAGATGTGTTAGGTTAGGTTAGATTACGTTATAGACCTATATAATGTTCCCGCCGAGAAGTAGGGGCCGATACGCCAGGAATGTTGTAAAATACTACATCCGAGATGATAGCCTGCCTTAGGTTAGGATATATATCGCTGTAGACGTATATAACATCCCAACCGAGATGTACGGGACGACAGGAACGGGATTCTGTAAAACATTACCAGCGAGGGGCTAGATGGGTTAGGTTAGGTTATATTACGTTATAGACGTGTATAATGTTCCCACCGAGAAGTAGAGCCGATACGCCAGGAATGTTGTAAAATACTGCATCCGAGATGTTAGCCTGCCTTAGGTTAGGCATATAACGCTAGAGACGTATATGATATCCCAACCGAGATGTACGGGACGACACGAACGGGATTCTGTACAACATTGCCAACGAGGGGCTAGATGGGATAGGTTAGGTTATGTTACGTTATAGACGTATATAATGTTCCCACCGAGAAGTATGGACCGATACGCCAGGAATGTTGTGAAATACTGCATCCGAGATGTTAGCCTGCCTTAGGTTAGGATATATATCGCTGTAGACGTATATAATATCCCAACCGAGATGTACGGGACGACACGAACGGGATTCTGTAAAACATTGCCAGCGAGGGGCTAGATGGGATAGGTTAGGTTATGTTACGTTATAGACATATATAATGTTCCCACCGAGAAGTATGGGCCGATACGCCAGGAATGTTGTAAAATACAGCAACCGAGATGTTAGCCTGCCTTAGGTTAGGATATATAACGCTGTAGACGTTTATAATGTCCCAACAGAGACGTACGGGACGACAGGAACGGGATTCTGTAAAACATTGCCAGCGAGGGGCTAGATGGGTTAGGTTAGGGTATGTTACGTTATTGACGTATATAATGTTCCCACCGAGAAGTAGGGACCGATACTCCAAGAACGTTGTAAAATACTACATCCGACATGTTAGCCTGCCTTACGTTAGGATATATATCGCTGTAGACGTATATCACATCCCAACCGAGATGTACGGGACGACACGTACGGGATTCTGTAAAACATTGCCAACGAGGGGCTAGATGGGATAGGTTAGGTTATGTTACGTTACAGACGTATATAATGTTCCCACTGAGAAGTAGGGGCCGATACGCCAGGAATGTCGTAAAATACTGCATGCGAGATGTTAGCCTGCCTTAAGTTAAGATATATAACGCTGTAGACGGATATAATGTCCCATCCGAGACGTACGGGACGACATGAACGGGACTCTGTAAAACATTACCAGCGAGGGGCTAGATGTGTTAGGTTAGGTTATGTTACCTTATAGACCTATATAATGTTCCCACCGAGAAGTATGGGCCGATACGGCAGGAATGTTGTAAAATACTGCAACCGAGATGTTAGCCTGCCTTAGGTTAGGATATATAACGCTGTAGAAGTTTATAATGTCCCATCCGAGACGTACGGGACGACAGGAACGGGATTCTGTAAATCATTACCAGCGAGGGGCTAGATGGGTTAGATTAGGTTGTGATACGTTATAAACGTATATAATGTTCCCACAGAGAAGTAGGGGCCGATATGCCAGGAATGTTGTAAAATAATATATCCGAGAAGTTAGCCTGCCTTTGGTTAGCATATATATCGCTGTAGACGTATATAATATCCCAACCGAGATGTACGGGACGACACGAACGGGATTCTGTAAAACATTGCCAACGAGGGGCTAGGTGGGATAGGTTAGGTTATGTTACGTTACAGACGTATATAATGTTCCCACCGAGAAGTAGGGGCCGATACTCCAAGAATGTTGTAAAATACTACATCCGAGATGTTAGCCTGCCTTACGTTAGGATATATATCGCTGTAGAAGCATATAACATCCCATCCGAGATGTACGGGACGACAGGAACGGGATTCTGTAAAACATTACCAGCGAGGGGCTAGATGGGTTAGGTTAGGTTATGTTACGTTATAGACGTGTATAATCTTCCCACCGAGAAGTACGGGCCGATACGCCAGGAATGTTGTAAAATACTGCATCCGAGATGTTAGCCTGCCTTAGGTTAGGATATATATCGCTGTAGACGTATATAACATCCCAACCGAGATGTACGGGACGACAGGAACGGGATTCTGTAAAAAATTACCAGCGAGGGGCTAGATGGGTTAGGTTAGGTTATGTTACGTTATAGACGTGTATAATTTTCCCACCGAGAAGTAGAGCCGATACGCCAGGAATGTTGTAAAATACTGCATCCGAGAAGTTAGCCTGCCTTAGGTTAGGATATATAACGCTATAGACGTATATAACATCCCATCCGAGATGTACGGGACGACAGGAACGGGATACTGTAAAACATTACCAGCGAGGGGCTAGATGGGTTAGGTTAGGTTATGTTACGTTATAGACGTGTATAATGTTCCCACCGAGAAGTAGAGCCGATACGCCAGGAATGGCGTAAAATACTGCGACCGAGATGGTAGACTGCCTTAGGTTAGGATATATAACGCTGTAGACGTATATAACGTCCCAAACGAGACCTACGGGACGACACGAACGGTATTCTGTAAAACATTACCAGCGAGGGGCTAGATGTGTTAGGTTAGGTTATATTACGTTATAGACGTGTATAATGTTCCCACCGAGAAGTAGAGCCGATACGACAGGAATGTTGTAAAATATTGCATCCGAGATGTTAGCCTGCCTTACGTTAGGATATATATCGCTGTAGACGAATATAACATCCCAACCGAGATGTACGGGACGACAGGAACGGGATTCTGTAAAACATTACCAGCGAGGGGCTAGATGGGTTAGGTTAAGTTATGTTACGTTATAGACGTGTATAGTGTTCCCACCGAGAAGTAGAGCCGATACGCCAGGAATGTTGTAAAATACTGCATCCGAGATGTTAGCCTGCCTTAGGTTAAGATATATAACGCTATAGACGTATATAATATCCCAACCGAGATGTACGGGACGACACGAACTGGATTCTGTAAAATATTACCAGCGAGGGGCTAGATGGGTTAGATTAGGTTATGTTACGTTATAGACGTATATAATGTTCCCACCGAGAAGTAGGGGCCGATACTCCAAGAATGTTGTAAAATACTACATCCGACATGTTAGGCTGCCTTACGTTAGGATATATATCGCTGTAGACGTATATATCATCCCAACCGAGAAGTACGGGACGACATAAACGGGATTCTGTAAAACATTACCAGCGAGGGGCTAGATGGGATAGGTTAGGTTATGTTACGTTACAGACGTATATAATGTTCCCACTGAGAAGTAGGGGCCGATACGCCAGGAATGTCGTAAAATACTGCATCCGAGATGTTAGCCTGCCTTAAGTTAAGATATATAACGCTGTAGACGGATATAATGTCCCATCCGAGACGTACGGGACGACATGAACGGGACTCTGTAAAATATTACCATCGAGGGGCTAGATGTGTTAGGTTAGGTTATGTTACCTTATAGACCTATATAATCTTCCCACCGAGAAGTATGGGCCGATACGGCAGGAATGTTGTAAAATACTGCAACCGAGATGTTAGCCTGCCTTAGGTTAGGATATATAACGCTGTAGATGTTTATAATGTCCCATCCGAGACGTACGGGACGACAGGAACGGGATTCTGTAAATCATTACCAGCGAGGGGCTAGATGGGTTAGATTAGGTTGTGATACGTTATAAACGTATATAATGTTCCCACCGAGAAGTAGGGGCCGATATGCCAGGAATGTTGTAAAATAATATATCCGAGAAGTTAGCCTGCCTTAGGTTAGGATATATATCGCTGTAGACGTATATAATATCCCAACCGAGATGTACGGGACGACACGAATGGGATTCTGTAAAACATTGCCAACGAGGGGCTAGGTGGGATAGGTTAGGTTATGTTACGTTACAGACGTATATAATGTTCCCACCGAGAAGTAGGGGCCGATACTCCAAGAATGTTGTAAAATACTACATCCGAGATGTTAGCCTGCCTGACGTTAGGATATATATCGCTGTAGAAGCATATAACATCCCATCCGAGATGTACGGGACGACAGGAACGGGATTCTGTAAAACATTACCAGCGAGGGGCTAGGTGGGTTAGGTTAGGTTATGTTACGTTACAGACGTATATAATGTTCCCACCGAGAAGTATGGGCCGCTACGCCAGGAATGTTATAAAATACTGCATCCGAGATGTTAGCCTGCCTTAGGTTAGGATATATATTGCTGTAGACGTTTATAATGTCCAAACCGAGACGTACGGGACGGCAGGAACGAGATACTGTAAAACATTACCAGCGAGGGGCTAGATGGGATAGGTTAGGTTATGTTACGTTATAGACGTATATAATGTTCCCACCGAGAAGTATGGACCGATACGCCAGGAATGTTGTGAAATACTGCATCCGAGATGTTAGCCTGCCTTAGGTTAGGATATATATCGCTGTAGACGTATATAATATCCCAACCGAGATGTACGGGACGACACGAACGGGATTCTGTAAAACATTGCCAGCGAGGGGCTAGATGGGATAGGTTAGGTTATGTTACGTTATAGACATATATAATGTTCCCACCGAGAAGTAGAGGCCGATCCTACAGAAATGTTGTAAAATACTATATCCGAGAAATTAGCCTGCCTTAGGTTAGGATATATATCGCTGTAGACGTTTATAATATCCCAACCGAGACGTACGGGACGTCACGAACGGTATTCTCTAAAACATTTCCAGCGAGGGACTAGATGTGTCAGGTTAGGTTATGTTACGTTATAGACGTATATAATGTTCCCACCGAGAAGTATGGGCCGATATGCCAGGAATGTTGTAAAATACTATATCCGAGAAGTTAGCCTGCCTTAGGTTAGGATATATATCGCTGTAGACATTTATAATGTCTCATCCGAGACGTACGGGACGACAGGGACGGGATTCTGTAAAACATTACCAGCGAGGGGCTAGATGGGTTGGGTTAGGTTATGTTACGTTATAGACGTATATAGTGTTCCGACCGAGAAGTAGGGGCCGATACTACAAGAATGTTGTAAAATACTTCATCCGAGATGTTAGCCTGCCTTAGGTTAGGATATATATTTCTGTAGACGTTTATAATGTCCCAACCGAGACGTACGGGACGACAGGGACGGGATTCTGTAAAACATTACCAGCGAGGGGCTAGATGGGTTAGGTTAGGTTGTGATACGTTATAGACGTTTATAATGTTCCCACCGAGAAGTATGGGCCGATACGCCAGGAATGTTGTAAAATACTGCATCCGAGATGTTAGCCTCCCTTAGGTTAGGATATATATTGCTGTAGACGTTTATAATGTCCCAACCGAAACGTCCGGGACGGCAGGAGCGGGATACTGTAAAACATTACCAGCGAGGGGCTAGATGGGTTAGGTTAGGTTGTGATACGCTATAGACGTATATAATGTTCCCACCGAGAAGTAGGGGACGATATGCCAGGAATGTTGTAAAATACTGCATACGAGATGATAGCCTGCCTTAGGTTAGGATATATAACGCTATAGACGTATATAATATCCCCACGAGACGTACGGGACGACACGAACGGGATTCTGTAAAATATTACGAGCGAGGGGCTAGATGGGTTAGGTTAGGTTATGTTACGTTATAGACCTGTATAATGTTCCCACGGTGAAGTAGGGGCCGATACGCCAGGAATGGCGTATAATACTTCATCCGAGATGTTAGCCTGCCTTAGGTTAGGATATATATTGCTTTAGACGTTTATAATGTTCCAACCGAGATGTACGGGACGACAGGAACGGGATTCTGTAAAACATTACCAGCGAGGGCCTAGATGGGTTAGGTTAGGTTATGTTACGTTATAGACGTGTATAATGTTCCCACCGAGAAGTAGAGCCGATACGCCAGGAATGGCGTAAAATACTTCATCCGAGATGTTAGCCTGCCTTAGGTTAGGATATATATTTCTGTAGACGTTTATAATGTCCCAACCGAGACGTACGGGACGACAGGGACGGGATTCTGTAAAACATTACCAGCGAGGGGCTAGATGGGTTAGGTTAGGTATGTTACGTTATAGACGTGTATAATGTTCCCACCGAGAAGTATGGGCCGATACGCCAGGAATGTTGTAAAATACTGCATCCGAGATGTTAGCCTGCCTTAGGTTAGGATATATAACGCTATAGACGTATATAATATCCCAACCCAGATGTACAGGACGACACGAACGGGATTCTGTAAAATATTACCAGCAAGGGGCTAGATGGGTTAGGTTAGGTTATGCTACGTTATAGACGTGTATAATGTTCCCACGGCGAAGTACGGGCCGATACGCCAGGAATGGCGTAAAATACTGCGACCGAGATGGTAGACTGCCTTAGGTTAGGATATATAACGCTGTAGACGTATATAACGTCCCAAACGAGACCTACTGGACGACACGAACGGGATTCTGTAAAACATTACCAGCGAGGGGCTAGATGGGTTAGGTTAGGTTGTGATACGTTATAAACGTATATAATGTTCCCACCGAGAAGTAGGGGCCGATATGCCAGGAATGTTGTAAAATACTGCATCCGAGATGTTAGCCTGCCTTAGGTTAGGATATATAACGCTATAGACGTATATAATATCCCAACCGAGATGTACGGGACGACACGAACGGGATTCTGTAAAATATTACGAGCGAGGGGCTAGATGGGTTAGGTTAGGTTATGTTACGTTATAGACCTGTATAATGTTCCCACGGTGAAGTAGGGGCCGATACGCCAGGAATGGCGTATAATACTTCATCCGAGATGTTAGCCTGCCTTAGGTTAGGATATATATTGCTTTAGACGTTTATAATGTTCCAACCGAGATGTACGGGACGACAGGAACGGGATTCTGTAAAACATTACCAGCGAGGGCCTAGATGGGTTAGGTTAGGTTATGTTACGTTATAGACGTGTATAATGTTCCCACCGAGAAGTAGAGCCGATACGCCAGGAATGGCGTAAAATACTTCATCCGAGATGTTAGCCTGCCTTAGGTTAGGATATATATTTCTGTAGACGTTTATAATGTCCCAACCGAGACGTACGGGACGACAGGGACGGGATTCTGTAAAACATTACCAGCGAGGGGCTAGATGGGTTAGGTTAGGTATGTTACGTTATAGACGTGTATAATGTTCCCACCGAGAAGTATGGGCCGATACGCCAGGAATGTTGTAAAATACTGCATCCGAGATGTTAGCCTGCCTTAGGTTAGGATATATAACGCTATAGACGTATATAATATCCCAACCCAGATGTACAGGACGACACGAACGGGATTCTGTAAAATATTACCAGCGAGGGGCTAGATGGGTTAGGTTAGGTTATGCTACGTTATAGACGTGTATAATGTTCCCACCGAGAAGTAGGGGCCGATACGCCAGGAATGTTGTAAAATACTACATCCGAGATGATAGCCTGCCTTAGGTTAGGATATATATCGCTGTAGACGTATATAACATCCCAACCGAGATGTACGGGACGACAGGAACGGGATTCTGTAAAACATTACCAGCGAGGGGCTAGATGGGTTAGGTTAGGTTATATTACGTTATAGACGTGTATAATGTTCCCACCGAGAAGTAGAGCCGATACGCCAGGAATGTTGTAAAATACTGCATCCGAGATGTTAGCCTGCCTTAGGTTAGGCATATAACGCTAGAGACGTATATGATATCCCAACCGAGATGTACGGGACGACACGAACGGGATTCTGTACAACATTGCCAACGAGGGGCTAGATGGGATAGGTTAGGTTATGTTACGTTATAGACGTATATAATGTTCCCACCGAGAAGTATGGACCGATACGCCAGGAATGTTGTGAAATACTGCATCCGAGATGTTAGCCTGCCTTAGGTTAGGATATATATCGCTGTAGACGTATATAATATCCCAACCGAGATGTACGGGACGACACGAACGGGATTCTGTAAAACATTGCCAGCGAGGGGCTAGATCGGATAGGTTAGGTTATGTTACGTTATAGACATATATAATGTTCCCACCGAGAAGTATGGGCCGATACGCCAGGAATGTTGTAAAATACAGCAACCGAGATGTTAGCCTGCCTTAGGTTAGGATATATAACGCTGTAGACGTTTATAATGTCCCAACAGAGACGTACGGGACGACAGGAACGGGATTCTGTAAAACATTGCCAGCGAGGGGCTAGATGGGTTAGGTTAGGGTATGTTACGTTATTGACGTATATAATGTTCCCACCGAGAAGTAGGGACCGATACTCCAAGAACGTTGTAAAATACTACATCCGACATGTTAGCCTGCCTTACGTTAGGATATATATCGCTGTAGACGTATATAACATCCCAACCGAGATGTACGGGACGACACGTACGGGATTCTGTAAAACATTGCCAACGAGGGGCTAGATGGGATAGGTTAGGTTATGTTACGTTACAGACGTATATAATGTTCCCACTGAGAAGTAGGGGCCGATACGCCAGGAATGTCGTAAAATACTGCATGCGAGATGTTAGCCTGCCTTAAGTTAAGATATATAACGCTGTAGACGGATATAATGTCCCATCCGAGACGTACGGGACGACATGAACGGGACTCTGTAAAACATTACCAGCGAGGGGCTAGATGTGTTAGGTTAGGTTATGTTACCTTATAGACCTATATAATGTTCCCACCGAGAAGTATGGGCCGATACGGCAGGAATGTTGTAAAATACTGCAACCGAGATGTTAGCCTGCCTTAGGTTAGGATATATAACGCTGTAGAAGTTTATAATGTCCCATCCGAGACGTACGGGACGACAGGAACGGGATTCTGTAAATCATTACCAGCGAGGGGCTAGATGGGTTAGATTAGGTTGTGATACGTTATAAACGTATATAATGTTCCCACAGAGAAGTAGGGGCCGATATGCCAGGAATGTTGTAAAATAATATATCCGAGAAGTTAGCCTGCCTTAGGTTAGCATATATATCGCTGTAGACGTATATAATATCCCAACCGAGATGTACGGGACGACACGAACGGGATTCTGTAAAACATTGCCAACGAGGGGCTAGGTGGGATAGGTTAGGTTATGTTACGTTACAGACGTATATAATGTTCCCACCGAGAAGTAGGGGCCGATACTCCAAGAATGTTGTAAAATACTACATCCGAGATGTTAGCCTGCCTTACGTTAGGATATATATCGCTGTAGAAGCATATAACATCCCATCCGAGATGTACGGGACGACAGGAACGGGATTCTGTAAAACATTACCAGCGAGGGGCTAGATGGGTTAGGTTAGGTTATGTTACGTTATAGACGTGTATAATCTTCCCACCGAGAAGTACGGGCCGATACGCCAGGAATGTTGTAAAATACTGCATCCGAGATGTTAGCCTGCCTTAGGTTAGGATATATATCGCTGTAGACGTATATAACATCCCAACCGAGATGTACGGGACGACAGGAACGGGATTCTGTAAAAAATTACCAGCGAGGGGCTAGATGGGTTAGGTTAGGTTGTGATACGTTATAAACGTATATAATGTTCCCACCGAGAAGTAGGGGCCGATATGCCAGGAATGTTGTAAAATACTGCATCCGACATGTTAGCCTGCCTCAGGTTAGGATATATAACGCTATAGACGTATATAATATCCCAACCGAGATGTACGGGACGACACGAACGGGATTCTGTAAAACATTGCCAACGAGGGGCTAGATGGGATAGGTTAGGTTATGTTACGTTGTAGACGTATATAATGTTCCCACCGAGAAATAGGGGCCGACACTCCAAGAATGTTGTAAAATACTACATCCGAGATGTTAGCCTGCCTTACGTTCGGATATATATCGCTGTAGACGTTTATAATGTTCCAACCGAGATGTACGGGACGACAGGAACGGGATTCTGTAAAACATTACCAGCGAGGGGCTAGATGGGTTAGGTTAAGTTATGTTACGTTATAGACCTATATAATGTTCCCACCGAGAAGTATGGGCCGATACGCCAGGAATGTTGTAAAATACTGCAACCGAGATGTTAGCCTGCCTTAGGTTAGGATATATAACGCTGTAAACGTTTATAATGTCCCAACCGAGACGTACGGGACGGCAGGAACGGGATACTGTAAAACATTACCAGCGAGGGGCTAGATGGGATAGGTTACGTTATGTTACGTTATAGACGTATATAATGTTCCCACCGAGAAGTATGGGCCGATACGCCAGGAATGTTGTGAAATACTGCATCCGAGATGTTAGCCTGCCTTAGGTTAGGATATATATCGCTGTAGACGTATATAATATCCCAACCGAGATGTACGGGACGACACGAACAGGATTCTGTAAAACATTGCCAGCGAGGGGCTAGATGGGATAGGTTAGGTTATGTTACGTTATAGACGTATATAATGTTCCCACCGAGTAGTAGAGGCCGATCCTACAGAAATGTTGTAAAATACTATATCCGAGAAATTAGCCTGCCTTAGGTTAGGATATATATCGCTGTAGACGTTTATAATATCCCAACCGAGACGTACGGGACGTCACGAACGGTATTCTGTAAAACATTTCCAGCGAGGGACTAGATGTGTCAGGTTAGGTTATGTTACATTATAGACGTATATAATGTTCCCACCGAGAAGTATGGGCCGATACGCCAGGAATGTTGTAAAATACTATATCCGAGAAGTTAGCCTGCCTTAGGTTAGGATATATATCGCTGTAGACGTTTATAATGTCTCATCCGAGACGTACGGGACGACAGGGACGGGATTCTGTAAAACATTACCAGCGAGGGGCTAGATGGGTTGGGTTAGGTTATGTTACGTTATAGACGTATATAGTGTTCCCACCAAGAAGTAGGGGCCGATACTACAAGAATGTTGTAAAATACTGCAACCGAGATGTTAGCCTGCCTTAGGTTAGGATATATATTTCTGTAGACGTTTATAATGTCCCAACCGAGACGTACGGGACGACAGGGACGGGATTCTGTAAAACATTACCAGCGACGGGCTAGATGGGTTAGGTTAGGTTGTGATACGTTATAGACGTTTATAATGTTCCCACCGAGAAGTATGGGCCGATACGCCAGGAATGTTGTAAAATACTATATCCGAGAAGTTAGCCTGCCTTACGTTAGGATATATATCGCTGTAGACGTTTATAATGTCTCATCCGAGACGACAGGGACGACAGGGACGGGATTCTGTAAAACATTACCAGCGAGGGGCTAGATGGGTTAGGATAGGTTGTGATACGTTATAAACGTATATAATGTTCCCACCGAGAAGTAGGGGCCGGTATGCCAGGGATGTTGTAATATACTGCATCCGAGATGTTAGCCTGCCTTAGGTTAGGTATATAACGCAAGAGACGTATATAATATCCCAACCGAGATGTACCGGACGACACGAACGGGATTCTGTAAAATATTACCAGCGAGGGGCTAGATGGGTTGGGTTAGGTTACGTTACGTTATAGACGTATATAGTGTTCCCACCGAGAAGTAGGGGCCGATACTACAAGAATGTTGTAAAATACTTCATCCGAGATGTTAGCCTGCCTTAGGTTAGGATATATATTTCTGTAGACGTTTATAATGTCCCAACCGAGACGTACGGGACGACAGGGACGGGATTCTGTAAAACATTACCAGCGAGGGGCTAGATGGGTTAGGTTAGGTATGTTACGTTATAGACGTGTATAATGTTCCCACCGAGAAGTATGGGCCGATACGCCAGGAATGTTGTAAAATACTGCATCCGAGATGTTAGCCTGCCTTAGGTTAGGATATATAACGCTATAGACGTATATAATATCCCAACCCAGATGTACAGGACGACACGAACGGGATTCTGTAAAATATTACCAGCGAGGGGCTAGATGGGTTAGGTTAGGTTATGCTACGTTATAGACGTGTATAATGTTGCCACGGCGAAGTACGGGCCGATACGCCAGGAATGGCGTAAAATACTGCGACCGAGATGGTAGACTGCCTTAGGTTAGGATATATAACGCTGTAGACGTATATAACGTCCCAAACGAGACCTACTGGACGACACGAACGGGATTCTGTAAAACATTACCAGCGAGGGGCTAGATGGGTTAGGTTAGGTTGTGATACGTTATAAACGTATATAATGTTCCCACCGAGAAGTAGGGGCCGATATGCCAGGAATGTTGTAAAATACTGCATCCGAGATGTTAGCCTGCCTTAGGTTAGGATATATAACGCTATAGACGTATATAATATCCCAACCGAGATGTACGGGACGACACGAACGGGATTCTGTAAAATATTACGAGCGAGGGGCTAGATGGGTTAGGTTAGGTTATGTTACGTTATAGACCTGTATAATGTTCCCACGGTGAAGTAGGGGCCGATACGCCAGGAATGGCGTATAATACTTCATCCGAGATGTTAGCCTGCCTTAGGTTAGGATATATATTGCTTTAGACGTTTATAATGTTCCAACCGAGATGTACGGGACGACAGGAACGGGATTCTGTAAAACATTACCAGCGAGGGCCTAGATGGGTTAGGTTAGGTTATGTTACGTTATAGACGTGTATAATGTTCCCACCGAGAAGTAGAGCCGATACGCCAGGAATGGCGTAAAATACTGCGACCGAGATGGTAGACTGCCTTAGGTTAGGATATATAACGCTGTAGACGTATATAACGTCCCAAAGGAGACCTACGGGAAGACACGAACGGTATTCTGTAAAACATTACCAGCGAGGGGCTAGATGTGTTAGGTTAGGTTATATTACGTTATAGACCTATATAATGTTCCCGCCGAGAAGTAGGGGCCGATACGCCAGGAATGTTGTAAAATACTACATCCGAGATGATAGCCTGCCTTAGGTTAGGATATATATTGCTTTAGACGTTTATAATGTTCCAACCGAGATGTACGGGACGACAGGAACGGGATTCTGTAAAACATTACCAGCGAGGGGCTAGATGGGTTAGGTTAAGTTATGTTACGTTATAGACCTATATAATGTTCCCACCGAGAAGTATGGGCCGATACGCCAGGAATGTTGTAAAATACTGCAACCGAGATGTTAGCCTGCCTTAGGTTAGGATATATAACGCTGTAGACGTTTATAATGTCCCAACCGAGACGTACGGGACGGCAGGAACGGGATACTGTAAAACATTACCAGCGAGGGGCTAGATGGGATAGGTTACGTTATGTTACGTTATAGACGTATATAATGTTCCCACCGAGAAGTATGGGCCGATACGCCAGGAATGTTGTAAAATACTATATCCGAGAAGTTAGCCTGCCTTACGTTAGGATATATATCGCTGTAGACGTTTATAATGTCTCATCCGAGACGACAGGGACGACAGGGACGGGATTCTGTAAAACATTACCAGCGAGGGGCTAGATGGGTTAGGATAGGTTGTGATACGTTATAAACGTATATAATGTTCCCACCGAGAAGTAGGGGCCGGTATGCCAGGGATGTTGTAATATACTGCATCCGAGATGTTAGCCTGCCTTAGGTTAGGTATATAACGCAAGAGACGTATATAATATCCCAACCGAGATGTACCGGACGACACGAACGGGATTCTGTAAAATATTACCAGCGAGGGGCTAGATGGGTTGGGTTAGGTTATGTTACGTTATAGACGTATATAGTGTTCCCACCGAGAAGTAGGGGCCGATACTACAAGAATGTTGTAAAATACTTCATCCGAGATGTTAGCCTGCCTTAGGTTAGGATATATATTTCTGTAGACGTTTATAATGTCCCAACCGAGACGTACGGGACGACAGGGACGGGATTCTGTAAAACATTACCAGCGAGGGGCTAGATGGGTTAGGATAGGTATGTTACGTTATAGACGTGTATAATGTTCCCACCGAGAAGTATGGGCCGATACGCCAGGAATGTTGTAAAATACTGCATCCGAGATGTTAGCCTGCCTTAGGTTAGGATATATAACGCTATAGACGTATATAATATCCCAACCCAGATGTACAGGACGACACGAACGGGATTCTGTAAAATATTACCAGCGAGGGGCTAGATGGGTTAGGTTAGGTTATGCTACGTTATAGACGTGTATAATGTTGCCACGGCGAAGTACGGGCCGATACGCCAGGAATGGCGTAAAATACTGCGACCGAGATGGTAGACTGCCTTAGGTTAGGATATATAACGCTGTAGACGTATATAACGTCCCAAACGAGACCTACTGGACGACACGAACGGGATTCTGTAAAACATTACCAGCGAGGGGCTAGATGGGTTAGGTTAGGTTGTGATACGTTATAAACGTATATAATGTTCCCACCGAGAAGTAGGGGCCGATATGCCAGGAATGTTGTAAAATACTGCATCCGAGATGTTAGCCTGCCTTAGGTTAGGATATATAACGCTATAGACGTATATAATATCCCAACCGAGATGTACGGGACGACACGAACGGGATTCTGTAAAATATTACGAGCGAGGGGCTAGATGGGTTAGGTTAGGTTATGTTACGTTATAGACCTGTATAATGTTCCCACGGTGAAGTAGGGGCCGATACGCCAGGAATGGCGTATAATACTTCATCCGAGATGTTAGCCTGCCTTAGGTTAGGATATATATTGCTTTAGACGTTTATAATGTTCCAACCGAGATGTACGGGACGACAGGAACGGGATTCTGTAAAACATTACCAGCGAGGGCCTAGATGGGTTAGGTTAGGTTATGTTACGTTATAGACGTGTATAATGTTCCCACCGAGAAGTAGAGCCGATACGCCAGGAATGGCGTAAAATACTGCGACCGAGATGGTAGACTGCCTTAGGTTAGGATATATAACGCTGTAGACGTATATAACGTCCCAAACGAGACCTACGGGAAGACACGAACGGTATTCTGTAAAACATTACCAGCGAGGGGCTAGATGTGTTAGGTTAGGTTATATTACGTTATAGACCTATATAATGTTCCCGCCGAGAAGTAGGGGCCGATACGCCAGGAATGTTGTAAAATACTACATCCGAGATGATAGCCTGCCTTAGGTTAGGATATATATTGCTTTAGACGTTTATAATGTTCCAACCGAGATGTACGGGACGACAGGAACGGGATTCTGTAAAACATTACCAGCGAGGGGCTAGATGGGTTAGGTTAAGTTATGTTACGTTATAGACCTATATAATGTTCCCACCGAGAAGTATGGGCCGATACGCCAGGAATGTTGTAAAATACTGCAACCGAGATGTTAGCCTGCCTTAGGTTAGGATATATAACGCTGTAGACGTTTATAATGTCCCAACCGAGACGTACGGGACGGCAGGAACGGGATACTGTAAAACATTACCAGCGAGGGGCTAGATGGGATAGGTTACGTTATGTTACGTTATAGACGTATATAATGTTCCCACCGAGAAGTATGGGCCGATACGCCAGGAATGTTGTGAAATACTGCATCCGAGATGTTAGCCTGCCTTAGGTTAGGATATATATCGCTGTAGACGTATATAATATCCCAACCGAGATGTACGGGACGACACGAACGGTATTCTGTAAAACATTTCCAGCGAGGGACTAGATGTGTCAGGTTAGGTTATGTTACATTATAGACGTATATAGTGTTCCCACCGAGAAATATGGGCCGATACGCCAGGAATGTTGTAAAATACTTCATCCGAGATGTTAGCCTGCCTTAGGTTAGGATATATATTTCTGTAGACGTTTATAATGTCCCAACCGAGACGTACGGGACGACAGGGACGGGATTCTGTCAAACATTACCAGCGAGGGGCTAGATGGGTTAGGTTAGGTTGTGATACGTTATAGACGTTTATAATGTTCCCACCGAGAAGTATGGGCCGATACGCCAGGAATGTTGTAAAATACTATATCCGAGAAGTTAGCCTGCCTTACGTTAGGATATATATCGCTGTAGACGTTTATAATGTCTCATCCGAGACGACAGGGACGACAGGGACGGGATTCTGTAAAACATTACCAGCGAGGGGCTAGATGGGTTAGGATAGGTTGTGATACGTTATAAACGTATATAATGTTCCCACCGAGAAGTAGGGGCCGGTATGCCAGGGATGTTGTAATATACTGCATCCGAGATGTTAGCCTGCCTTAGGTTAGGTATATAACGCAAGAGACGTATATAATATCCCAACCGAGATGTACCGGACGACACGAACGGGATTCTGTAAAATATTACCAGCGAGGGGCTAGATGGGTTGGGTTAGGTTATGTTACGTTATAGACGTATATAGTGTTCCCACCGAGAAGTAGGGGCCGATACTACAAGAATGTTGTAAAATACTTCATCCGAGATGTTAGCCTGCCTTAGGTTAGGATAAATATTTCTGTAGACGTTTATAATGTCCCAACCGAGACGTACGGGACGACAGGGACGGGATTCTGTAAAACATTACCAGCGAGGGGCTAGATGGGTTAGGTTAGGTTGTGATACGTTATAGACGTTTATAATGTTCCCACCGAGAAGTATGGGCCGATACGCCAGGAATGTTGTAAAATACTGCATCCGAGACGTTAGCCTGCCTTAGGTTAGGTATATAACGCTAGAGACGTAAATAATATCCCAACCGAGATGTACGGGACGACACGAACGGGATTCTGTAAAACATTGCCAACGAGGGGCTAGATGGGATAGGTTAGGTTATGTTAAGTTATAGACGTGTATAATGTTCCCACGGTGAAGTAGGGGCCGATACGCCAGGAATGGAGTAAAATACTTCATCCGAGATGTTAGCCTCCCTTAGGTTAGGATATATATTGCTGTAGACGTTTATAATGTCCCAACCGAAACGTCCGGGACGGCAGGAACGGGATACTGTAAAACATTACCAGCGAGGGGCTAGATGGGTTAGGTTAGGTTGTGATACGTTATAGACGTATATAATGTTCCCACCGAGAAGTAGGGGACGATGTGCCAGGAATGTTGTAAAATACTGCATCCCAGATGATAGCCTGCCTTAGGTTAGGATATATAACGCTATAGACGTATATAATATCCCCACGAGACGTACGGGACGACACGAACGGGATTCTGTGAAATATTACCAGCGAGGGGCTAGATGGGTTAGGTTAGATTATATTACGCTATAGACGTATATAATGTTCCCACCGAGAAGTATTGGCCGATACGCCAGGAATGTTGTAAAATACTATATCCGAGAAGTTAGCCTGCCATAGGTTAGGATATATATCGCTGTAGACATTTATAATGTCTCATCCGAGACGTACGGGACGACAGGGACGGGATTCTGTAAAACATTACCAGCGAGGGGCTAGATGGGTTAGGATAGGCTGTGATACGTTATAAACGTATATAATGTTCCCACCGAGAAGTAGGGGCCGATATGCCAGGAATGTTGTAAAATACTGCATCCGAGATGTTAGCCTGCCTTAGGTTAGGATATATATCGCTGTAGACGTATCTAATATCCCAACCGAGATGTACGGGACGACACGAACAGGATTCTGTAAAACATTGCTAGCGGGGGGCTGGATGGGATAGGTTAGGTTATGTTACGTTATAGACGTATATAATGTTCCCACCGAGAAGTAGAGGCCGATCCTACAGAAATGTTGTAAAATACTATATCCGAGAAATTAGCCTGCCTTAGGTTAGGATATATATCGCTGTAGACGTTTATAATATCCCAACCGAGACGTACGGGACGTCACGAACGGTATTCTGTAAAACATTACCAGCGAGGGACTAGATGTGTCAGGTTAGGTTATGTTACGTTATAGACCTATATAATGTTCCCACCGAGAAGTATGCGCCGATATGCCAGGAATGTTGTAAAATACAATATCCGAGAAGTTAGCCTGCCTTAAGTTAGGATATATATCGCTGTAGACGTTTATAATGTCTCATCCGAGACGTACGGGACGACAGGGACGGGATTCTGTAAAACATTACCAGCGAGGGGCTAGATGGGTTAGGATAGGTTGTGATACGTTATAAACGTATATAATGTTCCCACCGAGAAGTAGGGGCCGGTATGCCAGGGATGTTGTAAAATACTGCATCCGAGATGATAGCTTGACTTAGGTTAGGATATATAACGCTATAGACGTATATAATATTCCAACCGAGATGTACGGGACGTCACGAACGGGGTTCTGTAAAACATTGCCAGCGAGGGGCTAGATGGGTTAGGTTAGGGTATGTTACGTTATTGACGTATATAATGTTCCCACCGAGAAGTAGGGGCCGATACTCCAAGAATGTTGTAAAATACTACATCCGACATGTTAGCCTGCCTTACGTTAGGATATATATCGCTGTAGACGTATATAACATCCCAACCGAGATGTACGGGACGACAGGAACGGGATTCTGTAAAACAATACCAGCGAGGGGCTAGATGGGTTAGGTTAAGTTATGTTACGTTATAGACGTGTATAATGTTCCCACCGAGAAGTAGAGCCGATACGCCAGGAATGTTGTAAAATACTGCATCCGAGATGTTAGCCTGCCTTAGGTTAATATATATAACGCTATAGACGTATATAATATCCCAACCGAGATGTACGGGACGACACGAACAGGATTCTGTAAAACATTGCCAACGAGGGGCTAGATGGGATAGGTTAGGTTATGTTACGTTATAGACGTATATAATGTTCCCACCGAGAAGTATGGGCCGATACGCCAGGAATGTTGTAAAATACTGCAACCGAGATGTTAGCCTGCCTCAGGTTAGGATATATAAGGCTGTAGACGTTTATAATGTCCCAACAGAGACGTACGGGACGTCAGGAACGGGATTCCGTAAAACATTACCAGCGAGGGGCTAGATGGGTTAGGTTAGGTTGTGATACGTTATAAACGTATATAATGTTCCCACCGAGAAGTAGGGGCCGATATGCCAGGAATGTTGTAAAATACTGCATCCGACATGTTAGCCTGCCTCAGGTTAGGATATATAACGCTATAGACGTATATAATATCCCAACCGAGATGTACGGGACGACACGAACGGGATTCTGTAAAACATTGCCAACGAGGGGCTAGATGGGATAGGTTAGGTTATGTTACGTTGTAGACGTATATAATGTTCCCACCGAGAAATAGGGGCCGACACTCCAAGAATGTTGTAAAATACTACATCCGAGATGTTAGCCTGCCTTACGTTCGGATATATATCGCTGTAGACGTTTATAATGTTCCAACCGAGATATACGGGACGACAGGAACGGGATTCTGTAAAACATTACCAGCGAGGGGCTAGATGGGTTAGGTTAAGTTATGTTACGTTATAGACCTATATAATGTTCCCACCGAGAAGTATGGGCCGATACGCCAGGAATGTTGTAAAATACTGCAACCGAGATGTTAGCCTGCCTTAGGTTAGGATATATAACGCTGTAGACGTTTATAATGTCCCAACCGAGACGTACGGGACGGCAGGAACGGGATACTGTAAAACATTACCAGCGAGGGGCTAGATGGGATAGGTTACGTTATGTTACGTTATAGACGTATATAATGTTCCCACCGAGAAGTATGGGCCGATACGCCAGGAATGTTGTGAAATACTGCATCCGAGATGTTAGCCTGCCTTAGGTTAGGATATATATCGCTGTAGACGTATATAATATCCCAACCGAGATGTACGGGACGACACGAACAGGATTCTGTAAAACATTTCCAGCGAGGGACTAGATGTGTCAGGTTAGGTTATGTTACATTATAGACGTATATAATGTTCCCACCGAGAAGTATGGGCCGATACGCCAGGAATGTTGTAAAATACTATATCCGAGAAGTTAGCGTGCCTTAGGTTAGGATATATATCGCTGTAGACGTTTATAATGTCTCATCCGAGACGTACGGGACGACAGGGACGGGATTCTGTAAAACATTACCAGCGAGGGGCTAGATGGGTTGGGTTAGGTTATGTTACGTTATAGACGTATATAGTGTTCCCACCGAGAAGTAGGGGCCGATACTACAAGAATGTTGTAAAATACTTCATCCGAGATGTTAGCCTGCCTTAGGTTAGGATATATATTTCTGTAGACGTTTATAATGTCCCAACCGAGACGTACGGGACGACAGGGACGGGATTCTGTAAAACATTACCAGCGAGGGGCTAGATGGGTTAGGTTAGGTTGTGATACGTTATAGACGTTTATAATGTTCCCACCGAGAAGTATGGCCCGATACGCCAGGAATGTTGTAAAATACTGCATCCGAGACGTTAGCCTGCCTTAGGTTAGGTATATAACGCTAGAGACGTAAATAATATCCCAACCGAGATGTACGGGACGACACAAACGGGATTCTGTAAAACATTGCCAACGAGGGGCTAGATGGGATAGGTTAGGTTATGTTAAGTTATAGACGTGTATAATGTTCCCACGGTGAAGTAGGGGCCGATACGCCAGGAATGGAGTAAAATACTTCATCCGAGATGTTAGCCTCCCTTAGGTTAGGATATATATTGCTGTAGACGTTTATAATGTCCCAACCGAATCGTCCGGGACGGCAGGAACGGGATACTGTAAAACATTACCAGCGAGGGGCTAGATGGGTTAGGTTAGGTTGTGATACGTTATAGACGTATATAATGTTCCCACCGAGAAGTAGGGGACGATATGCCAGGAATGTTGTAAAATACTGCATCCCAGATGATAGCCTGCCTTAGGTTAGGATATATAACGCTATAGACGTATATAATATCCCCACGAGACGTACGGGACGACACGAACGGGATTCTGTGAAATATTACCAGCGAGGGGCTAGATGGGTTAGGTTAGATTATATTACGCTATAGACGTATATAATGTTCCCACCGAGAAGTATTGGCCGATACGCCAGGAATGTTGTAAAATACTATATCCGAGAAGTTAGCCTGCCATAGGTTAGGATATATATCGCTGTAGACATTTATAATGTCTCATCCGAGACGTACGGGACGACAGGGACGGGATTCTGTAAAACATTACCAGCGAGGGGCTAGATGGGTTAGGATAGGCTGTGATACGTTATAAACGTATATAATGTTCCCACCGAGAAGTAGGGGCCGATATGCCAGGAATGTTGTAAAATACTGCATCCGAGATGATAGCTTGCTTTAGGTTAGGATATATAACGCTGTAGACGTATATAATATTCCAACCGAGATGTACGGGACGTCACGAACGGGGTTCTGTAAAACATTGCCAACGAGGGGCTAGATGGGACAGGTTAGGTTATGTTACGTTACACACGTATATAATGTTACCACCGAGAAGTATGGGCCGATACGCCAGGAATGTTGTAAAATACTGTATCCGAGAAGTTAGCCTGCCTTAGGTTAGTATATATATCGCTGTAGACGTTTATAATGTCTCATCCGAGACGTACGGGACGACAGGGACGGGATTCTGTAAAACATTACCAGCGAGGGGCTAGATGGGATATGTTACGGTATGTTACGTTATAGACGTATATAATGTTCCCACCGAGAAGTATGGACCGATACGCCAGGAATGTTGTGAAATACTGCATCCGAGATGTTAGCCTGCCTTAGGTTAGGATATATATCGCTGTAGACGTATATAATATCCCAACCGAGATGTACGGGACGACACGAACGGGATTCTGTAAAACATTGCCAGCGAGGGGCTAGATGGGATAGGTTAGGTTATGTTACGTTATAGACATATATAATGTTCCCACCGAGAAGAAGAGGCCGATCCTACAGAAATGTTGTAAAATACTATATCCGAGAAATTAGCCTGCCTTAGGTTAGGATATATATCGCTGTAGACGTTTATAATATCCCAACCGAGACGTACGGGACGTCACGAACGGTATTCTGTAAAACATTACCAATGAGGGACTAGATGTGTCAGGTTAGGTTATGTTACGTTATAGACCTATATAATGTTCCCACCGAGAAGTATGGGCCGATATGCCAGGAATGTTGTAAAATACTGCAACCCAGATGTTAGCCTGCCTTAGGTTAGGATATATAACGCTGTAGACGTTTATAATGTCCCAACCGAGACGTACGGGACGGCAGGAACGGGATACTGTAAAACATTACCAGCGAGGGGCTAGATGGGATAGGTTACGTTATGTTACGTTATAGACGTATATAATGTTCCCACCGAGAAGTATGGGCCGATACGCCAGGAATGTTGTGAAATACTGCATCCGAGATGTTAGCCTGCCTTAGGTTAGGATATATATCGCTGTAGACGTATATAATATCCCAACCGAGATGTACGGGACGACACGAACAGGATTCTGTAAAACATTTCCAGCGAGGGACTAGATGTGTCAGGTTCGGTTATGTTACATTATAGAGGTATATAATGTTCCCACCGAGAAGTATGGGCCGATACGCCAGGAATGTTGTAAAATACTATATCCGAGAAGTTAGCCTGCCTTAGGTTAGGATATATATCGCTGTAGACGTTTATAATGTCTCATCCGAGACGTACGGGACGACAGGGACGGGATTCTGTAAAACATTACCAGCGAGGGGCTAGATGGGTTGGGTTAGGTTATGTTACGTTATAGACGTATATAGTGTTCCCACCGAGAAGTAGGGGCCGATACTACAAGAATGTTGTAAAATACTTCATCCGAGATGTTAGCCTGCCTTAGGTTAGGATATATATTTCTGTAGACGTTTATAATGTCCCAACCGAGACGTACGGGACGACAGGGACGGGATTCTGTAAAACATTACCAGCGAGGGGCTAGATGGGTTAGGTTAGGTTGTGATACGTTATAGACGTTTATAATGTTCCCACCGAGAAGTATGGGCCGATACGCCAGGAATGTTGTAAAATACTATATCCGAGAAGTTAGCCTGCCTTACGTTAGGATATATATCGCTGTAGACGTTTATAATGTCTCATCCGAGACGACAGGGACGACAGGGACGGGATTCTGTAAAACATTACCAGCGAGGGGCTAGATGGGTTAGGATAGGTTGTGATACGTTATAAACGTATATAATGTTCCCACCGAGAAGTAGGGGCCGGTATGCCAGGGATGTTGTAATATACTGCATCCGAGATGTTAGCCTGCCTTAGGTTAGGTATATAACGCAAGAGACGTATATAATATCCCAACCGAGATGTACCGGACGACACGAACGGGATTCTGTAAAATATTACCAGCGAGGGGCTAGATGGGTTGGGTTAGGTTATGTTACGTTATAGACGTATATAGTGTTCCCACCGAGAAGTAGGGGCCGATACTACAAGAATGTTGTAAAATACTTCATCCGAGATGTTAGCCTGCCTTAGGTTAGGATATATATTTCTGTAGACGTTTATAATGTCCCAACCGAGACGTACGGGACGACAGGGACGGGATTCTGTAAAACATTACCAGCGAGGGGCTAGATGGGTTAGGTTAGGTTGTGATACGTTATAGACGTTTATAATGTTCCCACCGAGAAGTATGGCCCGATACGCCAGGAATGTTGTAAAATACTGCATCCGAGACGTTAGCCTGCCTTAGGTTAGGTATATAACGCTAGAGACGTAAATAATATCCCAACCGAGATGTACGGGACGACACAAACGGGATTCTGTAAAACATTGCCAACGAGGGGCTAGATGGGATAGGTTAGGTTATGTTAAGTTATAGACGTGTATAATGTTCCCACGGTGAAGTAGGGGCCGATACGCCAGGAATGGAGTAAAATACTTCATCCGAGATGTTAGCCTCCCTTAGGTTAGGATATGTATTGCTGTAGACGTTTATAATGTCCCAACCGAATCGTCCGGGGCGGCAGGAACGGGATACTGTAAAACATTACCAGCGAGGGGCTAGATGGGTTAGGTTAGGTTGTGATACGTTATAGACGTATATAATGTTCCCACCGAGAAGTAGGGGACGATATGCCAGGAATGTTGTAAAATACTGCATCCCAGATGATAGCCTGCCTTAGGTTAGGATATATAACGCTATAGACGTATATAATATCCCCACGAGACGTACGGGACGACACGAACGGGATTCTGTGAAATATTACCAGCGAGGGGCTAGATGGGTTAGGTTAGATTATATTACGCTATAGACGTATATAATGTTCCCACCGAGAAGTATTGGCCGATACGCCAGGAATGTTGTAAAATACTATATCCGAGAAGTTAGCCTGCCATAGGTTAGGATATATATCGCTGTATACATTTATAATGTCTCATCCGAGACGTACGGGACGACAGGGACGGGATTCTGTAAAACATTACCAGCGAGGGGCTAGATGGGTTAGGATAGGCTGTGATACGTTATAAACGTATATAATGTTCCCACCGAGAAGTAGGGGCCGATATGCCAGGAATGTTGTAAAATACTGCATCCGAGATGATAGCTTGCTTTAGGTTAGGATATATAACGCTGTAGACGTATATAATATTCCAACCGAGATGTACGGGACGTCACGAACGGGGTTCTGTAAAACATTGCCAACGAGGGGCTAGATGGGATAGGTTAGGTTATGTTACGTTACACACGTATATAATGTTACCACCGAGAAGTATGGGCCGATACGCCAGGAATGTTGTAAAATACTGTATCCGAGAAGTTAGCCTGCCTTAGGTTAGTATATATATCGCTGTAGACGTTTATAATGTCTCATCCGAGACGTACGGGACGACAGGGACGGGATTCTGTAAAACATTACCAGCGAGGGGCTAGATGGGATAGGTTACGGTATGTTACGTTATAGACGTATATAATGTTCCCACCGAGAAGTATGGACCGATACGCCAGGAATGTTGTGAAATACTGCATCCGAGATGTTAGCCTGCCTTAGGTTAGGATATATATCGCTGTAGACGTATATAATATCCCAACCGAGATGTACGGGACGACACGAACGGGATTCTGTAAAACATTGCCAGCGAGGGGCTAGATGGGATAGGTTAGGTTATGTTACGTTATAGACATATATAATGTTCCCACCGAGAAGAAGAGGCCGATCCTACAGAAATGTTGTAAAATACTATATCCGAGAAATTAGCCTGCCTTAGGTTAGGATATATATCGCTGTAGACGTTTATAATATCCCAACCGAGACGTACGGGACGTCACGAACGGTATTCTGTAAAACATTACCAATGAGGGACTAGATGTGTCAGGTTAGGTTATGTTACGTTATAGACCTATATAATGTTCCCACCGAGAAGTATGGGCCGATATGCCAGGAATGTTGTAAAATACTGCAACCCAGATGTTAGCCTGCCTTAGGTTAGCATACATAACGCTATAGACGTATATAATGTCCAAACCGAGACGTACAGGACGGCAGGAACGAGATACTGTAAAACATTACCAGCGAGGGGCTAGATGGGATAGGTTACGTTATGTTACGTTATAGACGTATATAATGTTCCCACCGAGAAGTATGGACCGATACGCCAGGAATGTTGTGAAATACTGCATCCGAGATGTTAGCCTGCCTTAGGTTAGGATATATATCGCTGTAGACGTATCTAATATCCCAACCGAGATGTACGGGACGACACGAACAGGATTCTGTAAAACATTGCCAGCGGGGGGCTGGATGGGATAGGTTAGGTTATGTTACGTTATAGACGTATATAATGTTCCCACCGAGAAGTAGAGGCCGATCCTACAGAAATGTTGTAAAATACTATATCCGAGAAATTAGCCTGCCTTAGGTTAGGATATATATCGCTGTAGACGTTTATAATATCCCAACCGAGACGTACGGGACGTCACGAACGGTATTCTGTAAAACATTACCAGCGAGGGACTAGATGTGTCAGGTTAGGTTATGTTACGTTATAGACCTATATAATGTTCCCACCGAGAAGTATGCGCCGATATGCCAGGAATGTTGTAAAATACAATATCCGAGAAGTTAGCCTGCCTTAGGTTAGGATATATATCGCTGTAGACGTTTATAATGTCTCATCCGAGACGTACGGGACGACAGGGACGGGATTCTGTAAAACATTACCAGCGAGGGGCTAGATGGGTTAGGATAGGTTGTGATACGTTATAAACGTATATAATGTTCCCACCGAGAAGTAGGGGCCGGTATGCCAGGGATGTTGTAATATACTGCATCCGAGATGTTAGCCTGCCTTAGGTTAGGTATATAACGCAAGAGACGTATATAATATCCCAACCGAGATGTACCGGACGACACGAACGGGATTCTGTAAAATATTACCAGCGAGGGGCTAGATGGGTTGGGTTAGGTTATGTTACGTTATAGACGTATATAGTGTTCCCACCGAGAAGTAGGGGCCGATACTACAAGAATGTTGTAAAATACTTCATCCGAGATGTTAGCCTGCCTTAGGTTAGGATATATATTTCTGTAGACGTTTATAATGTACCAACCGAGACGTACGGGACGACAGGGACGGGATTCTGTAAAACATTACCAGCGAGGGGCTAGATGGGTTAGGTTAGGTTGTGATACGTTATAGACGTTTATAATGTTCCCACCGAGAAGTATGGGCCGATACGCCAGGAATGTTGTAAAATACTGCATCCGAGACGTTAGCCTGCCTTAGGTTAGGTATATAACGCTAGAGACGTAAATAATATCCCAACCGAGATGTACGGGACGACACGAACGGGATTCTGTAAAACATTGCCAACGAGGGGCTAGATGGGATAGGTTAGGTTATGTTAAGTTATAGACGTGTATAATGTTCCCACGGTGAAGTAGGGGCCGATACGCCAGGAATGGAGTAAAATACTTCATCCGAGATGTTAGCCTCCCTTAGGTTAGGATATATATTGCTGTAGACGTTTATAATGTCCCAACCGAATCGTCCGGGACGGCAGGAACGGGATACTGTAAAACATTACCAGCGAGGGGCTAGATGGGTTAGGTTAGGTTGTGATACGTTATAGACGTATATAATGTTCCCACCGAGAAGTAGGGGACGATATGCCAGGAATGTTGTAAAATACTGCATCCCAGATGATAGCCTGCCTTAGGTTAGGATATATAACGCTATAGACGTATATAATATCCCCACGAGACGTACGGGACGACACGAACGGGATTCTGTGAAATATTACCAGCGAGGGGCTAGATGGGTTAGGTTAGATTATATTACGCTATAGACGTATATAATGTTCCCACCGAGAAGTATTGGCCGATACGCCAGGAATGTTGTAAAATACTATATCCGAGAAGTTAGCCTGCCATAGGTTAGGATATATATCGCTGTAGACATTTATAATGTCTCATCCGAGACGTACGGGACGACAGGGACGGGATTCTGTAAAACATTACCAGCGAGGGGCTAGATGGGTTAGGATAGGCTGTGATACGTTATAAACGTATATAATGTTCCCACCGAGAAGTAGGGGCCGATATGCCAGGAATGTTGTAAAATACTGCATCCGAGATGATAGCTTGCTTTAGGTTAGGATATATAACGCTGTAGACGTATATAATGTCCCAACCGAGACGTACGGGACGACAGGGACGGGATTCTGTAAAACATTACCAGCGAGGGGCTAGATGGGTTAGGTTAGGTTGTGATACGTTATAGACGTTTATAATGTTCCCACCGAGAAGTATGGGCCGATACGCCAGGAATGTTGTAAAATACTGTATCCGAGAAGTTAGCCTGCCTTAGGTTAGTATATATATCGCTGTAGACGTATATAATATCCCAACCGAGATGTACGGGACGACACGAACGGGATTCTGTAAAACATTGCCAGCGAGGGGCTAGATGGGATAGGTTAGGTTATGTTACGTTATAGACATATATAATGTTCCCACCGAGAAGAAGAGGCCGATCCTACAGAAATGTTGTAAAATACTATATCCGAGAAATTAGCCTGCCTTAGGTTAGGATATATATCGCTGTAGACGTTTATAATATCCCAACCGAGACGTACGGGACGTCACGAACGGTATTCTGTAAAACATTACCAATGAGGGACTAGATGTGTCAGGTTAGGTTATGTTACGTTATAGACCTATATAATGTTCCCACCGAGAAGTATGGGCCGATATGCCAGGAATGTTGTAAAATACTGCAACCGAGATGTTAGCCTGCCTTAGGTTAGGATATATATCGCTGTAGACGTTTATAATGTCTCATCCGAGACGTACGGGACGACAGGGACGGGATTCTGTAAAACATTACCAGCGAGGGGCTAGATGGGTTAGGATAGGTTGTGATACGTTATAAACGTATATACTGTTCCCACCGAGAAGTAGGGGCCGGTATGCCAGGGATGTTGTAAAATACTGCATCCGAGATGATAGCTTGACTTAGGTTAGGATATATAACGCTATAGACGTATATAATATTCCAACCGAGATGTACGGGACGCCACGAACGGGATTCTGTAAAACATTGCCAACGAGGGGCTAGATGGGATAGGTTAGGTTATGTTACGTTACACACGTATATAATGTTCCCACCGAGAAGTATGGGCCGATACTCCAAGAATGTTGTAAAATACTACATCCGAGATGTTAGCCTGCCTTACGTTAGGAAATATAACGCTGTAGACGTATATAATGTCCCATCCGAGGCGTACGGGACGACACGAACGGGATTCTGTAAAACATTACCAGCGAGGTGCTAGATGTGTTAGGTTAGGTTATGTTACGTTACAGACGTATATAATGTTCCCACTGAGAAGTAGGGGCCGATACGCCAGGAATGTCGTAAAATACTGCATCCGAGATGTTAGCCTGCCTTAAGTTAAGATATATAACGCTGTAGACGGATATAATGTCCCATCCGAGACGTACGGGACGACATGAACGGGACTCTGTAAAACATTACCAGCGAGGGGCTAGATGTGTTAGGTTAGGTTATGTTACCTTATAGACCTATATAATCTTCCCACCGAGAAGTATGGGCCGATACGGCAGGAATGTTGTAAAATACTGCAACCGAGATGTTAGCCTGCCTTAGGTTAGGATATATAACGCTGTAGAAGTTTATAATGTCCCATCCGAGACGTACGGGACGACAGGAACGGGATTCTGTAAATCATTACCAGCGAGGGGCTAGATGGGTTAGATTAGGTTGTGATACGTTATAAACGTATATAATGTTCCCACCGAGAAGTAGGGGCCGATATGCCAGGAATGTTGTAAAATAATATATCCGAGAAGTTAGCCTGCCTTAGGTTAGGATATATATCGCTGTAGACGTATATAATATCCCAACCGAGATGTACGGGACGACACGAATGGGATTCTGTAAAACATTGCCAACGAGGGGCTAGGTGGGATAGGTTAGGTTATGTTACGTTACAGACGTATATAATGTTCCCACCGAGAAGTAGGGGCCGATACTCCAAGAATGTTGTAAAATACTACATCCGAGATGTTAGCCTGCCTTACGTTAGGATATATATCGCTGTAGAAGCATATAACATCCCATCCGAGATGTACGGGACGACAGGAACGGGATTCTGTAAAACATTACCAGCGAGGGGCTAGGTGGGTTAGGTTAGGTTATGTTACGTTATAGACGTGTATAATGTTCCCACCGAGAAGTACGGGCCGATACGCCAGGAATGTTGTAAAATACTGCATCCGAGATGTTAGCCTGCCTTAGGTTAGGATATATATCGCTGTAGACGTATATAACATCCCAACCGAGATGTACGGGACGACAGGAACGGGATTCTGTAAAAAATTACCAGCGAGGGGCTAGATGGGTTAGGTTAGGTTATGTTACGTTATAGACGTGTATAATGTTCCCACCGAGAAGTAGAGCCGATACGCCAGGAATGTTGTAAAATACTGCATCCGAGATGTTAGCCTGCCTTAGGTTAAGATATATAACGCTATAGACGTATATAATATCCCAACCGAGATGTACGGGACGACACGAACGGGATTCTGTAAAACATTGCCAACGAGGGGCTAGATGGGATAGGTTAGGTTATGTTACGTTATAGACGTATATAATGTTCCCACCGAGAAGTATGGGCCGATACTCCAAGAATGTTGTAAAATACTACATCCGAGATGTTAGCCTGCCTTACGTTAGGAAATATAACGCTGTAGACGTATATAATGTCCCATCCGAGGCGTACGGGACGACACGAACGGGATTCTGTAAAACATTACCAGCGAGGTGCTAGATGTGTTAGGTTAGGTTATGTTACGTTATAGACCTATATAATGTTCCCACGGTGAAGTAGGGCCCGATACTCCAAGATTGTTGTAAAATACTACATCCGAGATGTTAGCCTGCCTTACGTTAGGATATATATCGCTGTAGACGTATATAACTTCCCAACCGAAATGTACGGGACGACACGAACGGGATTCTGTAAAATATTACGAGCGAGGGGCTAGATGGGTTAGGTTAGGTTATGTTACGTTATAGACCTGTATAATGTTCCCACGGTGAAGTAGGGGCCGATACGCCAGGAATGGCGTATAATACTTCATCCGAGATGTCAGCCTGCCTTAGGTTAGGATATATATTGCTTTAGACGTTTATAATGTTCCAACCGAGATGTACGGGACGACAGGAACGGGATTCTGTAAAACATTACCAGCGAGGGCCTAGATGGGTTAGGTTAGGTTATGTTACGTTGTAGACGTGTATAATGTTCCCACCGAGAAGTAGAGCCGATACGCCAGGAATGGCGTAAAATACTGCGACCGAGATGGTAGACTGCCTTAGGTTAGGATATATAACGCTGTAGACGTATATAACGTCCCAACCGAGACGTACGGGACGTCACGAACGGTATTCTGTAAAACATTTCCAGCGAGGGACTAGATGTGTCAGGTTAGGTTATGTTACATTATAGACGTATATAATGTTCCCACCGAGAAGTATGGGCCGATACGCCAGGAATGTTGTAAAATACTATATCCGAGAAGTTAGCCTGCCTTAGGTTAGGATATATATCGCTGTAGACGTTTATAATGTCTCATCCGAGACGTACGGGACGACAGGGACGGGATTCTGTAAAACATTACCAGCGAGGGGCTAGATGGGTTGGGTTAGGTTATGTTACGTTATAGACGTATATAGTGTTCCCACCGAGAAGTAGGGGCCGATACTACAAGAATGTTGTAAAATACTTCATCCGAGATGTTAGCCTGCCTTAGGTTAGGATATATATTTCTGTAGACGTTTATAATGTCCCAACCGAGACGTACGGCACGACAGGGACGGGATTCTGTAAAACATTACCAGCGAGGGGCTAGATGGGTTAGGTTAGGTTGTGATACGTTATAGACGTATATAATGTTCCCACCGAGAAGTAGGGGACGATATGCCAGGAATGTTGTAAAATACTGCATCCGAGATGATAGCCTGCCTTAGGTTAGGATATATAACGCTATAGACGTATATAATATCCCAACCGAGACGTACGGGACGACACGAACGGGATTCTGTGAAATATTACCAGCGAGGGGCTAGATGGGTTAGGTTAGATTATATTACGTTATAGACGTATATAATGTTCCCACCGAGAAGTATGGGCCGATACTCCAAGAATGTTGTAAAATACTACATCCGAGATGTTAGCCTGCCTTACGTTAGGAAATATAACGCTGTAGACGTATATAATGTCCCATCCGAGGCGTACCGGACGACACGAACGGGATTCTGTAAAACATTACCAGCGAGGTGCTAGATGTGTTAGGTTAGGTTATGTTACGTTATAGACCTATATACTGTTCCCACGGTGAAGTAGGGCCCGATACTCCAAGATTGTTGTAAAATACTACATCCGAGATGTTAGCCTGCCTTACGTTAGGATATATATCGCTGTAGACGTATATATCATCCCAACCGAGAAGTACGGGACGACATAAACGGGATTCTGTAAAACATTACCAGCGAGGGGCTAGATGGGATAGGTTAGGTTATGTTACGTTACAGACGTATATAATGTTCCCACTGAGAAGTAGGGGCCGATACGCCAGGAATGTCGTAAAATACTGCATCCGAGATGTTAGCCTGCCTTAAGTTAAGATATATAACGCTGTAGACGGATATAATGTCCCATCCGAGACGTACGGGACGACATGAACGGGACTCTGTAAAACATTACCAGCGAGGGGCTAGATGTGTTAGGTTAGGTTATGTTACCTTATAGACCTATATAATCTTCCCACCGAGAAGTATGGGCCGATACGGCAGGAATGTTGTAAAATACTGCAACCGAGATGTTAGCCTGCCTTAGGTTAGGATATATAACGCTGTAGAAGTTTATAATGTCCCATCCGAGACATACGGGACGACAGGAACGGGATTCTGTAAATCATTACCAGCGAGGGGCTAGATGGGTTAGATTAGGTTGTGATACGTTATAAACGTATATAATGTTCCCACCGAGAAGTAGGGGCCGATATGCCAGGAATGTTGTAAAATAATATATCCGAGAAGTTAGCCTGCCTTAGGTTAGGATATATATCGCTGTAGACGTATATAATATCCCAACCGAGATGTACGGGACGACACGAATGGGATTCTGTAAAACATTGCCAACGAGGGGCTAGGTGGGATAGGTTAGGTTATGTTACGTTACAGACGTATATAATGTTCCCTCCGAGAAGTAGGGGCCGATACTCCAAGAATGTTGTAAAATACTACATCCGAGATGTTAGCCTGCCTTACGTTAGGATATATATCGCTGTAGAAGCATATAACATCCCATCCGAGATGTACGGGACGACAGGAACGGGATTCTGTAAAACATTACCAGCGAGGGGCTAGGTGGGTTAGGTTAGGTTATGTTACGTTATAGACGTGTATAATGTTCCCACCGAGAAGTACGGGCCGATACGCCAGGAATGTTGTAAAATACTGCATCCGAGATGTTAGCCTGCCTTAGGTTAGGATATATATCGCTGTAGACGTATATAACATCCCAACCGAGATGTACGGGACGACAGGAACGGGATTCTGTAAAAAATTACCAGCGAGGGGCTAGATGGGTTAGGTTAGGTTATGTTACGTTATAGACGTGTATAATGTTCCCACCGAGAAGTAGAGCCGATACGCCAGGAATGTTGTAAAATACTGCATCCGAGATGTTAGCCTGCCTTAGGTTAAGATATATAACGCTATAGACGTATATAATATCCCAACCGAGATGTACGGGACGACACGAACGGGATTCTGTAAAACATTGCCAACGAGGGGCTAGATGGGATAGGTTAGGTTATGTTACGTTATAGACGTATATAATGTTCCCACCGAGAAGTATGGGCCGATACTCCAAGAATGTTGTAAAATACTACATCCGAGATGTTAGCCTGCCTTACGTTAGGAAATATAACGCTGTAGACGTATATAATGTCCCATCCGAGGCGTACGGGACGACACGAACGGGATTCTGTAAAACATTACCAGCGAGGTGCTAGATGTGTTAGGTTAGGTTATGTTACGTTATAGACCTATATAATGTTCCCACGGTGAAGTAGGGCCCGATACTCCAAGATTGTTGTAAAATACTACATCCGAGATGTTAGCCTGCCTTACGTTAGGATATATATCGCTGTAGACGTATATAACTTCCCAACCGAAATGTACGGGACGACACGAACGGGATTCTGTAAAATATTACGAGCGAGGGGCTAGATGGGTTAGGTTAGGTTATGTTACGTTATAGACCTGTATAATGTTCCCACGGTGAAGTAGGGGCCGATACGCCAGGAATGGCGTATAATACTTCATCCGAGATGTCAGCCTGCCTTAGGTTAGGATATATATTGCTTTAGACGTTTATAATGTTCCAACCGAGATGTACGGGACGACAGGAACGGGATTCTGTAAAACATTACCAGCGAGGGCCTAGATGGGTTAGGTTAGGTTATGTTACGTTGTAGACGTGTATAATGTTCCCACCGAGAAGTAGAGCCGATACGCCAGGAATGGCGTAAAATACTGCGACCGAGATGGTAGACTGCCTTAGGTTAGGATATATAACGCTGTAGACGTATATAACGTCCCAACCGAGACGTACAGGACGTCACGAACGGTATTCTGTAAAACATTTCCAGCGAGGGACTAGATGTGTCAGGTTAGGTTATGTTACATTATAGACGTATATAATGTTCCCACCGAGAAGTATGGGCCGATACGCCAGGAATGTTGTAAAATACTATATCCGAGAAGTTAGCCTGCCTTAGGTTAGGATATATATCGCTGTAGACGTTTATAATGTCTCATCCGAGACGTACGGGACGACAGGGACGGGATTCTGTAAAACATTACCAGCGAGGGGCTAGATGGGTTGGGTTAGGTTATGTTACGTTATAGACGTATATAGTGTTCCCACCGAGAAGTAGGGGCCGATACTACAAGAATGTTGTAAAATACTTCATCCGAGATGTTAGCCTGCCTTAGGTTAGGATATATATTTCTGTAGACGTTTATAATGTCCCAACCGAGACGTACGGGACGACAGGGACGGGATTCTGTAAAACATTACCAGCGAGGGGCTAGATGGGTTAGGTTAGGTTGTGATACGTTATAGACGTTTATAAAGTTCCCACCGAGAAGTATGGGCCGATACGCCAGGAATGTTGTAAAATACTATATCCGAGAAGTTAGCCTGCCTTACGTTAGGATATATATCGCTGTAGACGTTTATAATGTCTCATCCGAGACGACAGGGACGACAGGGACGGGATTCTGTAAAACATTACCAGCGAGGGGCTAGATGGGTTAGGATAGGTTGTGATACGTTATAAACGTATATAATGTTCCCACCGAGAAGTAGGGGCCGGTATGCCAGGGATGTTGTAATATACTGCATCCGAGATGTTAGCCTGCCTTAGGTTAGGTATATAACGCAAGAGACGTATATAATATCCCAACCGAGATGTACCGGACGACACGAACGGGATTCTGTAAAATATTACCAGCGAGGGGCTAGATGGGTTGGGTTAGGTTATGTTACGTTATAGACGTATATAGTGTTCCCACCGAGAAGTAGGGGCCGATACTACAAGAATGTTGTAAAATACTTCATCCGAGATGTTAGCCTGCCTTAGGTTAGGATATATATTTCTGTAGACGTTTATAATGTCCCAACCGAGACGTACGGGACGACAGGGACGGGATTCTGTAAAACATTACCAGCGAGGGGCTAGATGGGTTAGGTTAGGTTGTGATACGTTATAGACGTTTATAATGTTCCCACCGAGAAGTATGGGCCGATACGCCAGGAATGTTGTAAAATACTGCATCCGAGACGTTAGCCTGCCTTAGGTTAGGTATATAACGCTAGAGACGTAAATAATATCCCAACCGAGATGTACGGGACGACACGAACGGGATTCTGTAAAACATTGCCAACGAGGGGCTAGATGGGATAGGTTAGGTTATGTTACGTTACACACGTATATAATGTTCCCACCGAGAAGTATGGACCGATACGCCAGGAATGTTGTGAAATACTGCATCCGAGATGTTAGCCTCCCTTAGGTTAGGATATATATTCCTGTAGACGTTTATAATGTCCCAACCGAAACGTCCGGGACGGCAGGAACGGGATACTGTAAAACATTACCAGCGAGGGGCTAGATGGGTTAGGTTAGGTTGTGATACGTTATAGACGTATATAATGTTCCCACCGAGAAGTAGGGGACGATATGCCAGGAATGTTGTAAAATACTGCATCCCAGATGATAGCCTGCCTTAGGTTAGGATATATAACGCTATAGACGTATATAATATCCCCACGAGACGTACGGGACGACACGAACGGGATTCTGTGAAATATTACCAGCGAGGGGCTAGATGGGTTAGGTTAGATTATATTACGCTATAGACGTATATAATGTTCCCACCGAGAAGTATTGGCCGATACGCCAGGAATGTTGTAAAATACTATATCCGAGAAGTTAGCCTGCCATAGGTTAGGATACATATCGCTGTAGACATTTATAATGTCTCATCCGAGACGTACGGGACGACAGGGACGGGATTCTGTAAAACATTACCAGCGAGGGGCTAGATGGGTTAGGATAGGCTGTGAGACGTTATAAACGTATATAATGTTCCCACCGAGAAGTAGGGGCCGATATGCCAGGAATGTTGTAAAATACTGCATCCGAGATGATAGCTTGCTTTAGGTTAGGATATATAACGCTGTAGACGTATATAATATTCCAACCGAGATGTACGGGACGTCACGAACGGGGTTCTGTAAAACATTGCCAACGAGGGGCTAGATGGGATAGGTTAGGTTATGTTACGTTACACACGTATATAATGTTCCCACCGAGAAGTATGGACCGATACGCCAGGAATGTTGTGAAATACTGCATCCGAGATGTTAGCCTGCCTTAGGTTAGGATATATATCGCTGTAGACGTATATAATATCCCAACCGAGATGTACGGGACGACACGAACGGGATTCTGTAAAACATTGCCAGCGAGGGGCTAGATGGGATAGGTTAGGTTATGTTACGTTATAGACATATATAATGTTCCCACCGAGAAGTAGAGGCCGATCCTACAGAAATGTTGTAAAATACTATATCCGAGAAATTAGCCTGCCTTAGGTTAGGATATATATCGCTGTAGACGTTTATAATATCCCAACCGAGACGTACGGGACGTCACGAACGGTATTCTGTAAAACATTACCAATGAGGGACTAGATGGGATAGGTTACGTTATGTTACGTTATAGACGTATATAATGTTCCCACCGAGAAGTATGGACCGATACGCCAGGAATGTTGTGAAATACTGCATCCGAGATGTTAGCCTGCCTTAGGTTAGGATATATATCGCTGTAGACGTATATAATATCCCAACCGAGATGTACGGGACGACACGAACGGGATTCTGTAAAACATTGCCAGCGAGGGGCTAGATGGGATAGGTTAGGTTATGTTACGTTATAGACATATATAATGTTCCCACCGAGAAGTAGAGGCCGATCCTACAGAAATGTTGTAAAATACTATATCCGAGAAATTAGCCTGCCTTAGGTTAGGATATATATCGCTGTAGACGTTTATAATATCCCAACCGAGACGTACGGGACGTCACGAACGGTATTCTGTAAAACATTACCAATGAGGGACTAGATGTGTCAGGTTAGGTTATGTTACGTTATAGACCTATATAATGTTCCCACCGAGAAGTATGGGCCGATATGCCAGGAATGTTGTAAAATACTGCAACCGAGATGTTAGCCTGCCTTAGGTTAGCATACATAACGCTATAGACGTATATAATGTCCAAACCGAGACGTACAGGACGGCAGGAACGAGATACTGGAAAACATTACCAGCGAGGGGCTAGATGGGATAGGTTACGTTATGTTACGTTATAGACGTATATAATGTTCCCACCGAGAAGTATGGACCGATACGCCAGGAATGTTGTGAAATACTGCATCCGAGATGTTAGCCTGCCTTAGGTTAGGATATATATCGCTGTAGACGTATCTAATATCCCAACCGAGATGTACGGGACGACACGAACAGGATTCTGTAAAACATTGCCAGCGGGGGGCTGGATGGGATAGGTTAGGTTATGTTACGTTATAGACGTATATAATGTTCCCACCGAGAAGTAGAGGCCGATCCTACAGAAATGTTGTAAAATACTATATCCGAGAAATTAGCCTGCCTTAGGTTAGGATATATATCGCTGTAGACGTTTATAATATCCCAACCGAGACGTACGGGACGTCACGAACGGTATTCTGTAAAACATTACCAGCGAGGGACTAGATGTGTCAGGTTAGGTTATGTTACGTTATAGACCTATATAATGTTCCCACCGAGAAGTATGCGCCGATATGCCAGGAATGTTGTAAAATACAATATCCGAGAAGTTAGCCTGCCTTAGGTTAGGATATATATCGCTGTAGACGTTTATAATGTCTCATCCGAGACGTACGGGACGACAGGGACGGGATTCTGTAAAACATTACCAGCGAGGGGCTAGATGGGTTAGGATAGGTTGTGATACGTTATAAACGTATATAATGTTCCCACCGAGAAGTAGGGGCCGGTATGCCAGGGATGTTGTAAAATACTGCATCCGAGATGATAGCTTGACTTAGGTTAGGATATATATCGCTGTAGACGTATATAATATCCCAACCGAGATGTACGGGACGACACGAACGGGATTCTGTAAAACATTGCCAGCGAGGGGCTAGATGGGATAGGTTAGGTTATGTTACGTTATAGACATATATAATGTTCCCACCGAGAAGTATGGGCCGATACGCCAGGAATGTTGTAAAATACAGCAACCGAGATGTTAGCCTGCCTTAGGTTAGGATATATAACGCTGTAGACGTTTATAATGTCCCAACAGAGACGTACGGGACGACAGGAACGGGATTCTGTAAAACATTGCCAGCGAGGGGCTAGATGGGTTAGGTTAGTGTATGTTACGTTATTGACGTATATAATGTTCCCACCGAGAAGTAGGGACCGATACTCCAAGAATGTTGTAAAATACTACATCCGACATGTTAGCCTGCCTTACGTTAGGATATATATCGCTGTAGACGTATATAACACCCCAACCGAGATGTACGGGACGACACGAACGGGATTCTGTAAAACATTGCCAACGAGGGGCTAGATGGGATAGGTTAGGTTATGTTACGTTACAGACGTATATAATGTTCCCACTGAGAAGTAGGGGCCGATACGCCAGGAATGTCGTAAAATACTGCATGCGAGATGTTAGCCTGCCTTAAGTTAAGATATATAACGCTGTAGACGGATATAATGTCCCATCCGAGACGTACGGGACGACATGAACGGGACTCTGTAAAACATTGCCAGCGAGGGGCTAGATGTGTTAGGTTAGGTTATGTTACCTTATAGACCTATATAATGTTCCCACCGAGAAGTATGGGCCGATACGGCAGGAATGTTGTAAAATACTGCAACCGAGATGTTAGCCTGCCTTAGGTTAGGATATATAACGCTGTAGAAGTTTATAATGTCCCATCCGAGACGTACGGGACGACAGGAACGGGATTCTGTAAATCATTACCAGCGAGGGGCTAGATGGGTTAGATTAGGTTGTGATACGTTATAAACGTATATAATGTTCCCACAGAGAAGTAGGGGCCGATATGCCGGGAATGTTGTAAAATAATATATCCGAGAAGTTAGCCTGCCTTAGGTTAGGATATATATCGCTGTAGACGTATATAATATCCCAACCGAGATGTACGGGACGACACGAACGGGATTCTGTAAAACATTGCCAACGAGGGGCTAGGTGGGATAGGTTAGGTTATGTTACGTTACAGACGTATATAATGTTCCCACCGAGAAGTAGGGGCCGATACTCCAAGAATGTTGTAAAATACTACATCCGAGATGTTAGCCTGCCTTACGTTAGGATATATATCGCTGTAGAAGCATATAACATCCCATCCGAGATGTACGGGACGACAGGAACGGGATTCTGTAAAACATTACCAGCGAGGGGCTAGATGGGTTAGGTTAGGTTATGTTACGTTATAGACGTGTATAATCTTCCCACCGAGAAGTACGTGCCGATACGCCAGGAATGTTGTAAAATACTACATCCGAGAAGTTAGCCTGCCTTAGGTTAGGATATATAACGCTATAGACGTATATAACATCCCATCCGAGATGTACGGGACGACAGGAACGGGATACTGTAAAACATTACCAGCGAGGGGCTAGATGGGTTAGGTTAGGTTATGTTACGTTATAGACGTGTATAATGTTCCCACCGAGAAGTAGAGCCGATACGCCAGGAATGGCGTAAAATACTGCGACCGAGATGGTAGACTGCCTTAGGTTAGGATATATAACGCTGTAGACGTATATAACGTCCCAAACGAGACCTACGGGACGACACGAACGGTATTCTGTAAAACATTACCAGCGAGGGGCTAGATGTGTTAGGTTAGGTTAGATTACGTTATAGACCTATATAATGTTCCCGCCGAGAAGTAGGGGCCGATACGCCAGGAATGTTGTAAAATACTACATCCGAAATGATAGCCTGCCTTAGGTTAGGATATATATCGCTGTAGACGTATATAACATCCCAACCGAGATGTACGGGACGACAGGAACGGGATTCTGTAAAACATTACCAGCGAGGGGCTAGATGGGTTAGGTTAGGTTGTGATACGTTATAGACGTTTATAATGTTCCCACCGAGAAGTATGGGCCGATACGCCAGGAATGTTGTAAAATACTGCATCCGAGATGTTAGCCTGCCTTAGGTTAGGCATATAACGCTAGAGACGTATATAATATCCCAACCGAGATGTACGGGACGACACGAACGGGATTCTGTACAACATTGCCAACGAGGGGCTAGATGGGATAGGTTAGGTTATGTTAAGTTATAGACGTGTATAATGTTCCCACGGTGAAGTAGGGGCCGATACGCCAGGAATGGAGTAAAATACTTCATCCGAGATGTTAGCCTCCCTTAGGTTAGGATATATATTGCTGTAGACGTTTATAATGTCCCAACCGAAACGTCCGGGACGGCAGGAACGGGATACTGTAAAACATTACCAGCGAGGGGCTAGATGGGTTAGGTTAGGTTGTGATACGTTATAGACGTATATAATGTTCCCACCGAGAAGTAGGGGACGATATGCCAGGAATGTTGTAAAATACTGCATCCGAGATGATAGCCTGCCTTAGGTTAGGATATATAACGCTATAGACGTATATAATATCCCAACCGAGACGTACGGGACGACACGAACGGGATTCTGTGAAATATTACCAGCGAGGGGCTAGATGGGTTAGGTTAGATTATATTACGTTATAGACGTATATAATATTCCCACCGAGAAGTATTGGCCGATACGCCAGGAATGTTGTAAAATACTATATCCGAGAAGTTAGCCTGCCATAGGTTAGGATATATATCGCTGTAGACATTTATAATGTCTCATCCGAGACGTACGGGACGACAGGGACGGGGTTCTGTAAAACATTACCAGCGAGGGGCTAGATGGGTTAGGATAGGTTGTGATACGTTATAAACGTATATAATGTTCCCACCGAGAAGTAGGGGCCGATATGCCAGGAATGTTGTAAAATACTGCATCCGAGATGATAGCTTGCCTTAGGTTAGGATATATAACGCTATAGACGTATATAATATTCCAACCGAGATGTACGGGACGTCACGAACGGGATTCTGTAAAACATTGCCAACGAGGGGCTAGATGGGATAGGTTAGATTATGTTACGTTACACACGTATATAATGTTCCCACCGAGAAGTATGGGCCGATACGCCAGGAATGTTGTAAAATACTGTATCCGAGAAGTTAGCCTGCCTTAGGTTAGTATATATATCGCTGTAGACGTTTATAATGTCTCATCCGAGACGTACGGGACGACAGGGACGGGATTCTGTAAAACATTACCAGCGAGGGGCTAGATGGGTTAGGTTAGGTTGAGACACGTTATAAACGTATATAATGTTCCCACCGAGAAGTAGGGGCCGATATGCCAGGAATGTTGTAAAATACTGCATCCGAGATGATAGCTTGCCTTAGGTTAGGATATATAACGCTATAGACGTATATAATATTCCAACCGAGATGTACGGGACGTCACGAACGGGATTCTGTAAAACATTGCCAACGAGGGGCTAGATGGGATAGGTTAGGTTATGTTACGTTACAGACGTATAGAATGTTCCCACCGAGAAGTATGGGCCGCTACGCCAGGAATGTTGTAAAATACTGCATCCGAGATGTTAGCCTGCCTTAGGTGTGGATATATATTGCTGTAGACGTTTATAATGTCCAAACCGAGACGTACGGGACGGCAGGAACGAGATACTGTAAAACATTACCAGCGAGGGGCTAGATGGGATAGGTTACGTTATGTTACGTTATAGACGTATATAATGTTCCCACCGAGAAGTATGGACCGATACGCCAGGAATGTTGTGAAATACTGCATCCGAGATGTTAGCCTGCCTTAGGTTAGGATATATATCGCTGTAGACGTATATAATATCCCAACCGAGATGTACGGGACGACACGAACGGGATTCTGTAAAACATTGCCAGCGAGGGGCTAGATGGGATAGGTTAGGTTATGTTACGTTATAGACATATATAATGTTCCCACCGAGAAGTATGGGCCGATACGCCAGGAATGTTGTAAAATACAGCAACCGAGATGTTAGCCTGCCTTAGGTTAGGATATATAACGCTGTAGACGTTTATAATGTCCCAACAGAGACGTACGGGACGACAGGAACGGGATTCTGTAAAACATTGCCAGCGAGGGGCTAGATGGGATAGGTTAGGTTATGTTACGTTATAGACGTATATAATGTTCCCACCGAGAAGTAGGGACCGATACTCCAAGAATGTTGTAAAATACTACATCCGACATGTTAGCCTGCCTTACGTTAGGATATATATCGCTGTAGACGTATATAACACCCCAACCGAGATGTACGGGACGACACGAACGGGATTCTGTAAAACATTGCCAACGAGGGGCTAGATGGGATAGGTTAGGTTATGTTACGTTACAGACGTATATAATGTTCCCACTGAGAAGTAGGGGCCGATACGCCAGGAATGTCGTAAAATACTGCATGCGAGATGTTAGCCTGCCTTAAGTTAAGATATATAACGCTGTAGACGGATATAATGTCCCATCCGAGACGTACGGGACGACATGAACGGGACTCTGTAAAACATTACCAGCGAGGGGCTAGATGTGTTAGGTTAGGTTATGTTACCTTATAGACCTATATAATGTTCCCACCGAGAAGTATGGGCCGATACGGCAGGAATGTTGTAAAATACTGCAACCGAGATGTTAGCCTGCCTTAGGTTAGGATATATAACGCTGTAGAAGTTTATAATGTCCCATCCGAGACGTACGGGACGACAGGAACGGGATTCTGTAAATCATTGCCAGCGAGGGGCTAGATGGGTTAGATTAGGTTGTGATACGTTATAAACGTATATAATGTTCCCACAGAGAAGTAGGGGCCGATATGCCGGGAATGTTGTAAAATAATATATCCGAGAAGTTAGCCTGCCTTAGGTTAGGATATATATCGCTGTAGACGTATATAATATCCCAACCGAGATGTACGGGACGACACGAACGGGATTCTGTAAAACATTGCCAACGAGGGGCTAGGTGGGATAGGTTAGGTTATGTTACGTTACAGACGTATATAATGTTCCCACCGAGAAGTAGGGGCCGATACTCCAAGAATGTTGTAAAATACTACATCCGAGATGTTAGCCTGCCTTACGTTAGGATATATATCGCTGTAGAAGCATATAACATCCCATCCGAGATGTACGGGACGACAGGAACGGGATTCTGTAAAACATTACCAGCGAGGGGCTAGATGGGTTAGGTTAGGTTATGTTACGTTATAGACGTGTATAATCTTCCCACCGAGAAGTACGTGCCGATACGCCAGGAATGTTGTAAAATACTGCATCCGAGATGTTAGCCTGCCTTAGGTTAGGATATATATCGCTGTAGACGTATATAACATCCCAACCGAGATGTACGGGACGACAGGAACGGGATTCTGTAAAAAATTACCAGCGAGGGGCTAGATGGGTTAGGTTAGGTTATGTTACGTTATAGACGTGTATAATTTTCCCACCGAGAAGTAGAGCCGATACGCCAGGAATGTTGTAAAATACTACATCCGAGAAGTTAGCCTGCCTTAGGTTAGGATATATAACGCTATAGACGTATATAACATCCCATCCGAGATGTACGGGACGACAGGAACGGGATACTGTAAAACATTACCAGCGAGGGGCTAGATGGGTTAGGTTAGGTTATGTTACGTTATAGACGTGTATAATGTTCCCACCGAGAAGTAGAGCCGATACGCCAGGAATGGCGTAAAATACTGCGACCGAGATGGTAGACTGCCTTAGGTTAGGATATATAACGCTGTAGACGTATATAACGTCCCAAACGAGACCTACGGGACGACACGAACGGTATTCTGTAAAACATTACCAGCGAGGGGCTAGATGTGTTAGGTTAGGTTAGATTACGTTATAGACCTATATAATGTTCCCGCCGAGAAGTAGGGGCCGATACGCCAGGAATGTTGTAAAATACTACATCCGAAATGATAGCCTGCCTTAGGTTAGGATATATATCGCTGTAGACGTATATAACATCCCAACCGAGATGTACGGGACGACAGGAACGGGATTCTGTAAAACATTACCAGCGAGGGGCTAGATGGGTTAGGTTAGGTTATATTACGTTATAGACGTGTATAATGTTCCCACCGAGAAGTAGAGCCGATACGCCAGGAATGGCGTAAAATACTGCGACCGAGATGGTAGACTGCCTTAGGTTAGGATATATAACGCTGTAGACGTATATAACGTCCCAACCGAGACGTACGGGACGTCACGAACGGTATTCTGTAAAACATTTCCAGCGAGGGACTAGATGTGTCAGGTTAGGTTATGTTACATTATAGACGTATATAATGTTCCCACCGAGAAGTATGGGCCGATACGCCAGGAATGTTGTAAAATACTATATCCGAGAAGTTAGCCTGCCTTAGGTTAGGATATATATCGCTGTAGACGTTTATAATGTCTCATCCGAGACGTACGGGACGACAGGGACGGGATTCTGTAAAACATTACCAGCGAGGGGCTAGATGGGTTGGGTTAGGTTATGTTACGTTATAGACGTATATAGTGTTCCCACCGAGAAGTAGGGGCCGATACTACAAGAATGTTGTAAAATACTTCATCCGAGATGTTAGCCTGCCTTAGGTTAGGATATATATTTCTGTAGACGTTTATAATGTCCCAAGCGAGACGTACGGGACGACAGGGACGGGATTCTGTAAAACATTACCAGCGAGGGGCTAGATGGGTTAGGTTAGGTTGTGATACGTTATAGACGTTTATAAAGTTCCCACCGAGAAGTATGGGCCGATACGCCAGGAATGTTGTAAAATACTATATCCGAGAAGTTAGCCTGCCTTACGTTAGGATATATATCGCTGTAGACGTTTATAATGTCTCATCCGAGACGACAGGGACGACAGGGACGGGATTCTGTAAAACATTACCAGCGAGGGGCTAGATGGGTTAGGATAGGTTGTGATACGTTATAAACGTATATAATGTTCCCACCGAGAAGTAGGGGCCGGTATGCCAGGGATGTTGTAATATACTGCATCCGAGATGTTAGCCTGCCTTAGGTTAGGTATATAACGCAAGAGACGTATATAATATCCCAACCGAGATGTACCGGACGACACGAACGGGATTCTGTAAAATATTACCAGCGAGGGGCTAGATGGGTTGGGTTAGGTTATGTTACGTTATAGACGTATATAGTGTTCCCACCGAGAAGTAGGGGCCGATACTACAAGAATGTTGTAAAATACTTCATCCGAGATGTTAGCCTGCCTTAGGTTAGGATATATATTTCTGTAGACGTTTATAATGTCCCAACCGAGACGTACGGGACGACAGGGACGGGATTCTGTAAAACATTACCAGCGAGGGGCTAGATGGGTTAGGTTAGGTTGTGATACGTTATAGACGTTTATAATGTTCCCACCGAGAAGTATGGGCCGATACGCCAGGAATGTTGTAAAATACTGCATCCGAGACGTTAGCCTGCCTTAGGTTAGGTATATAACGCTAGAGACGTAAATAATATCCCAACCGAGATGTACGGGACGACACGAACGGGATTCTGTAAAACATTGCCAACGAGGGGCTAGATGGGATAGGTTAGGTTATGTTACGTTACACACGTATATAATGTTCCCACCGAGAAGTATGGACCGATACGCCAGGAATGTTGTGAAATACTGCATCCGAGATGTTAGCCTCCCTTAGGTTAGGATATATATTGCTGTAGACGTTTATAATGTCCCAACCGAAACGTCCGGGACGGCAGGAACGGGATACTGTAAAACATTACCAGCGAGGGGCTAGATGGGTTAGGTTAGGTTGTGATACGTTATAGACGTATATAATGTTCCCACCGAGAAGTAGGGGACGATATGCCAGGAATGTTGTAAAATACTGCATCCCAGATGATAGCCTGCCTTAGGTTAGGATATATAACGCTATAGACGTATATAATATCCCCACGAGACGTACGGGACGACACGAACGGGATTCTGTGAAATATTACCAGCGAGGGGCTAGATGGGTTAGGTTAGATTATATTACGCTATAGACGTATATAATGTTCCCACCGAGAAGTATTGGCCGATACGCCAGGAATGTTGTAAAATACTATATCCGAGAAGTTAGCCTGCCATAGGTTAGGATACATATCGCTGTAGACATTTATAATGTCTCATCCGAGACGTACGGGACGACAGGGACGGGATTCTGTAAAACATTACCAGCGAGGGGCTAGATGGGTTAGGATAGGCTGTGAGACGTTATAAACGTATATAATGTTCCCACCGAGAAGTAGGGGCCGATATGCCAGGAATGTTGTAAAATACTGCATCCGAGATGATAGCTTGCTTTAGGTTAGGATATATAACGCTGTAGACGTATATAATATTCCAACCGAGATGTACGGGACGTCACGAACGGGGTTCTGTAAAACATTGCCAACGAGGGGCTAGATGGGATAGGTTAGGTTATGTTACGTTACACACGTATATAATGTTCCCACCGAGAAGTATGGACCGATACGCCAGGAATGTTGTGAAATACTGCATCCGAGATGTTAGCCTGCCTTAGGTTAGGATATATATCGCTGTAGACGTATATAATATCCCAACCGAGATGTACGGGACGACACGAACGGGATTCTGTAAAACATTGCCAGCGAGGGGCTAGATGGGATAGGTTAGGTTATGTTACGTTATAGACATATATAATGTTCCCACCGAGAAGTAGAGGCCGATCCTACAGAAATGTTGTAAAATACTATATCCGAGAAATTAGCCTGCCTTAGGTTAGGATATATATCGCTGTAGACGTTTATAATATCCCAACCGAGACGTACGGGACGTCACGAACGGTATTCTGTAAAACATTACCAATGAGGGACTAGATGGGATAGGTTACGTTATGTTACGTTATAGACGTATATAATGTTCCCACCGAGAAGTATGGACCGATACGCCAGGAATGTTGTGAAATACTGCATCCGAGATGTTAGCCTGCCTTAGGTTAGGATATATATCGCTGTAGACGTATATAATATCCCAACCGAGATGTACGGGACGACACGAACGGGATTCTGTAAAACATTGCCAGCGAGGGGCTAGATGGGATAGGTTAGGTTATGTTACGTTATAGACATATATAATGTTCCCACCGAGAAGTAGAGGCCGATCCTACAGAAATGTTGTAAAATACTATATCCGAGAAATTAGCCTGCCTTAGGTTAGGATATATATCGCTGTAGACGTTTATAATATCCCAACCGAGACGTACGGGACGTCACGAACGGTATTCTGTAAAACATTACCAATGAGGGACTAGATGTGTCAGGTTAGGTTATGTTACGTTATAGACCTATATAATGTTCCCACCGAGAAGTATGGGCCGATATGCCAGGAATGTTGTAAAATACTGCAACCAAGATGTTAGCCTGCCTTAGGTTAGCATACATAACGCTATAGACGTATATAATGTCCAAACCGAGACGTACAGGACGGCAGGAACGAGATACTGGAAAACATTACCAGCGAGGGGCTAGATGGGATAGGTTACGTTATGTTACGTTATAGACGTATATAATGTTCCCACCGAGAAGTATGGACCGATACGCCAGGAATGTTGTGAAATACTGCATCCGAGATGTTAGCCTGCCTTAGGTTAGGATATATATCGCTGTAGACGTATCTAATATCCCAACCGAGATGTACGGGACGACACGAACAGGATTCTGTAAAACATTGCCAGCGGGGGGCTGGATGGGATAGGTTAGGTTATGTTACGTTATAGACGTATATAATGTTCCCACCGAGAAGTAGAGGCCGATCCTACAGAAATGTTGTAAAATACTATATCCGAGAAATTAGCCTGCCTTAGGTTAGGATATATATCGCTGTAGACGTTTATAATATCCCAACCGAGACGTACGGGACGTCACGAACGGTATTCTGTAAAACATTACCAGCGAGGGACTAGATGTGTCAGGTTAGGTTATGTTACGTTATAGACCTATATAATGTTCCCACCGAGAAGTATGCGCCGATATGCCAGGAATGTTGTAAAATACAATATCCGAGAAGTTAGCCTGCCTTAGGTTAGGATATATATCGCTGTAGACGTTTATAATGTCTCATCCGAGACGTACGGGACGACAGGGACGGGATTCTGTAAAACATTACCAGCGAGGGGCTAGATGGGTTAGGATAGGTTGTGATACGTTATAAACGTATATAATGTTCCCACCGAGAAGTAGGGGCCGGTATGCCAGGGATGTTGTAAAATACTGCATCCGAGATGATAGCTTGACTTAGGTTAGGATATATAACGCTATAGACGTATATAATATTCCAACCGAGATGTACGGGACGCCACGAACGTGATTCTGTAAAACATTGCCAACGAGGGGCTAGATGGGATAGGTTAGGTTATGTTACGTTACACACGTATATAATGTTCCCACCGAGAAGTATGGGCCGATACGCCAGGAATGTTGTAGTATACTGCATCCGAGATGTTAGCCTGCCTTAGGTTAGGTATATAACGCTAGAGACGTATATAATATCCCAACCGAGATGTACCGGACGACACGAACGGGATTCTGTAAAATATTACCAGCGAGAGGCTAGATGGGTTGGGTTAGGTTATGCTACGTTATAGACGTATATAGTGTTTCCACCGAGAAGTAGGGGCCGATACTACAAGAATGTTGTAAAATACTTCATCCGAGATGTTAGCCTCCCTTAGGTTAGGATATATATTGCTGTAGACGTTTATAATGTCCCAACCGAAACGTCCGGGACGGCAGGAACGGGATACTGTAAAACATTACCAGCGAGGGGCTAGATGGGTTAGGTTAGATTATATTACGTTATAGACGTATATAATATTCCCACCGAGAAGTATTGGCCGATACGCCAGGAATGTTGTAAAATACTATATCCGAGAAGTTAGCCTGCCATAGGTTAGGATATATATCGCTGTAGACATTTATAATGTCTCATCCGAGACGTACGGGACGACAGGGACGGGGTTCTGTAAAACATTACCAGCGAGGGGCTAGATGGGTTAGGATAGGTTGTGATACGTTATAAACGTATATAATGTTCCCACCGAGAAGTAGGGGCCGATATGCCAGGAATGTTGTAAAATACTGCATCCGAGATGATAGCTTGCCTTAGGTTAGGATATATAACGCTATAGACGTATATAATATTCCAACCGAGATGTACGGGACGTCACGAACGGGATTCTGTAAAACATTGCCAACGAGGGGCTAGATGGGATAGGTTAGATTATGTTACGTTACACACGTATATAATGTTCCCACCGAGAAGTATGGGCCGATACGCCAGGAATGTTGTAAAATACTGTATCCGAGAAGTTAGCCTGCCTTAGGTTAGTATATATATCGCTGTAGACGTTTATAATGTCTCATCCGAGACGTACGGGACGACAGGGACGGGATTCTGTAAAACATTACCAGCGAGGGGCTAGATGGGTTAGGTTAGGTTGAGACACGTTATAAACGTATATAATGTTCCCACCGAGAAGTAGGGGCCGATATGCCAGGAATGTTGTAAAATATTGCATCCGAGATGATAGCTTGCCTTAGGTTAGGATATATAACGCTATAGACGTATATAATATTCCAACCGAGATGTACGGGACGTCACGAACGGGATTCTGTAAAACATTGCCAACGAGGGGCTAGATGGGATAGGTTAGGTTATGTTACGTTACAGACGTATAGAATGTTCCCACCGAGAAGTATGGGCCGCTACGCCAGGAATGTTGTAAAATACTGCATCCGAGATGTTAGCCTGCCTTAGGTGTGGATATATATTGCTGTAGACGTTTATAATGTCCAAACCGAGACGTACGGGACGGCAGGAACGAGATACTGTAAAACATTACCAGCGAGGGGCTAGATGGGATAGGTTACGTTATGTTACGTTATAGACGTATATAATGTTCCCACCGAGAAGTATGGACCGATACGCCAGGAATGTTGTGAAATACTGCATCCGAGATGTTAGCCTGCCTTAGGTTAGGATATATATCGCTGTAGACGTATATAATATCCCAACCGAGATGTACGGGACGACACGAACGGGATTCTGTAAAACATTGCCAGCGAGGGGCTAGATGGGATAGGTTAGGTTATGTTACGTTATAGACATATATAATGTTCCCACCGAGAAGTATGGGCCGATACGCCAGGAATGTTGTAAAATACAGCAACCGAGATGTTAGCCTGCCTTAGGTTAGGATATATAACGCTGTAGACGTTTATAATGTCCCAACAGAGACGTACGGGACGACAGGAACGGGATTCTGTAAAACATTGCCAGCGAGGGGCTAGATGGGTTAGGTTAGTGTATGTTACGTTATTGACGTATATAATGTTCCCACCGAGAAGTAGGGACCGATACTCCAAGAATGTTGTAAAATACTACATCCGACATGTTAGCCTGCCTTACGTTAGGATATATATCGCTGTAGACGTATATAACACCCCAACCGAGATGTACGGGACGACACGAACGGGATTCTGTAAAACATTGCCAACGAGGGGCTAGATGGGATAGGTTAGGTTATGTTACGTTACAGACGTATATAATGTTCCCACTGAGAAGTAGGGGCCGATACGCCAGGAATGTCGTAAAATACTGCATGCGAGATGTTAGCCTGCCTTAAGTTAAGATATATAACGCTGTAGACGGATATAATGTCCCATCCGAGACGTACGGGACGACATGAACGGGACTCTGTAAAACATTGCCAGCGAGGGGCTAGATGTGTTAGGTTAGGTTATGTTACCTTATAGACCTATATAATGTTCCCACCGAGAAGTATGGGCCGATACGGCAGGAATGTTGTAAAATACTGCAACCGAGATGTTAGCCTGCCTTAGGTTAGGATATATAACGCTGTAGAAGTTTATAATGTCCCATCCGAGACGTACGGGACGACAGGAACGGGATTCTGTAAATCATTACCAGCGAGGGGCTAGATGGGTTAGATTAGGTTGTGATACGTTATAAACGTATATAATGTTCCCACAGAGAAGTAGGGGCCGATATGCCGGGAATGTTGTAAAATAATATATCCGAGAAGTTAGCCTGCCTTAGGTTAGGATATATATCGCTGTAGACGTATATAATATCCCAACCGAGATGTACGGGACGACACGAACGGGATTCTGTAAAACATTGCCAACGAGGGGCTAGGTGGGATAGGTTAGGTTATGTTACGTTACAGACGTATATAATGTTCCCACCGAGAAGTAGGGGCCGATACTCCAAGAATGTTGTAAAATACTACATCCGAGATGTTAGCCTGCCTTACGTTAGGATATATATCGCTGTAGAAGCATATAACATCCCATCCGAGATGTACGGGACGACAGGAACGGGATTCTGTAAAACATTACCAGCGAGGGGCTAGATGGGTTAGGTTAGGTTATGTTACGTTATAGACGTGTATAATCTTCCCACCGAGAAGTACGTGCCGATACGCCAGGAATGTTGTAAAATACTGCATCCGAGATGTTAGCCTGCCTTAGGTTAGGATATATATCGCTGTAGACGTATATAACATCCCAACCGAGATGTACGGGACGACAGGAACGGGATTCTGTAAAAAATTACCAGCGAGGGGCTAGATGGGTTAGGTTAGGTTATGTTACGTTATAGACGTGTATAATTTTCCCACCGAGAAGTAGAGCCGATACGCCAGGAATGTTGTAAAATACTACATCCGAGAAGTTAGCCTGCCTTAGGTTAGGATATATAACGCTATAGACGTATATAACATCCCATCCGAGATGTACGGGACGACAGGAACGGGATACTGTAAAACATTACCAGCGAGGGGCTAGATGGGTTAGGTTAGGTTATGTTACGTTATAGACGTGTATAATGTTCCCACCGAGAAGTAGAGCCGATACGCCAGGAATGGCGTAAAATACTGCGACCGAGATGGTAGACTGCCTTAGGTTAGGATATATAACGCTGTAGACGTATATAACGTCCCAAACGAGACCTACGGGACGACACGAACGGTATTCTGTAAAACATTACCAGCGAGGGGCTAGATGTGTTAGGTTAGGTTAGATTACGTTATAGACCTATATAATGTTCCCGCCGAGAAGTAGGGGCCGATACGCCAGGAATGTTGTAAAATACTGCATCCGAGATGTTAGCCTGCCTTAGGTTAGGCATATAACGCTAGAGACGTATATAATATCCCAACCGAGATGTACGGGACGACACGAACGGGATTCTGTACAACATTGCCAACGAGGGGCTAGATGGGATAGGTTAGGTTATGTTAAGTTATAGACGTGTATAATGTTCCCACGGTGAAGTAGGGGCCGATACGCCAGGAATGGAGTAAAATACTTCATCCGAGATGTTAGCCTCCCTTAGGTTAGGATATATATTGCTGTAGACGTTTATAATGTCCCAACCGAAACGTCCGGGACGGCAGGAACGGGATACTGTAAAACATTACCAGCGAGGGGCTAGATGGGTTAGGTTAGGTTGTGATACGTTATAGACGTATATAATGTTCCCACCGAGAAGTAGGGGACGATATGCCAGGAATGTTGTAAAATACTGCATCCGAGATGATAGCCTGCCTTAGGTTAGGATATATAACGCTATAGACGTATATAATATCCCAACCGAGACGTACGGGACGACACGAACGGGATTCTGTGAAATATTACCAGCGAGGGGCTAGATGGGTTAGGTTAGATTATATTACGTTATAGACGTATATAATATTCCCACCGAGAAGTATTGGCCGATACGCCAGGAATGTTGTAAAATACTATATCCGAGAAGTTAGCCTGCCATAGGTTAGGATATATATCGCTGTAGACATTTATAATGTCTCATCCGAGACGTACGGGACGACAGGGACGGGGTTCTGTAAAACATTACCAGCGAGGGGCTAGATGGGTTAGGATAGGTTGTGATACGTTATAAACGTATATAATGTTCCCACCGAGAAGTAGGGGCCGATATGCCAGGATTGTTGTAAAATACTGCATCCGAGATGATAGCTTGCCTTAGGTTAGGATATATAACGCTATAGACGTATATAATATTCCAACCGAGATGTACGGGACGTCACGAACGGGATTCTGTAAAACATTGCCAACGAGGGGCTAGATGGGATAGGTTAGATTATGTTACGTTACACACGTATATAATGTTCCCACCGAGAAGTATGGGCCGATACGCCAGGAATGTTGTAAAATACTGTATCCGAGAAGTTAGCCTGCCTTAGGTTAGTATATATATCGCTGTAGACGTTTATAATGTCTCATCCGAGACGTACGGGACGACAGGGACGGGATTCTGTAAAACATTACCAGCGAGGGGCTAGATGGGTTAGGTTAGGTTGAGACACGTTATAAACGTATATAATGTTCCCACCGAGAAGTAGGGGCCGATATGCCAGGAATGTTGTAAAATACTGCATCCGAGATGATAGCTTGCCTTAGGTTAGGATATATAACGCTATAGACGTATATAATATTCCAACCGAGATGTACGGGACGTCACGAACGGGATTCTGTAAAACATTGCCAACGAGGGGCTAGATGGGATAGGTTAGGTTATGTTACGTTACAGACGTATAGAATGTTCCCACCGAGAAGTATGGGCCGCTACGCCAGGAATGTTGTAAAATACTGCATCCGAGATGTTAGCCTGCCTTAGGTGTGGATATATATTGCTGTAGACGTTTATAATGTCCAAACCGAGACGTACGGGACGGCAGGAACGAGATACTGTAAAACATTACCAGCGAGGGGCTAGATGGGATAGGTTACGTTATGTTACGTTATAGACGTATATAATGTTCCCACCGAGAAGTATGGACCGATACGCCAGGAATGTTGTGAAATACTGCATCCGAGATGTTAGCCTGCCTTAGGTTAGGATATATATCGCTGTAGACGTATATAATATCCCAACCGAGATGTACGGGACGACACGAACGGGATTCTGTAAAACATTGCCAGCGAGGGGCTAGATGGGATAGGTTAGGTTATGTTACGTTATAGACATATATAATGTTCCCACCGAGAAGTATGGGCCGATACGCCAGGAATGTTGTAAAATACAGCAACCGAGATGTTAGCCTGCCTTAGGTTAGGATATATAACGCTGTAGACGTTTATAATGTCCCAACAGAGACGTACGGGACGACAGGAACGGGATTCTGTAAAACATTGCCAGCGAGGGGCTAGATGGGTTAGGTTAGTGTATGTTACGTTATTGACGTATATAATGTTCCCACCGAGAAGTAGGGACCGATACTCCAAGAATGTTGTAAAATACTACATCCGACATGTTAGCCTGCCTTACGTTAGGATATATATCGCTGTAGACGTATATAACACCCCAACCGAGATGTACGGGACGACACGAACGGGATTCTGTAAAACATTGCCAACGAGGGGCTAGATGGGATAGGTTAGGTTATGTTACGTTACAGACGTATATAATGTTCCCACTGAGAAGTAGGGGCCGATACGCCAGGAATGTCGTAAAATACTGCATGCGAGATGTTAGCCTGCCTTAAGTTAAGATATATAACGCTGTAGACGGATATAATGTCCCATCCGAGACGTACGGGACGACATGAACGGGACTCTGTAAAACATTACCAGCGAGGGGCTAGATGTGTTAGGTTAGGTTATGTTACCTTATAGACCTATATAATGTTCCCACCGAGAAGTATGGGCCGATACGGCAGGAATGTTGTAAAATACTGCAACCGAGATGTTAGCCTGCCTTAGGTTAGGATATATAACGCTGTAGAAGTTTATAATGTCCCATCCGAGACGTACGGGACGACAGGAACGGGATTCTGTAAATCATTACCAGCGAGGGGCTAGATGGGTTAGATTAGGTTGTGATACGTTATAAACGTATATAATGTTCCCACAGAGAAGTAGGGGCCGATATGCCGGGAATGTTGTAAAATAATATATCCGAGAAGTTAGCCTGCCTTAGGTTAGGATATATATCGCTGTAGACGTATATAATATCCCAACCGAGATGTACGGGACGACACGAACGGGATTCTGTAAAACATTGCCAACGAGGGGCTAGGTGGGATAGGTTAGGTTATGTTACGTTACAGACGTATATAATGTTCCCACCGAGAAGTAGGGGCCGATACTCCAAGAATGTTGTAAAATACTACATCCGAGATGTTAGCCTGCCTTACGTTAGGATATATATCGCTGTAGAAGCATATAACATCCCATCCGAGATGTACGGGACGACAGGAACGGGATTCTGTAAAACATTACCAGCGAGGGGCTAGATGGGTTAGGTTAGGTTATGTTACGTTATAGACGTGTATAATCTTCCCACCGAGAAGTACGTGCCGATACGCCAGGAATGTTGTAAAATACTGCATCCGAGATGTTAGCCTGCCTTAGGTTAGGATATATATCGCTGTAGACGTATATAACATCCCAACCGAGATGTACGGGACGACAGGAACGGGATTCTGTAAAAAATTACCAGCGAGGGGCTAGATGGGTTAGGTTAGGTTATGTTACGTTATAGACGTGTATAATTTTCCCACCGAGAAGTAGAGCCGATACGCCAGGAATGTTGTAAAATACTACATCCGAGAAGTTAGCCTGCCTTAGGTTAGGATATATAACGCTATAGACGTATATAACATCCCATCCGAGATGTACGGGACGACAGGAACGGGATACTGTAAAACATTACCAGCGAGGGGCTAGATGGGTTAGGTTAGGTTATGTTACGTTATAGACGTGTATAATGTTCCCACCGAGAAGTAGAGCCGATACGCCAGGAATGGCGTAAAATACTGCGACCGAGATGGTAGACTGCCTTAGGTTAGGATATATAACGCTGTAGACGTATATAACGTCCCAAACGAGACCTACGGGACGACACGAACGGTATTCTGTAAAACATTACCAGCGAGGGGCTAGATGTGTTAGGTTAGGTTAGATTACGTTATAGACCTATATAATGTTCCCGCCGAGAAGTAGGGGCCGATACGCCAGGAATGTTGTAAAATACTACATCCGAAATGATAGCCTGCCTTAGGTTAGGATATATATCGCTGTAGACGTATATAACATCCCAACCGAGATGTACGGGACGACAGGAACGGGATTCTGTAAAACATTACCAGCGAGGGGCTAGATGGGTTAGGTTAGGTTATATTACGTTATAGACGTGTATAATGTTCCCACCGAGAAGTAGAGCCGATACGCCAGGAATGTTGTAAAATACTGCATCCGAGATGTTAGCCTGCCTTAGGTGTGGATATATATTGCTGTAGACGTTTATAATGTCCAAACCGAGACGTACGGGACGGCAGGAACGAGATACTGTAAAACATTACCAGCGAGGGGCTAGATGGGATAGGTTACGTTATGTTACGTTATAGACGTATATAATGTTCCCACCGAGAAGTATGGACCGATACGCCAGGAATGTTGTGAAATACTGCATCCGAGATGTTAGCCTGCCTTAGGTTAGGATATATATCGCTGTAGACGTATATAATATCCCAACCGAGATGTACGGGACGACACGAACGGGATTCTGTAAAACATTGCCAGCGAGGGGCTAGATGGGATAGGTTAGGTTATGTTACGTTATAGACATATATAATGTTCCCACCGAGAAGTATGGGCCGATACGCCAGGAATGTTGTAAAATACAGCAACCGAGATGTTAGCCTGCCTTAGGTTAGGATATATAACGCTGTAGACGTTTATAATGTCCCAACAGAGACGTACGGGACGACAGGAACGGGATTCTGTAAAACATTGCCAGCGAGGGGCTAGATGGGTTAGGTTAGTGTATGTTACGTTATTGACGTATATAATGTTCCCACCGAGAAGTAGGGACCGATACTCCAAGAATGTTGTAAAATACTACATCCGACATGTTAGCCTGCCTTACGTTAGGATATATATCGCTGTAGACGTATATAACACCCCAACCGAGATGTACGGGACGACACGAACGGGATTCTGTAAAACATTGCCAACGAGGGGCTAGATGGGATAGGTTAGGTTATGTTACGTTACAGACGTATATAATGTTCCCACTGAGAAGTAGGGGCCGATACGCCAGGAATGTCGTAAAATACTGCATGCGAGATGTTAGCCTGCCTTAAGTTAAGATATATAACGCTGTAGACGGATATAATGTCCCATCCGAGACGTACGGGACGACATGAACGGGACTCTGTAAAACATTACCAGCGAGGGGCTAGATGTGTTAGGTTAGGTTATGTTACCTTATAGACCTATATAATGTTCCCACCGAGAAGTATGGGCCGATACGGCAGGAATGTTGTAAAATACTGCAACCGAGATGTTAGCCTGCCTTAGGTTAGGATATATAACGCTGTAGAAGTTTATAATGTCCCATCCGAGACGTACGGGACGACAGGAACGGGATTCTGTAAATCATTACCAGCGAGGGGCTAGATGGGTTAGATTAGGTTGTGATACGTTATAAACGTATATAATGTTCCCACAGAGAAGTAGGGGCCGATATGCCGGGAATGTTGTAAAATAATATATCCGAGAAGTTAGCCTGCCTTAGGTTAGGATATATATCGCTGTAGACGTATATAATATCCCAACCGAGATGTACGGGACGACACGAACGGGATTCTGTAAAACATTGCCAACGAGGGGCTAGGTGGGATAGGTTAGGTTATGTTACGTTACAGACGTATATAATGTTCCCACCGAGAAGTAGGGGCCGATACTCCAAGAATGTTGTAAAATACTACATCCGAGATGTTAGCCTGCCTTACGTTAGGATATATATCGCTGTAGAAGCATATAACATCCCATCCGAGATGTACGGGACGACAGGAACGGGATTCTGTAAAACATTACCAGCGAGGGGCTAGATGGGTTAGGTTAGGTTATGTTACGTTATAGACGTGTATAATCTTCCCACCGAGAAGTACGTGCCGATACGCCAGGAATGTTGTAAAATACTGCATCCGAGATGTTAGCCTGCCTTAGGTTAGGATATATATCGCTGTAGACGTATATAACATCCCAACCGAGATGTACGGGACGACAGGAACGGGATTCTGTAAAAAATTACCAGCGAGGGGCTAGATGGGTTAGGTTAGGTTATGTTACGTTATAGACGTGTATAATTTTCCCACCGAGAAGTAGAGCCGATACGCCAGGAATGTTGTAAAATACTACATCCGAGAAGTTAGCCTGCCTTAGGTTAGGATATATAACGCTATAGACGTATATAACATCCCATCCGAGATGTACGGGACGACAGGAACGGGATACTGTAAAACATTACCAGCGAGGGGCTAGATGGGTTAGGTTAGGTTATGTTACGTTATAGACGTGTATAATGTTCCCACCGAGAAGTAGAGCCGATACGCCAGGAATGGCGTAAAATACTGCGACCGAGATGGTAGACTGCCTTAGGTTAGGATATATAACGCTGTAGACGTATATAACGTCCCAAACGAGACCTACGGGACGACACGAACGGTATTCTGTAAAACATTACCAGCGAGGGGCTAGATGTGTTAGGTTAGGTTAGATTACGTTATAGACCTATATAATGTTCCCGCCGAGAAGTAGGGGCCGATACGCCAGGAATGTTGTAAAATACTACATCCGAAATGATAGCCTGCCTTAGGTTAGGATATATATCGCTGTAGACGTATATAACATCCCAACCGAGATGTACGGGACGACAGGAACGGGATTCTGTAAAACATTACCAGCGAGGGGCTAGATGGGTTAGGTTAGGTTATATTACGTTATAGACGTGTATAATGTTCCCACCGAGAAGTAGAGCCGATACGCCAGGAATGTTGTAAAATACTGCATCCGAGATGTTAGCCTGCCTTACGTTAGGACATATATCGCTGTAGACGAATATAACATCCCAACCGAGATGTACGGGACGACAGGAACGGGATTCTGTAAAACATTACCAGCGAGGGGCTAGATGGGTTAGGTTAAGTTATGTTACGTTATAGACGTGTATAGTGTTCCCACCGAGAAGTAGAGCCGATACGCCATGAATGTTGTAAAATACTGCATCCGAGATGTTAGCCTGCCTTAGGTTAAGATATATAACGCTATAGACGTATATAATATCCCAACCGAGATGTACGGGACGACACGAACGGGATTCTGTAAAATATTACCAGCGAGGGGCTAGATGGGTTAGATTAGGTTATGTTACGTTATAGACGTATATAATGTTCCCACCGAGAAGTAGGGGCCGATACTCCAAGAATGTTGTAAAATACTACATCCGACATGTTAGGCTGCCTTACGTTAGGATATATATCGCTGTAGACGTATATATCATCCCAACCGAGAAGTACGGGACGACATAAACGGGATTCTGTAAAACATTACCAGCGAGGGGCTAGATGGGATAGGTTAGGTTATGTTACGTTACAGACGTATATAATGTTCCCACTGAGAAGTAGGGGCCGATACGCCAGGAATGTCGTAAAATACTGCATCCGAGATGTTAGCCTGCCTTAAGTTAAGATATATAACGCTGTAGACGGATATAATGTCCCATCCGAGACGTACGGGACGACATGAACGGGACTCTGTAAAACATTACCAGCGAGGGGCTAGATGTGTTAGGTTAGGTTATGTTACCTTATAGACCTATATAATCTTCCCACCGAGAAGTATGGGCCGATACGGCAGGAATGTTGTAAAATACTGCAACCGAGATGTTAGCCTGCCTTAGGTTAGGATATATAACGCTGTAGAAGTTTATAATGTCCCACCCGAGACGTACGGGACGACAGGAACGGGATTCTGTAAATCATTACCAGCGAGGGGCTAGATGGGTTAGATTAGGTTGTGATACGTTATAAACGTATATAATGTTCCCACCGAGAAGTAGGGGCCGATATGCCAGGAATGTTGTAAAATAATATATCCGAGAAGTTAGCCTGCCTTAGGTTAGGATATATATCGCTGTAGACGTATATAATATCCCAACCGAGATGTACGGGACGACACGAATGGGATTCTGTAAAACATTGCCAACGAGGGGCTAGGTGAGATAGGTTAGGTTATGTTACGTTACAGACGTATATAATGTTCCCACCGAGAAGTAGGGGCTGATACTCCAAGAATGTTGTAAAATACTACATCCGAGATGTTAGCCTGCCTTACGTTAGGACATATATCGCTGTAGAAGCATATAACATCCCATCCGAGATGTACGGGACGACAGGAACGGGATTCTGTAAAACATTACCAGCGAGGGGCTAGGTGGGTTAGGTTAGGTTATGTTACGTTATAGACGTGTATAATGTTCCCACCGAGAAGTACGGGCCGATACGCCAGGAATGTTGTAAAATACTGCATCCGAGATGTTAGCCTGCCTTAGGTTAGGATATATATCGCTGTAGACGTATATAACATCCCAACCGAGATGTACGGGACGACAGGAACGGGATTCTGTAAAAAATTACCAGCGAGGGGCTAGATGGGTTAGGTTAGGTTATGTTACGTTATAGACGTGTATAATGTTCCCACCGAGAAGTAGAGCCGATACGCCAGGAATGTTGTAAGATACTGCATCCGAGATGTTAGCCTGCCTTAGGTTAAGATATATAACGCTATAGACGTATATAATATCCCAACCGAGATGTACGGGACGACACGAACGGGATTCTGTAAAACATTGCCAACGAGGGGCTAGATGGGATAGGTTAGGTTATGTTACGTTAGAGACGTATATAATGTTCCCACCGAGAAGTATGGGCCGATACTCCAAGAATGTTGTAAAATACTACATCCGAGATGTTAGCCTGCCTTACGTTAGGAAATATAACGCTGTAGACGTATATAATGTCCCATCCGAGGCGTACGGGACGACACGAACGGGATTCTGTAAAACATTACCAGCGAGGTGCTAGATGTGTTAGGTTAGGTTATGTTACGTTATAGACCTATATAATGTTCCCACGGTGAAGTAGGGCCCGATACTCCAAGATTGTTGTAAAATACTACATCCGAGATGTTAGCCTGCCTTACGTTAGGATATATATCGCTGTAGACGTTTATAATATCCCAACCGAGACGTACGGGACGTCACGAACGGTATTCTGTAAAACATTTCCAGCGAGGGACTAGATGTGTCAGGTTAGGTTATGTTACGTTATAGACGTATATAATGTTCCCACCGAGAAGTATGGGCCGACATGCCAGGAATGTTGTAAAATACTATATCCGAGAAGTTAGCCTGCCTTAGGTTAGGATATATATCGCTGTAGACATTTATAATGTCTCATCCGAGACGTACGGGACGACAGGGACGGGATTCTGTAAAACATTACCAGCGAGGGGCTAGATGGGTTGGGTTAGGTTATGTTACGTTATAGACGTATATAGTGTTCCCACCGAGAAGTAGGGGCCGATACTACAAGAATGTTGTAAAATACTTCATCCGAGATGTTAGCCTGCCTTAGGTTAGGATATATATTGCTGTAGACGTTTATAATGTCCCAACCGAAACGTCCGGGACGGCAGGAACGGGATACTGTAAAACATTACCAGCGAGGGGCTAGATGGGTTAGGTTAGGTTGTGATACGTTATAGACGTATATAATGTTCCCACCGAGAAGTAGGGGACGATATGCCAGGAATGTTGTAAAATACTGCATCCGAGATGATAGCCTGCCTTAGGTTAGGATATATAACGCTATAGACGTATATAATATCCCCACGAGACGTACGGGACGACACGAACGGGATTCTGTGAAATATTACCAGCGAGGGGCTAGATGGGTTAGGTTAGATTATATTACGCTATAGACGTATATAATGTTCCCACCTAGAAGTATTGGCCGATACGCCAGGAATGTTGTAAAATACTATATCCGAGAAGTTAGCCTGCCATAGGTTAGGATATATATCGCTGTAGACATTTATAATGTCTCATCCGAGACGTACGGGACGACAGGGACGGGATTCTGTAAAACATTACCAGCGAGGGGCTAGATGGGTTAGGATAGGTTGTGATACGTTATAAACGTATATAATGTTCCCACCGAGAAGTAGGGGTCGATATGCCAGGAATGTTGTAAAATACTGCATCCGAGATGATAGCTTGCTTTAGGTTAGGATATATAACGCTGTAGACGTATATAATATTCCAACCGAGATGTACGGGACGTCACGAACGGGGTTCTGTAAAACATTGCCAACGAGGGGCTAGATGGGATAGGTTAGGTTATGTTACGTTACACACGTATATAATGTTCCCACCGAGAAGTATTGGCCGATACGCCAGGAATGTTGTAAAATACTGTATCCGAGAAGTTAGCCTGCCTTAGGTTAGTATATATATCGCTGTAGACGTTTATAATGTCTCATCCGAGACGTACGGGACGACAGGGACGGGATTCTGTAAAACATTACCAGCGAGGGGCTAGATGGGTTAGGTTAGGTTGAGATACGTTATAAACGTATATAATGTTCCCACCGAGAAGTAGGGGCCGATATGCCAGGAATGTTGTAAAATAATATATCCGAGAAGTTAGCCTGCCTTAGGTTAGGATATATATCGCTGTAGACGTATATAATATCCCAACCGAGATGTACGGGACGACACGAATGGGATTCTGTAAAACATTGCCAACGAGGGGCTAGGTGGGATAGGTTAGGTTATGTTACGTTAGAGACGTATATAATGTTCCCACCGAGAAGTATGGGCCGATACTCCAAGAATGTTGTAAAATACTACATCCGAGATGTTAGCCTGCCTTACGTTAGGAAATATAACGCTGTAGACGTATATAATGTCCCATCCGAGGCGTACGGGACGACACGAACGGGATTCTGTAAAACATTACCAGCGAGGTGCTAGATGTGTTAGGTTAGGTTATGTTACGTTATAGACCTATATAATGTTCCCACGGTGAAGTAGGGCCCGATACTCCAAGATTGTTGTAAAATACTACATCCGAGATGTTAGCCTGCCTTACGTTAGGATATATATCGCTGTAGACGTTTATAATATCCCAACCGAGACGTACGGGACGTCACACACGGTATTCTGTAAAACATTTCCAGCGAGGGACTAGATGTGTCAGGTTAGGTTATGTTACGTTATAGACGTATATAATGTTCCCACCGAGAAGTATGGGCCGACATGCCAGGAATGTTGTAAAATACTATATCCGAGAAGTTAGCCTGCCTTAGGTTAGGATATATATCGCTGTAGACATTTATAATGTCTCATCCGAGACGTACGGGACGACAGGGACGGGATTCTGTAAAACATTACCAGCGAGGGGCTAGATGGGTTGGGTTAGGTTATGTTACGTTATAGACGTATATAGTGTTCCCACCGAGAAGTAGGGGCCGATACTACAAGAATGTTGTAAAATACTTCATCCGAGATGTTAGCCTGCCTTAGGTTAGGATATATATTGCTGTAGACGTTTATAATGTCCCAACCGAAACGTCCGGGACGGCAGGAACGGGATACTGTAAAACATTACCAGCGAGGGGCTAGATGGGTTAGGTTAGGTTGTGATACGTTATAGACGTATATAATGTTCCCACCGAGAAGTAGGGGACGATATGCCAGGAATGTTGTAAAATACTGCATCCGAGATGATAGCCTGCCTTAGGTTAGGATATATAACGCTATAGACGTATATAATATCCCCACGAGACGTACGGGACGACACGAACGGGATTCTGTGAAATATTACCAGCGAGGGGCTAGATGGGTTAGGTTAGATTATATTACGCTATAGACGTATATAATGTTCCCACCTAGAAGTATTGGCCGATACGCCAGGAATGTTGTAAAATACTATATCCGAGAAGTTAGCCTGCCATAGGTTAGGATATATATCGCTGTAGACATTTATAATGTCTCATCCGAGACGTACGGGACGACAGGGACGGGATTCTGTAAAACATTACCAGCGAGGGGCTAGATGGGTTAGGATAGGTTGTGATACGTTATAAACGTATATAATGTTCCCACCGAGAAGTAGGGGTCGATATGCCAGGAATGTTGTAAAATACTGCATCCGAGATGATAGCTTGCTTTAGGTTAGGATATATAACGCTGTAGACGTATATAATATTCCAACCGAGATGTACGGGACGTCACGAACGGGGTTCTGTAAAACATTGCCAACGAGGGGCTAGATGGGATAGGTTAGGTTATGTTACGTTACACACGTATATAATGTTCCCACCGAGAAGTATTGGCCGATACGCCAGGAATGTTGTAAAATACTGTATCCGAGAAGTTAGCCTGCCTTAGGTTAGTATATATATCGCTGTAGACGTTTATAATGTCTCATCCGAGACGTACGGGACGACAGGGACGGGATTCTGTAAAACATTACCAGCGAGGGGCTAGATGGGTTAGGTTAGGTTGAGATACGTTATAAACGTATATAATGTTCCCACCGAGAAGTAGGGGCCGATATGCCAGGAATGTTGTAAAATAATATATCCGAGAAGTTAGCCTGCCTTAGGTTAGGATATATATCGCTGTAGACGTATATAATATCCCAACCGAGATGTACGGGACGACACGAATGGGATTCTGTAAAACATTGCCAACGAGGGGCTAGGTGGGATAGGTTAGGTTATGTTACGTTACAGACGTATATAATGTTCCCACCGAGAAGTAGGGGCCGATACTCCAAGAATGTTGTAAAATACTACATCCGAGATGTTAGCCTGCCTTACGTTAGGATATATATCGCTGTAGAAGCATATAACATCCCATCCGAGATGTACGGGACGACAGGAACGGGATTCTGTAAAACATTACCAGCGAGGGGCTAGGTGGGTTAGGTTAGGTTATGTTACGTTATAGACGTGTATAATGTTCCCACCGAGAAGTACGGGCCGATACGCCAGGAATGTTGTAAAATACTGCATCCGAGATGTTAGCCTGCCTTAGGTTAGGATATATATCGCTGTAGACGTATATAACATCCCATCCGAGATGTACGGGACGACAGGAACGGGATTCTGTAAAAAATTACCAGCGAGGGGCTAGATGGGTTAGGTTAGGTTATGTTACGTTATAGACGTGTATAATGTTCCCACCGAGAAGTAGAGCCGATACGCCAGGAATGTTGTAAAATACTGCATCCGAGATGTTAGCCTGCCTTAGGTTAAGATATATAACGCTATAGACGTATATAATATCCCAACCGAGATGTACGGGACGACACGAACGGGATTCTGTAAAACATTGCCAACGAGGGGCTAGATGGGATAGGTTAGGTTATGTTACGTTATAGACGTATATAATGTTCCCACCGAGAAGTATGGGCCGATACTCCAAGAATGTTGTAAAATACTACATCCGAGATGTTAGCCTGCCTTACGTTAGGAAATATAACGCTGTAGACGTATATAATGTCCCATCCGAGGCGTACGGGACGACACGAACGGGATTCTGTAAAACATTACCAGCGAGGTGCTAGATGTGTTAGGTTAGGTTATGTTACGTTATAGACCTATATAATGTTCCCACGGTGAAGTAGGGCCCGATACTCCAAGATTGTTGTAAAATACTACATCCGAGATGTTAGCCTGCCTTACGTTAGGATATATATCGCTGTAGACGTATATAACTTCCCAACCGAGATGTACGGGACGACACGAACGGGATTCTGTAAAATATTACGAGCGAGGGGCTAGATGGGTTAGGTTAGGTTATGTTACGTTATAGACCTGTATAATGTTCCCACGGTGAAGTAGGGGCCGATACGCCAGGAATGGCGTATAATACTTCATCCGAGATGTTAGCCTGCCTTAGGTTAGGATATATATTGCTTTAGACGTTTATAATGTTCCAACCGAGATGTACGGGACGACAGGAACGGGATTCTGTAAAACATTACCAGCGAGGGCCTAGATGGGTTAGGTTAGGTTATGTTACGTTGTAGACCTGTATAATGTTCCCACGGTGAAGTAGGGGCCGATACGCCAGGAATGGCGTATAATACTTCATCCGAGATGTTAGCCTGCCTTACGTTAGGATATATATCGCTGTAGACGTATATAACTTCCCAACCGAGATGTACGGGACGACAGGAATGGGATTCTGTAAAACATTGCCAACGAGGGGCTAGATGGGATAGGTTAGGTTATGTTACGTTGTAGACGTATATAATGTTCCCACCGAGAAGTAGGGGCCGATATGCCAGGAATGTTGTAAAATACTGCATCCGACATGTTAGCCTGCCTCAGGTTAGGATATATAACGCTATAGACGTATATAATATCCCAACCGAGATGTACGGGACGGCACGAACGGGATTCTGTAAAACATTGCCAACGAGGGGCTAGATGGGATAGGTTAGTTTGTGATACGTTATAGACGTATATAATGTTCCCACCGAGAAGTAGAGGCCGATCCTACATACATGTTGTGAAATACTATATCCGAGAAATTAGCCTGCCTTAGGTTAGGATATATATCGCTGTAGACGTTTATAATATCCCAACCGAGACGTACGGGACGTCACGAACGGTATTCTGTAAAACATTACCAGCGAGGGACTAGATGTGTCAGGTTAGGTTATGTTACGTTATAGACCTATATAATGTTCCCACCGAGAAGTATGCGCCGATATGCCAGGAATGTTGTAAAATACTATATCCGAGAAGTTAGCCTGCCTTAGGTTAGGATATATATCGCTGTAGACGTTTATAACGTCTCATCCGAGACGTACGGGACGACCGGGACGGGATTCTGTAAAACATTACCAGCGAGGGGCTAGATGGGTTAGGATAGGTTGTGATACGCTATAAACGTATATAATGTTCCCACCGAGAAGTAGGGGCCGGTATGCCAGGGATGTTGTAAAATACTGCATCCGAGATGATAGCTTGACCTAGGTTAGGATATATAACGCTATAGACGAATATAATATTCCAACCGAGATGTACGGGACGCCACGAACGGGATTCTGTAAAACATTGCCAACGAGGGGCTAGATGGGATAGGTTAAGTTATGTTACGTTACACACGTATATAATGTTCCCACCGAGAAGTATGGGCCGATACGCCAGGAATGTTGTAGTATACTGCATCCGAGATGTTAGCCTGCCTTAGGTTAGGTATATAACGCTAGAGACGTATATAATATCTCAACCGAGATGTACCGGACGACACGAACGGGATTCTGTAAAATATTACCAGCGAGGGGCTAGATGGGTTGGGTTAGGTTATGTCACGTTATAGACGTATATAGTGTTTCCACCGAGAAGTAGGGGCCGATACTACAAGAATGTTGTAAAATACTTCATCCGAGATGTTAGCCTGCCTTAGGTTAGGATATATATTTCTGTAGACGTTTATAATGTCCCAACCGAGACGTACGGGACGACAGGGACGGGATTCTGTAAAACATTACCAGCGAGGGGCTAGATGGGTTAGGTTAGGTTGTGATACGTTATAGACGTTTATAATGTTCCCACCGAGAAGTATGGGCCGATACGCCAGGAATGTTGTAAAATACTGCATCCGAGATGTTAACCTGCCTTAGGTTAGGCATATAACGCTAGAGACGTATATAATATCCCAACCGAGATGTACGGGACGACACGAACGGGATTCTGTACAACATTGCCAACGAGGGGCTAGATGGGATAGGTTAGGTTATGTTAAGTTATAGACGTGTATAATGTTCCCACGGTGAAGTAGGGGCCGATACGCCAGGAATGGAGTAAAATACTTCATCCGAGATGTTAGCCTCCCTTAGGTTAGGATATATATTGCTGTAGACGTTTATAATGTCCCAACCGAAACGTCCGGGACGGCAGGAACGGGATACTGTAAAACATTACCAGCGAGGGGCTAGATGGGTTAGGTTAGGTTGTGATACGTTATAGACGTATATAATGTTCCCACCGAGAAGTAGGGGACGATATGCCAGGAATGTTGTAAAATACTGCATCCGAGATGATAGCTTGCCTTAGGTTAGGATATATAACGCTATAGACGTATATAATATTCCAACCGAGATGTACGGGACGTCACGAACGGGATTCTGTAAAACATTGCCAACGAGGTGCTAGATGGGATAGGTTAGGTTATGTTACGTTACAGACGTATATAATGTTCCCACCGAGAAGTATCGGCCGCTACGCCAGGAATGTTGTAAAATACTGCATCCGAGATGTTAGCCTGCCTTAGGTTAGGATATATATTGCTGTAGACGTTTATAATGTCCAAACCGAGACGTACGGGACGGCAGGAACGAGATACTGTAAAACATTACCAGCGAGGGGCTAGATGGGATAGGTTTCGTTATGTTACGTTATAGACGTATATAATGTTCCCACCGAGAAGTATGGACCGATACTCCAGGAATGTTGTGAAATACTGCATCCGAGATGTTAGCCTGCCTTAGGTTAGGATATATATCGCTGTAGACGTATATAATATCCCAACCGAGATGTACGGGACGACACGAACGGGATTCTGTAAAACATTGCCAGCGAGGGGCTAGATGGGATAGGTTAGGTTATGTTACGTTATAGACATATATAATGTTCCCACCGAGAAGTAGAGGCCGATCCTACAGAAATGTTGTAAAATACTTCATCCGAGATGTTAGCCTGCCTTAGGTTAGGATATATATTTCTGTAGACGTTTATAATGTCCCAACCGAGACGTACGGGACGACAGGGACGGGATTCTGTAAAACATTACCAGCGAGGGGCTAGATGGGTTAGGTTAGGTTGTGATACGTTATAGACGTTTATAATGTTCCCACCGAGAAGTATGGGCCGATACGCCAGGAATGTTGTAAAATACTGCATCCGAGATGTTAGCCTGCCTTAGGTTAGGTATATAACGCTAGAGACGTATATAATATCCCAACCGAGATGTACGGGACGACACGAACGGGATTCTGTACAACATTGCCAACGAGGGGCTAGATGGGATAGGTTAGATTATGTTAAGTTATAGACGTGTATAATGTTCCCACGGTGAAGTAGGGGCCGATACGCCAGGAATGGAGTAAAATACTTCATCCGAGATGTTAGCCTCCCTTAGGTTAGGATATATATTGCTGTAGACGTTTATAATGTCCCAACCGAAACGTCCGGGACGACAGGAACGGGATACTGTAAAACATTACCAGCGAGGGGCTAGATGGGTTAGGTTAGGTTGTGATACGTTATAGACGTATATAATGTTCCCACCGAGAAGTAGGGGACGATATGCCAGGAATGTTGTAAAATACTGCATCCGAGATGATAGCCTGCCTTAGGTTAGGATATATAACGCTATAGACGTATATAATATCCCAACCGAGACGTACGGGACGACACGAACGGGATTCTGTGAAATATTACCAGCGAGGGGCTAGATGGGTTAGGTTAGATTATATTACGTTATAGACGTATATAATGTTCCCACCGAGAAGTATTGGCCGATACGCCAGGAATGTTGTAAAATACTATATCCGAGAAGTTATCCTGCCATAGGTTAGGATATATATCGCTGTAGACATTTATAATGTCTCATCCGAGACGTACGGGACGACAGGGACGGGGTTCTGTAAAACATTACCAGCGAGGGGCTAGATGGGTTAGGATAGGTTGTGATACGTTATAAACGTATATAATGTTCCCACCGAGAAGTAGGGGCCGATATGCCAGGAATGTTGTAAAATACTGCATCCGAGATGATAGCTTGCCTTAGGTTAGGATATATAACGCTATAGACGTATATAATATTCCAACCGAGATGTACGGGACGTCACGAACGGGATTCTGTAAAACATTGCCAACGAGGGGCTAGATGGGTTAGGTTAGGTTGAGACACGTTATAAACGTATATAATGTTCCCACCGAGAAGTAGGGGCCGATATGCCAGGAATGTTGTAAAATACTGCATCCGAGATGATAGCTTGCCTTAGGTTAGGATATATAACGCTATAGACGTATATAATATTGCAACCGAGGTGTACGGGACGTCACGAACGGGATTCTGTAAAACATTGCCAACGAGGGGCTAGATGGGATAGGTTAGGTTATGTTACGTTACACACGTATATAATGTTCCCACCGAGAAGTATGGGCCGATACGCCAGGAATGTTGTAAAATACTGCATCCGAGATGTTAGCCTGCCTTAGGTTAGGATATATATTGCTGTAGACGTTTATAATGTCCAAACCGAGACGTACGGGACGGCAGGAACGAGATACTGTAAAACATTACCAGCGAGGGGCTAGATGGGATAGGTTACGTTATGTTACGTTATAGACGTATATAATGTTCCCACCGAGAAGTATGGACCGATACGCCAGAAATGTTGTGAAATACTGCATCCGAGATGTTAGCCTGCTTTAGGTTAGGATATATATCGCTGTAGACGTATATAATATTCCAACCGAGATGTACGGGACGACACGAACGGGATTCTGTAAAACATTGCCAGCGAGGGGCTAGATGGGATAGGTTAGGTTATGTTACGTTATAGACGTGTATAATGTTCCCACGGTGAAGTAGGGGCCGATACGCCAGGAATGGCGTAAAATGCTTCATCCGAGATGTTAGCCTGCCTTAGGTTAGGATATATATTGCTGTAGACGTTTATAATGTCCCAACCGAGACGTACGGGACGGCAGGAACGGGATACTGTAAAACATTGCCAACGAGGGGCTAGATGGGATAGGTTAGGTTATGTTACGTTACACACGTACATAATGTTCCCACCGAGAAGTATGGCCCGATACGCCAGGAATGTTGTAATATACTGCATCCGAGATGTTAGCCTGCCTTAGGTTAGGTATATAACGCTAGAGACATATATAATATCCCAACCGAGACGTACGGGACGACACGAACGGGATTCTGTGAAATATTACCAGCGAGGGGCTAGATGGGATAGGTTAGGTTATGTTACGTTATAGACGTATATAATGTTCCCACCGAGAAGTATGGGCCGATACGCCAGGAATGTTGTAAAATACTATATCCGAGAAGTTAGCCTGCCTTAGGTTAGGATATATATCGCTGTAGACGTTTATAATGTCTCATCCGAGACGTACGGGCCGACAGGGACGGGATTCTGTAAAACATTACCAGCGAGGGGCTAGATGGGTTAGGATAGGTTGTGATACGTTATAAACGTACATAATGTTCCCACCGAGAAGTAGGGGCCGGTATGCCAGGGATGTTGTAAAATACTGCATCCGAGATGTTAGCCTGCCTTAGGTTAGGATATATATCGCTGTAGACGTATCTAATATCCCAACCGAGATGTACGGGACGCCACGAACGGGATTCTGTAAAACATTGCCAACGAGGGGCTAGATGGGATAGGTTAGTTTGTGATACGTTATAGACGTATATAATGTTCCCACCGAGAAGTAGGGGCCGATCCTACATACATGTTGTGAAATACTATATCCGAGAAATTAGCCTGCCTTAGGTTAGGATATATATCGCTGTAGACGTTTATAATATCCCAACCGAGACGTACGGGACGTCACGAACGGTATTCTGTAAAACATTACCAGCGAGGGACTAGATGTGTCAGGTTAGGTTATGTTACGTTATAGACCTATATAATGTTCCCACCGAGAAGTATGCGCCGATATGCCAGGAATGTTGTAAAATACTATATCCGAGAAGTTAGCCTGCCTTAGGTTAGGATATATATCGCTGTAGACGTTTATAACGTCTCATCCGAGACGTACGGGACGACCGGGACGGGATTCTGTAAAACATTACCAGCGAGGGGCTAGATGGGTTAGGATAGGTTGTGATACGTTATAAACGTATATAATGTTCCCACCGAGAAGTAGGGGCCGGTATGCCAGGGATGTTGTAAAATACTGCATCCGAGATGATAGCTTGACCTAGGTTAGGATATATAACGCTATAGACGAATATAATATTCCAACCGAGATGTACGGGACGCCACGAACGGGATTCTGTAAAACATTGCCAACGAGGGGCTAGATGGGATAGGTTAAGTTATGTTACGTTACACACGTATATAATGTTCCCACCGAGAAGTATGGGCCGATACGCCAGGAATGTTGTAGTATACTGCATCCGAGATGTTAGCCTGCCTTAGGTTAGGTATATAACGCTAGAGACGTATATAATATCTCAACCGAGATGTACCGGACGACACGAACGGGATTCTGTAAAATATTACCAGCGAGGGGCTAGATGGGTTGGGTTAGGTTATGTCACGTTATAGACGTATATAGTGTTTCCACCGAGAAGTAGGGGCCGATACTACAAGAATGTTGTAAAATACTTCATCCGAGATGTTAGCCTGCCTTAGGTTAGGATATATATTTCTGTAGACGTTTATAATGTCCCAACCGAGACGTACGGGACGACAGGGACGGGATTCTGTAAAACATTACCAGCGAGGGGCTAGATGGGTTAGGTTAGGTTGTGATACGTTATAGACGTTTATAATGTTCCCACCGAGAAGTATGGGCCGATACGCCAGGAATGTTGTAAAATACTGCATCCGAGATGTTAACCTGCCTTAGGTTAGGCATATAACGCTAGAGACGTATATAATATCCCAACCGAGATGTACGGGACGACACGAACGGGATTCTGTACAACATTGCCAACGAGGGGCTAGATGGGATAGGTTAGGTTATGTTAAGTTATAGACGTGTATAATGTTCCCACGGTGAAGTAGGGGCCGATACGCCAGGAATGGAGTAAAATACTTCATCCGAGATGTTAGCCTCCCTTAGGTTAGGATATATATTGCTGTAGACGTTTATAATGTCCCAACCGAAACGTCCGGGACGGCAGGAACGGGATACTGTAAAACATTACCAGCGAGGGGCTAGATGGGTTAGGTTAGGTTGTGATACGTTATAGACGTATATAATGTTCCCATCGAGAAGTAGGGGACGATATGCCAGGAATGTTGTAAAATACTGCATCCGAGATGATAGCTTGCCTTAGGTTAGGATATATAACGCTATAGACGTATATAATATTCCAACCGAGATGTACGGGACGTCACGAACGGGATTCTGTAAAACATTGCCAACGAGGTGCTAGATGGGATAGGTTAGGTTATGTTACGTTACAGACGTATATAATGTTCCCACCGAGAAGTATGGGCCGCTACGCCAGGAATGTTGTAAAATACTGCATCCGAGATGTTAGCCTGCCTTAGGTTAGGATATATATTGCTGTAGACGTTTATAATGTCCAAACCGAGACGTACGGGACGGCAGGAACGAGATACTGTAAAACATTACCAGCGAGGGGCTAGATGGGATAGGTTTCGTTATGTTACGTTATAGACGTATATAATGTTCCCACCGAGAAGTATGGACCGATACGCCAGGAATGTTGTGAAATACTGCATCCGAGATGTTAGCCTGCCTTAGGTTAGGATATATATCGCTGTAGACGTATATAATATCCCAACCGAGATGTACGGGACGACACGAACGGGATTCTGTAAAACATTGCCAGCGAGGGGCTAGATGGGATAGGTTAGGTTATGTTACGTTATAGACATATATAATGTTCCCACCGAGAAGTAGAGGCCGATCCTACAGAAATGTTGTAAAATACTTCATCCGAGATGTTAGCCTGCCTTAGGTTAGGATATATATTTCTGTAGACGTTTATAATGTCCCAACCGAGACGTACGGGACGACAGGGACGGGATTCTGTAAAACATTACCAGCGAGGGGCTAGATGGGTTAGGTTAGGTTGTGATACGTTATAGACGTTTATAATGTTCCCACCGAGAAGTATGGGCCGATACGCCAGGAATGTTGTAAAATACTGCATCCGAGATGTTAGCCTGCCTTAGGTTAGGTATATAACGCTAGAGACGTATATAATATCCCAACCGAGATGTACGGGACGACACGAACGGGATTCTGTACAACATTGCCAACGAGGGGCTAGATGGGATAGGTTAGATTATGTTAAGTTATAGACGTGTATAATGTTCCCACGGTGAAGTAGGGGCCGATACGCCAGGAATGTTGTAAAATACTTTATCCGAGATGTTAGCCTCCCTTAGGTTAGGATATATATTGCTGTAGACGTTTATAATGTCCCAACCGAAACGTCCGGGACGACAGGAACGGGATACTGTAAAACATTACCAGCGAGGGGCTAGATGGGTTAGGATAGGTTGTGATACGTTATAAACGTATATAATGTTCCCACCGAGAAGTAGGGGCCGATATGCCAGGAATGTTGTAAAATACTGCATCCGAGATGATAGCTTGCCTTAGGTTAGGATATATAACGCTATATACGTATATAATATTCCAACCGAGATGTACGGGACGTCACGAACGGGATTCTGTAAAACATTGCCAACGAGGGGCTAGATGGGTTAGGTTAGGTTGAGACACGTTATAAACGTATATAATGTTCCCACCGAGAAGTAGGGGCCGATATGCCAGGAATGTTGTAAAATACTGCATCCGAGATGATAGCTTGCCTTAGGTTAGGATATGTAACGCTATAGACGTATATAATATTGCAACCGAGGTGTACGGGACGTCACGAACGGGATTCTGTAAAACATTGCCAACGAGGGGCTAGATGGGATAGGTTAGGTTATGTTACGTTACACACGTATATAATGTTCCCACCGAGAAGTATGGGCCGATACGCCAGGAATGTTGTAAAATACTGCATCCGAGATGTTAGCCTGCCTTAGGTTAGGATATATATTGCTGTAGACGTTTATAATGTCCAAACCGAGACGTACGGGACGGCAGGAACGAGATACTGTAAAACATTACCAGCGAGGGGCTAGATGGGATAGGTTACGTTATGTTACGTTATAGACGTATATAATGTTCCCACCGAGAAGTATGGACCGATACGCCAGAAATGTTGTGAAATACTGCATCCGAGATGTTAGCCTGCTTTAGGTTAGGATATATATCGCTGTAGACGTATATAATATTCCAACCGAGATGTACGGGACGACACGAACGGGATTCTGTAAAACATTGCCAGCGAGGGGCTAGATGGGATAGGTTAGGTTATGTTACGTTATAGACGTGTATAATGTTCCCACGGTGAAGTAGGGGCCGATACGCCAGGAATGGCGTAAAATGCTTCATCCGAGATGTTAGCCTGCCTTAGGTTAGGATATATATTGCTGTAGACGTTTATAATGTCCCAACCGAGACGTACGGGACGGCAGGAACGGGATACTGTAAAACATTGCCAACGAGGGGCTAGATGGGATAGGTTAGGTTATGTTACGTTACACACGTACATAATGTTCCCACCGAGAAGTATGGCCCGATACGCCAGGAATGTTGTAATATACTGCATCCGAAATGTTAGCCTGCCTTAGGTTAGGTATATAACGCTAGAGACATATATAATATCCCAACCGAGACGTACGGGACGACACGAACGGGATTCTGTGAAATATTACCAGCGAGGGGCTAGATGGGATAGGTTAGGTTATGTTACGTTATAGACGTATATAATGTTCCCACCGAGAAGTATGGGCCGATACGCCAGGAATGTTGTAAAATACTATATCCGAGAAGTTAGCCTGCCTTAGGTTAGGATATATATCGCTGTAGACGTTTATAATGTCTCATCCGAGACGTACGGGCCGACAGGGACGGGATTCTGTAAAACATTACCAGCGAGGGGCTAGATGGGTTAGGATAGGTTGTGATACGTTATAAACGTACATAATGTTCCCACCGAGAAGTAGGGGCCGGTATGCCAGGGATGTTGTAAAATACTGCATCCGAGATGATAGCTTGCCTTAGGTTAGGATATATATTGCTGTAGACGTTTATAATGGCCCAACCGAGACGTACGGGTCGGCAGGAACGGGATACTGTGAAACATTACCAGCGAGGGGCTAGATGGGTTAGGTTAGGTTGAGACACGTTATAAACGTATATAATGTTCCCACCGAGAAGTAGGGGCCGATATGCCAGGAATGTTGTAAAATACTGCATCCGAGATGATAGCTTGCCTTAGGTTAGGATATATAACGCTATAGACGTATATAATATTGCAACCGAGGTGTACGGGACGTCACGAACGGGATTCTGTAAAACATTGCCAACGAGGGGCTAGATGGGATAGGTTAGGTTATGTTACGTTACACACGTATATAATGTTCCCACCGAGAAGTATGGGCCGATACGCCAGGAATGTTGTAAAATACTGCATCCGAGATGTTAGCCTGCCTTAGGTTAGGATATATATTGCTGTAGACGTTTATAATGTCCAAACCGAGACGTACGGGACGGCAGGAACGAGATACTGTAAAACATTACCAGCGAGGGGCTAGATGGGATAGGTTACGTTATGTTACGTTATAGACGTATATAATGTTCCCACCGAGAAGTATGGACCGATACGCCAGAAATGTTGTGAAATACTGCATCCGAGATGTTAGCCTGCTTTAGGTTAGGATATATATCGCTGTAGACGTATATAATATTCCAACCGAGATGTACGGGACGACACGAACGGGATTCTGTAAAACATTGCCAGCGAGGGGCTAGATGGGATAGGTTAGGTTATGTTACGTTATAGACGTGTATAATGTTCCCACGGTGAAGTAGGGGCCGATACGCCAGGAATGGCGTAAAATGCTTCATCCGAGATGTTAGCCTGCCTTAGGTTAGGATATATATTGCTGTAGACGTTTATAATGTCCCAACCGAGACGTACGGGACGGCAGGAACGGGATACTGTAAAACATTGCCAACGAGGGGCTAGATGGGATAGGTTAGGTTATGTTACGTTACACACGTACATAATGTTCCCACCGAGAAGTATGGCCCGATACGCCAGGAATGTTGTAATATACTGCATCCGAGATGTTAGCCTGCCTTAGGTTAGGTATATAACGCTAGAGACATATATAATATCCCAACCGAGACGTACGGGACGACACGAACGGGATTCTGTGAAATATTACCAGCGAGGGGCTAGATGGGATAGGTTAGGTTATGTTACGTTATAGACGTATATAATGTTCCCACCGAGAAGTATGGGCCGATACGCCAGGAATGTTGTAAAATACTATATCCGAGAAGTTAGCCTGCCTTAGGTTAGGATATATATCGCTGTAGACGTTTATAATGTCTCATCCGAGACGTACGGGCCGACAGGGACGGGATTCTGTAAAACATTACCAGCGAGGGGCTAGATGGGTTAGGATAGGTTGTGATACGTTATAAACGTACATAATGTTCCCACCGAGAAGTAGGGGCCGGTATGCCAGGGATGTTGTAAAATACTGCATCCGAGATGTTAGCCTGCCTTAGGTTAGGATATATATCGCTGTAGACGTATCTAATATCCCAACCGAGATGTACGGGACGCCACGAACGGGATTCTGTAAAACATTGCCAACGAGGGGCTAGATGGGATAGGTTAGTTTGTGATACGTTATAGACGTATATAATGTTCCCACCGAGAAGTAGAGGCCGATCCTACATACATGTTGTGAAATACTATATCCGAGAAATTAGCCTGCCTTAGGTTAGGATATATATCGCTGTAGACGTTTATAATATCCCAACCGAGACGTACGGGACGTCACGAACGGTATTCTGTAAAACATTACCAGCGAGGGAATAGATGTGTCAGGTTAGGTTATGTTACGTTATAGACCTATATAATGTTCCCACCGAGAAGTATGCGCCGATATGCCAGGAATGTTGTAAAATACTATATCCGAGAAGTTAGCCTGCCTTAGGTTAGGATATATATCGCTGTAGACGTTTATAACGTCTCATCCGAGACGTACGGGACGACCGGGACGGGATTCTGTAAAACATTACCAGCGAGGGGCTAGATGGGTTAGGATAGGTTGTGATACGTTATAAACGTATATAATGTTCCCACCGAGAAGTAGGGGCCGGTATGCCAGGGATGTTGTAAAATACTGCATCCGAGATGATAGCTTGACCTAGGTTAGGATATATAACGCTATAGACGAATATAATATTCCAACCGAGATGTACGGGACGCCACGAACGGGATTCTGTAAAACATTGCCAACGAGGGGCTAGATGGGATAGGTTAAGTTATGTTACGTTACACACGTATATAATGTTCCCACCGAGAAGTATGGGCCGATACGCCAGGAATGTTGTAGTATACTGCATCCGAGATGTTAGCCTGCCTTAGGTTAGGTATATAACGCTAGAGACGTATATAATATCTCAACCGAGATGTACCGGACGACACGAACGGGATTCTGTAAAATATTACCAGCGAGGGGCTAGATGGGTTGGGTTAGGTTATGTCACGTTATAGACGTATATAGTGTTTCCACCGAGAAGTAGGGGCCGATACTACAAGAATGTTGTAAAATACTTCATCCGAGATGTTAGCCTGCCTTAGGTTAGGATATATATTTCTGTAGACGTTTATAATGTCCCAACCGAGACGTACGGGACGACAGGGACGGGATTCTGTAAAACATTACCAGCGAGGGGCTAGATGGGTTAGGTTAGGTTGTGATACGTTATAGACGTTTATAATGTTCCCACCGAGAAGTATGGGCCGATACGCCAGGAATGTTGTAAAATACTGCATCCGAGATGTTAACCTGCCTTAGGTTAGGCATATAACGCTAGAGACGTATATAATATCCCAACCGAGATGTACGGGACGACACGAACGGGATTCTGTACAACATTGCCAACGAGGGGCTAGATGGGATAGGTTAGGTTATGTTAAGTTATAGACGTGTATAATGTTCCCACGGTGAAGTAGGGGCCGATACGCCAGGAATGGAGTAAAATACTTCATCCGAGATGTTAGCCTCCCTTAGGTTAGGATATATATTGCTGTAGACGTTTATAATGTCCCAACCGAAACGTCCGGGACGGCAGGAACGGGATACTGTAAAACATTACCAGCGAGGGGCTAGATGGGTTAGGTTAGGTTGTGATACGTTATAGACGTATATAATGTTCCCATCGAGAAGTAGGGGACGATATGCCAGGAATGTTGTAAAATACTGCATCCGAGATGATAGCTTGCCTTAGGTTAGGATATATAACGCTATAGACGTATATAATATTCCAACCGAGATGTACGGGACGTCACGAACGGGATTCTGTAAAACATTGCCAACGAGGTGCTAGATGGGATAGGTTAGGTTATGTTACGTTACAGACGTATATAATGTTCCCACCGAGAAGTATGGGCCGCTACGCCAGGAATGTTGTAAAATACTGCATCCGAGATGTTAGCCTGCCTTAGGTTAGGATATATATTGCTGTAGACGTTTATAATGTCCAAACCGAGACGTACGGGACGGCAGGAACGAGATACTGTAAAACATTACCAGCGAGGGGCTAGATGGGATAGGTTTCGTTATGTTACGTTATAGACGTATATAATGTTCCCACCGAGAAGTATGGACCGATACGCCAGGAATGTTGTGAAATACTGCATCCGAGATGTTAGCCTGCCTTAGGTTAGGATATATATCGCTGTAGACGTATATAATATCCCAACCGAGATGTACGGGACGACACGAACGGGATTCTGTAAAACATTGCCAGCGAGGGGCTAGATGGGATAGGTTAGGTTATGTTACGTTATAGACATATATAATGTTCCCACCGAGAAGTAGAGGCCGATCCTACAGAAATGTTGTAAAATACTTCATCCGAGATGTTAGCCTGCCTTAGGTTAGGATATATATTTCTGTAGACGTTTATAATGTCCCAACCGAGACGTACGGGACGACAGGGACGGGATTCTGTAAAACATTGCCAACGAGGGGCTAGATGGGATAGGTTAGGTTATGTTACGTTACACACGTACATAATGTTCCCACCGAGAAGTATGGCCCGATACGCCAGGAATGTTGTAATATACTGCATCCGAGATGTTAGCCTGCCTTAGGTTAGGATATATATTGCTGTAGACGTTTATAATGTCCAAACCGAGACGTACGGGACGGCAGGAACGAGATACTGTAAAACATTACCAGCGAGGGGCTAGATGGGATAGGTTTCGTTATGTTACGTTATAGACGTATATAATGTTCCCACCGAGAAGTATGGGCCGATACGCCAGGAATGTTGTAAAATACTATATCCGAGAAGTTAGCCTGCCTTAGGTTAGGATATATATCGCTGTAGACGTTTATAATGTCTCATCCGAGACGTACGGGCCGACAGGGACGGGATTCTGTAAAACATTACCAGCGAGGGGCTAGATGGGTTAGGATAGGTTGTGATACGTTATAAACGTACATAATGTTCCCACCGAGAAGTAGGGGCCGGTATGCCAGGGATGTTGTAAAATACTGCATCCGAGATGATAGCTTGCCTTAGGTTAGGATATATATTGCTGTAGACGTTTATAATGGCCCAACCGAGACGTACGGGTCGGCAGGAACGGGATACTGTGAAACATTACCAGCGAGGGGCTAGATGGGTTAGGTTAGGTTGTGATACGTTATAGACGTATATAATGTTCCCACCGAGAAGTAGGGGACGATATGCCAGGAATGTTGTAAAATACTGCATCTGAGATGATAGCCTGCCTTAGGTTAGGATATATAACGCTATAGACGTATATAATATCCCAACCGAGACGTACGGGACGACACGAACGGGATTCTGTAAAACATTACCAGCGAGGGGCTAGATGGGTTAGGATAGGTTGTGATACGTTATAAACGTATATAATGTTCCCACCGAGAAGTAGGGTCCGGTATGCCAGGGATGTTGTAAAATACTGCATCCGAGATGATAGCTTGCCTCAGGTTAGGATATATAACGCTATAGACGTATATAATATTCCAACCGAGATGTACGGGACGTCACGAACGGGATTCTGTAAAACATTGCCAACGAGGGGCTAGATGGGATAGGTTAGGTTATGTTACGTTACACACGTATATAATGTTCCCACCGAGAAGTATGGGCCGATACGCCAGGAATGTTGTAAAATACTGTATCCGGGAAGTTAGCCTGCCTTAGGTTAGTATATATATCGCTGTAGACGTTTATAATGCCTCATCCGAGACGTACGGGACGACAGGGACGGGATTCTGTAAAACATTACCAGCGAGGGGCTAGATGGGTTAGGTTAGGTTGAGATACGTTATAAACGTATATAATGTTCCCACCGAGAAGTAGGGGCCGATATGCCAGGAATGTTGTAAAATACTGCATCCGAGATGATAGCTTGCCTTAGGTTAGGATATATAACGCTATAGACGTATATAATATTGCAACCGAGGTGTACGGGACGTCACGAACGGGATTCTGTAAAACATTGCCAACGAGGGGCTAGATGGGATAGGTTAGGTTATGTTACGTTACACACGTATATAATGTTCCCACCGAGAAGTATGGGCCGATACGCCAGGAATGTTGTAAAATACTGCATCCGAGATGTTAGCCTGCCTTAGGTTAGGATATATATTGCTGTAGACGTTTATAATGTCCAAACCGAGACGTACGGGACGGCAGGAACGAGATACTGTAAAACATTACCAGCGAGGGGCTAGATGGGATAGGTTACGTTATGTTACGTTATAGACGTATATAATGTTCCCACCGAGAAGTATGGACCGATACGCCAGAAATGTTGTGAAATACTGCATCCGAGATGTTAGCCTGCTTTAGGTTAGGATATATATCGCTGTAGACGTATATAATATCCCAACCGAGATGTACGGGACGACACGAACGGGATTCTGTAAAACATTGCCAGCGAGGGGCTAGATGGGATAGGTTAGGTTATGTTACGTTATAGACGTGTATAATGTTCCCACCGAGAAGTAGGGGGCGATATGCCAGGAATGTTGTAAAATACTGCATCCGAAATGATAGCCTGCCTTAGGTTAGGATATATATTGCTGTAGACGTATATAACATCCCAACCGAGACGTACGGGACGACACGAACGGGATTCTGTGAAATATTACCAGCGAGGGGCTAGATGGGTTAGGTTAGGTTATGTTACGTTATAGACGTATACAATGTTCCCACCGCGAAGTATGGGCCGATACGCCAGGAATGTTGTAAAATAATATATCCGAGAAGTTAGGCTGCCTTAGGTTAGGATATATATCGCTGTAGACGTTTATAATGTCTCTTCCGAGACGTACGGGACGACAGGGACGGGATTCTGTAAAACATTACCAGCGAGGGGCTAGATGGGTTAGGTTAGGTTGTGATACGTTGTAGACGTTTATAATGTTCCCACCGAGAAGTATGGGCCGATACGCAAGGAATGTTGTGAAATACTGCATCCGAGATGTTAGCCTGCCTTAGGTTAGGTATGTAACGCTAGAGACGTATATAATATCCCAACCGAGATGTACGGGACGACACGAACGGGATTCTGTAAAACATTGCCAGCGAGGGGCTAGATGGGTTAGGATAGGTTGTGATACGTTATAAACGTACATAATGTTCCCACCGAGAAGTAGGGGCCGGTATGCCAGGGATGTTGTAAAATACTGCATCCGAGATGATAGCTTGCCTTAGGTTAGGATATATATTGCTGTAGACGTTTATAATGGCCCAACCGAGACGTACGGGTCGGCAGGAACGGGATACTGTGAAACATTACCAGCGAGGGGCTAGATGGGTTAGGTTAGGTTGTGATACGTTATAAACGTATATAATGTTCCCACCGAGAAGTAGGGGCCGATATGCCAGGAATGTTGTAAAATACTGCATCCGAGATGATAGCTTGCCTTAGGTTAGGATATATAACGCTATAGACGTATATAATATTCCAACCGAGATGTACGGGACGTCACGAACGGGATTCTGTAAAACATTGCCAACGAGGGGCTAGATGGGATAGGTTAGGTTATGTTACGTTACACACGTATATAATGTTCCCACCGAGAAGTATGGGCCGATACGCCAGGAATGTTGTAAAATACTGCATCCGAGAAGTTAGCCTGCCTTAGGTTAAGATATATATTGCTGTAGACGTTTATAATGTCCAAACCGAGACGTACGGGACGGCAGGAACGAGATACTGTAAAACATTACCAGCGAGGGTCTAGATGGGATAGGTTACGTTATGTTACGTTACAGACGTATATAATGTTCCCACCGAGAAGTATGGACCGATACGCGAGGAATGTTGTAAAATACTATATCCGAGAAGTTAGCCTGCCTTAGGTTAGGATATATATCGCTGTAGCCGTTTATAACGTCTCATCCGAGACGTACGGGACGACAGGGACGGGATTCTGTAAAACATTACCAGCGAGGGGCTAGATGGGTTAGGTTAGGTTGTGATACGTTATAGACGTATATAATGTTCCCACCGAGAAGTAGGGGACGATATGCCAGGAATGTTGTAAAATACTGCATCCGAGATGATAGCCTGCCTTAGGTTAGGATATATAACGCTATAGACGTATATAATATCCCAACCGAGACGTACGGGACGACACGAACGGGATTCTGTAAAACATTACCAGCGAGGGGCTAGATGGGTTAGGATAGGTTGTGATACGTTATAAACGTATATAATGTTCCCACCGAGAAGTAGGGTCCGGTATGCCAGGGATGTTGTAAAATACTGCATCCGAGATGATAGCTTGCCTCAGGTTAGGATATATAACGCTATAGACGTATATAATATTCCAACCGAGATGTACGGGACGTCACGAACGGGATTCTGTAAAACATTGCCAACGAGGGGCTAGATGGGATAGGTTAGGTTATGTTACGTTACACACGTATATAATGTTCCCACCGAGAAGTATGGGCCGATACGCCAGGAATGTTGTAAAATACTGTATCCGGGAAGTTAGCCTGCCTTAGGTTAGTATATATATCGCTGTAGACGTTTATAATGCCTCATCCGAGACGTACGGGACGACAGGGACGGGATTCTGTAAAACATTACCAGCGAGGGGCTAGATGGGTTAGGTTAGGTTGAGATACGTTATAAACGTATATAATGTTCCCACCGAGAAGTAGGGGCCGATATGCCAGGAATGTTGTAAAATACTGCATCCGAGATGATAGCTTGCCTTAGGTTAGGATATATAACGCTATAGACGTATATAATATTGCAACCGAGGTGTACGGGACGTCACGAACGGGATTCTGTAAAACATTGCCAACGAGGGGCTAGATGGGATAGGTTAGGTTATGTTACGTTACACACGTATATAATGTTCCCACCGAGAAGTATGGGCCGCTACGCCAGGAATGTTGTAAAATACTGCATCCGAGATGTTAGCCTGCCTTAGGTTAGGATATATATTGCTGTAGACGTTTATAATGTCCAAACCGAGACGTACGGGACGGCAGGAACGAGATACTGTAAAACATTACCAGCGAGGGGCTAGATGGGATAGGTTTCGTTATGTTACGTTATAGACGTATATAATGTTCCCACCGAGAAGTATGGACCGATACGCCAGGAATGTTGTGAAATACTGCATCCGAGATGTTAGCCTGCCTTAGGTTAGGATATATATCGCTGTAGACGTATATAATATCCCAACCGAGATGTACGGGACGACACGAACGGGATTCTGTAAAACATTGCCAGCGAGGGGCTAGATGGGATAGGTTAGGTTATGTTACGTTATAGACATATATAATGTTCCCACCGAGAAGTAGAGGCCGATCCTACAGAAATGTTGTAAAATACTTCATCCGAGATGTTAGCCTGCCTTAGGTTAGGATATATATTTCTGTAGACGTTTATAATGTCCCAACCGAGACGTACGGGACGACAGGGACGGGATTCTGTAAAACATTACCAGCGAGGGGCTAGATGGGTTAGGTTAGGTTGTGATACGTTATAGACGTTTATAATGTTCCCACCGAGAAGTATGGGCCGATACGCCAGGAATGTTGTAAAATACTGCATCCGAGATGTTAGCCTGCCTTAGGTTAGGTACATAACGCTAGAGACGTATATAATATCCCAACCGAGATGTACGGGACGACACGAACGGGATTCTGTACAACATTGCCAACGAGGGGCTAGATGGGATAGGTTAGATTATGTTAAGTTATAGACATGTATAATGTTCCCACGGTGAAGTAGGGGCCGATACGCCAGGAATGGAGTAAAATACTTCATCCGAGATGTTAGCCTCCCTTAGGTTAGGATATATATTGCTGTAGACGTTTATAATGTCCCAACCGAAACGTCCGGGACGACAGGAACGGGATACTGTAAAACATTACCAGCGAGGGGCTAGATGGGTTAGGTTAGGTTGTGATACGTTATAGACGTATATAATGTTCCCACCGAGAAGTAGGGGACGATATGCCAGGAATGTTGTAAAATACTGCATCCGAGATGATAGCCTGCCTTAGGTTAGGATATATAACGCTATAGACGTATATAATATCCCAACCGAGACGTACGGGACGACACGAACGGGATTCTGTGAAATATTACCAGCGAGGGGCTAGATGGGTTAGGTTAGATTATATTACGTTATAGACGTATATAATGTTCCCACCGAGAAGTATTGGCCGATACGCCAGGAATGTTGTAAAATACTATATCCGAGAAGTTATCCTGCCATAGGTTAGGATATATATCGCTGTAGACATTTATAATGTCTCATCCGAGACGTACGGGACGACAGGGACGGGGTTCTGTAAAACATTACCAGCGAGGGGCTAGATGGGTTAGGATAGGTTGTGATACGTTATAAACGTATATAATGTTCCCACCGAGAAGTAGGGGCCGATATGCCAGGAATGTTGTAAAATACTGCATCCGAGATGATAGCTTGCCTTAGGTTAGGATATATAACGCTATAGACGTATATAATATTCCAACCGAGATGTACGGGACGTCACGAACGGGATTCTGTAAAACATTGCCAACGAGGGGCTAGATGGGTTAGGTTAGGTTGAGACACGTTATAAACGTATATAATGTTCCCACCGAGAAGTAGGGGCCGATATGCCAGGAATGTTGTAAAATACTGCATCCGAGATGATAGCTTGCCTTAGGTTAGGATATATAACGCTATAGACGTATATAATATTGCAACCGAGGTGTACGGGACGTCACGAACGGGATTCTGTAAAACATTGCCAACGAGGGGCTAGATGGGATAGGTTAGGTTATGTTACGTTACACACGTATATAATGTTCCCGCCGAGAAGTATGGGCCGATACGCCAGGAATGTTGTAAAATACTGCATCCGAGATGTTAGCCTGCCTTAGGTTAGGATATATATTGCTGTAGACGTTTATAATGTCCAAACCGAGACGTACGGGACGGCAGGAACGAGATACTGTAAAACATTACCAGCGAGGGGCTAGATGGGATAGGTTACGTTATGTTACGTTATAGACGTATATAATGTTCCCACCGAGAAGTATGGACCGATACGCCAGAAATGTTGTGAAATACTGCATCCGAGATGTTAGCCTGCTTTAGGTTAGGATATATATCGCTGTAGACGTATATAATATTCCAACCGAGATGTACGGGACGACACGAACGGGATTCTGTAAAACATTGCCAGCGAGGGGCTAGATGGGATAGGTTAGGTTATGTTACGTTATAGACGTGTATAATGTTCCCACGGTGAAGTAGGGGCCGATACGCCAGGAATGGCGTAAAATGCTTCATCCGAGATGTTAGCCTGCCTTAGGTTAGGATATATATTGCTGTAGACGTTTATAATGTCCCAACCGAGACGCACGGGACGGCAGGAACGGGATACTGTAAAACATTGCCAACGAGGGGCTAGATGGGATAGGTTAGGTTATGTTACGTTACACACGTACATAATGTTCCCACCGAGAAGTATGGCCCGATACGCCAGGAATGTTGTAATATACTGCATCCGAGATGTTAGCCTGCCTTAGGTTAGGTATATAACGCTAGAGACATATATAATATCCCAACCGAGACGTACGGGACGGCAGGAACGAGATACTGTAAAACATTACCAGCGAGGGTCTAGATGGGATAGGTTACGTTATGTTACGTTACAGACGTATATAATGTTCCCACCGAGAAGTATGGACCGATACGCGAGGAATGTTGTAAAATACTATATCCGAGAAGTTAGCCTGCCTTAGGTTAGGATATATATCGCTGTAGCCGTTTATAACGTCTCATCCGAGACGTACGGGACGACAGGGACGGGATTCTGTAAAACATTACCAGCGAGGGGCTAGATGGGTTAGGTTAGGTTGTGATACGTTATAGACGTATATAATGTTCCCACCGAGAAGTAGGGGACGATATGCCAGGAATGTTGTAAAATACTGCATCCGAGATGATAGCCTGCCTTAGGTTAGGATATATAACGCTATAGACGTATATAATATCCCAACCGAGACGTACGGGACGACACGAACGGGATTCTGTAAAACATTACCAGCGAGGGGCTAGATGGGTTAGGATAGGTTGTGATACGTTATAAACGTATATAATGTTCCCACCGAGAAGTAGGGTCCGGTATGCCAGGGATGTTGTAAAATACTGCATCCGAGATGATAGCTTGCCTTAGGTTAGGATATATAACGCTATAGACGTATATAATATCCCAACCGAGACGTACGGGACGACACGAACGGGATTCTGTGAAATATTACCAGCGAGGGGCTAGATGGGATAGGTTAGGTTATGTTACGTTATAGACGTATATAATTTTCCCACCGAGAAGTATGGGCCGATACGCGAGGAATGTTGTAAAATACTATATCCGAGAAGATAGCCTGCCTTAGGTTAGGATATATATCGCTGTAGCCGTTTATAACGTCTCATCCGAGACGTACGGGACGACAGGGACGGGATTCTGTAAAACATTACCAGCGAGGGGCTAGATGGGTTAGGTTAGGTTGTGATACGTTATAGACGTATATAATGTTCCCACCGAGAAGTAGGGGACGATATGCCAGGAATGTTGTAAAATACTGCATCCGAGATGATAGCCTGCCTTAGGTTAGGATATATAACGCTATAGACGTATATAATATCCCAACCGAGACGTACGGGACGACACGAACGGGATTCTGTAAAATATTACCAGCGAGGGGCTAGATGGGTTAGGTTAGATTATATTACGTTATAGACGTATATAATGTTCCCACCGAAAAGTATGGACCAATACGCCAGGAATGTTGTGAAATACTGCATCCGAGATGTTAGCCTGCCTTAGGTTAGGATATATATCGCTGTAGACGTTTATAATATCCCAACCGAGACGTACGGGACGTCACGAACGGTATTCTGTAAAACATTACCAGCGAGGGACTAGATGTGTCAGGTTAGGTTATGTTACGATATAGACCTATATAATGTTCCCACCGAGAAGTATGCTCCGATATGCCAGGAATGTTTTAAAATACTGCAACCGAGATGTTAGCCTGCCTTAGGTGAGGATACATAACGCTATAGACGTACATAATATCCCAACAGAGACGTACGGGACGACACGAACGGTATTGTGTAAAACATTACCAGCGAGGGACTAGATGTGTCAGGTTAGGTTATGTTACGTTATAGACGTATATAATGTTCCCACCGAGAAGTAGGGTCAGGTATGCCAGGGATGTTGTAAAATACTGCATCCGAGATGATAGCTTGCCTCAGGCTAGGATATATAACGCTATAGACGTATATAATATTCCAACCGAGATGTACGGGACGTCACGAACGGGATTCTGTAAAACATTGCCAACGAGGGGCTAGATGGGATAGGTTAGGTTATGTTACTTTACACACGTATATAATGTTCCCACCGAGAAGTATGGGCCGATACGCCAGGAATGTTGTAAAATACTGCATCCGAGATGTTAGCCTGCCTTAGGTTAGGATATATATTGCTGTAGACGTTTATAATGTCCAAACCGAGACGTACGGGACGGCAGGAACGAGATACTGTAAAACATTACCAGCGAGGGGGTTGATGGGTTAGGTTAGGTTGTGATACGTTATAGACGTTTATAATGTTCCCACCGAGAAGTACGGGCCGATACGCCAGGAATGTTGTAAAATACTGCATCCGAGATGTTAGCCTGCCTTAGGTTAGGTATATAACGCTAGAGACGTATATAATATCCCAACCGAAATGTACGGGACGACACGAACGGGATTCTGTAAAACATTGCCAACGAGGGGCTAGATGGGATAGGTTAGGTTATGTTAAGTTATAGACGTGTATAATGTTCCCACGGTGAAGTAGGGGACGATATGCCAGGAATGTTGTAAAATACTGCATCCGAGATGTTAGCCTGCCTTAGGTTAGGAAATATATTGCTGTAGACGTTTATAATGTCCCAACCGAAACGTACGGGACAGCAGGAACGGGATACTGTAAAACATTACCAGCGAGGGGCTAGATGGGTTAGGTTAGGTTGTGACACGTTATAGAAGTATATAATGTTCCCACCGAGAAATAGTGGCCGATATGCCAGGAATGTTGTAAAATACTGCATTCGAGATGTTAGCCTGCCTTAGGTTAGGATATATATTGCTGTAGACGTTTATAATATCTCAACCGAGACGTACGGGACGACACGAACGGTATTCTGTAAAACATTACCAATGAGGGACTAGATGTGTCAGGTTAGGTTATGTTACGTTATAGACCTATATAATGTTCCCACCGAGAAGTATGGGCCGATATGCCAGGAATGTTGTAAAATACTGCAACCGAGATGTTAGCCTGCCTTAGTTAGGATACATAACGCTATAGACGTATATAATGTCCAAACCGAGACGTACGGGACGGCAGGAACGAGATACTGTAAAACATTACCAGCGAGGGGCTAGATGGGATAGGTTACGTTATGTTACGTTATAGACGTATATAATGTTCCCACCGAGAAGTATGGACCAATACGCCAGGAATGTTGTGAAATTCTGCATCCGAGATGTTAGCCTGCCTTAGGTTAGGATATATATCGCTGTAGACGTTTATAATATCCCAACCGAGACGTACGGGACGTCACGAACGGTATTCTGTAAAACATTACCAGCGAGGGACTAGATGTGTCAGGTTAGGTTATGTTACGTTATAGACGTATATAATGTTCCCACCGAGAAGTATGCTCCGATATGCCAGGAATGTTTTAAAATACTGCAACCGAGATGTTAGCCTGCCTTAGGTTAGGATACATAACGCTATAGACGTATATAATATCCCAACAGAGACGTACGGGACGACACGAACGGGATTCTGTAAAACATTACCAGCGAGGGGCTAGACGGGTTAGGTTAGATTATATTACGTTATAGACGTATATAATGTTCCCACCGAGAAGTATGGGCCGATACGCCAGGAATGTTGTAAAATACTATATCCGAGAAGTTAGCCTGCCTTAGGTTAGGATATATATCGCTGTGGACGTTTATAATGTCTCATCCGAGACGTACGGGACGACAGGGACGGGATTCTGTAAAACATTACCAGCGAGGGGCTAGATGGGTTAGGATAGGTTGTGATACGTTATAAACGTACATAATGTTCCCACCGAGAAGTAGGGGCCGGTATGCCAGGGATGTTGTAAAATACTGCATCCGAGATGATAGCCTGCCTTAGGTTAGGATATATAACGCTACAGACGTATATAATATCCCATCCGAGATGTATCGGACGACACGAACGGGATTCTGTAAAATATTACCAGCGAGGGGCTAGATGGGTTAGGTTAGGGTATGTTAAGTTATAGACGTGTATAATGTTCCCACGGTGAAGTAGGGGCCGATACGCCAGGAATGGCGTAAAATACTTCATCCGAGATGTTAGCCTGCCTTAGGTTAGGATATATATTCCTGTAGACGTTTATAATGTCCCAACCGAGGCGTACGGGACGGCAGGAACGGGATACTGTAAAACATTACCAGCGAGGGGCTAGATGGGGTAGGTTACGTTATAGACGTAAGTAATGTTCCCACCGAGAAGTATGGGCCGATACGCCAGGAATGTTGTGAAATACTGCATCCGAGATGTTAGCTTGCCATAGGTTAGGTATATAACGCTAGAGACGTATATAATATCCCAACCGAGATGTACGGGACGACACGAACGGGATTGTGTAAGACATTGCCAACGAGGGGCTAGATGGGATAGGTTAGGTTATGTTACGTTATAGACGTTTATAATGTTCCCACCGAGAAGTATGGGCCGATAAGCCAGGAATGGAGTAAAATACTTCATCCGAGATATTAGCCTGCCTTAGGTTAGGATATATATTGCTGTAGACGTTTATAATGTCCCAACCGAGACGTACGGGTCGGCAGGAACGGGATACTGTGAAATATTACCAGCGAGGGGCTAGATGGGTTAGGTTAGGTTGTGATACGTTATAGACGTATATAATGTTCCCACCGAGAAGTAGGGGGCGATATGCCAGGAATGTTGTAAAATACTGCATCCGAAATGATAGCCTGCCTTAGGTTAGGATATATATTGCTGTAGACGTATATAACATCCCAACCGAGACGTACGGGACGACACGAACGGGATTCTGTGAAATATTACCAGCGAGGGGCTAGATGGGTTAGGTTAGGTTATGTTACGTTATAGACGTATACAATGTTCCCACCGCGAAGTATGGGCCGATACGCCAGGAATGTTGTAAAATAATATATCCGAGAAGTTAGGCTGCCTTAGGTTAGGATATATATCGCTGTAGACGTTTATAATGTCTCTTCCGAGACGTACGGGACGACAGGGACGGGATTCTGTAAAACATTACCAGCGAGGGGCTAGATGGGTTAGGTTAGGTTGTGATACGTTGTAGACGTTTATAATGTTCCCACCGAGAAGTATGGGCCGATACGCAAGGAATGTTGTGAAATACTGCATCCGAGATGTTAGCCTGCCTTAGGTTAGGTATGTAACGCTAGAGACGTATATAATATCCCAACCGAGATGTACGGGACGACACGAACGGGATTCTGTAAAACATTGCCAACGAGGGGCTAGATGGGTTAGGTTAGGTTATGTTAAGTTATAGACGTGTATAATGTTCCCACGGTGAAGTAGGGGCCGATACGCCAGGAATGGAGTAAAATACTTCATCCGAGATGTTAGCCTGCCTTAGGTTAGGAAATATATTGCTGTAGACGTTTATAATGTCCCAACCGAAACGTACGGGACAGCAGGAACGGGATACTGTAAAACATTACCAGCGAGGGGCTAGATGGGTTAGGTTAGGTTGTGATACGTTATAGAAGTATATAATGTTCCCACCGAGAAATAGTGGCCGATATGCCAGGAATGTTGTAAAATACTGCATTCGAGATGTTAGCCTGCCTTAGGTTAGGATATATATTGCTGTAGACGTTTATAATATCTCAACCGAGACGTACGGGACGACAGGAACGGAATACTGTAAAACATTACCAGCGAGGGGCTAGATGTGTTAGGTTAGGTTATATTAAGTTATAGACGAATATAATGTTCCCACCGAGAAGTAGAGGCCGATGCGCCAGGAATGCTGTAAAATACTGCAACCGAGATGATAGCCTGCCTTAAGTTACGATATATAACGCTATAGACGTATATAATATCCCATCCGAGACGTACGGGTCGACAAGAACGGGATTCTGTAAAACATTACCAGCGAGGGGCTAGATGGGATAGGTTACGTTATGTTACGTTATAGACGTATATAATGTTCCCACCGAGAAGTATGGACCAATACGCCAGGAATGTTGTGAAATTCTGCATCCGAGATGTTAGCCTGCCTTAGGTTAGGATATATATCGTTGTAGACGTTTATAATATCCCAACCGAGACGTACGGGACGTCACGAACGGTATTCTGTAAAACATTACCAGCGAGGGACTAGATGTGTCAGGTTAGGTTATGTTACGTTATAGACGTATATAATGTTCCCACCGAGAAGTATGCTCCGATATGCCAGGAATGTTTTAAAATACTGCAACCGAGATGTTAGCCTGCCTTAGGTTAGGATACATAACGCTATAGACGTATATAATATCCCAACAGAGACGTACGGGACGACACGAACGGGATTCTGTAAAACATTACCAGCGAGGGGCTAGACGGGTTAGGTTAGATTATATTACTTTATAGACGTATATAATGTTCCCACCGAGAAGTATGGGCCGATACGCCAGGAATGTTGTAAAACACTATATCCGAGAAGTTAGCCTGCCTTAGGTTAGGATATATATCGCTGTGGACGTTTATAATGTCTCATCCGAGACGTACGGGACGACAGGGACGGGATTCTGTAAAACATTACCAGCGAGGGGCTAGATGGGTTAGGATAGGTTGTGATACGTTATAAACGTACATAATGTTCCCACCGAGAAGTAGGGGCCGGTATGCCAGGGATGTTGTAAAATACTGCATCCGAGATGATAGCTTGCCTTAGGTTAGGATATATATTGCTGTAGACGTTTATAATGTCCCAACCGAGACGTACGGGTCGGCAGGAACGGGATACTGTGAAACATTACCAGCGAGGGGCTAGATGGGTTAGGTTAGGTTGTGATACGTTATAAACGTATATAATGTTCCCACCGAGAAGTAGGGGCCGATATGCCAGGAATGTTGTAAAATACTGCATCCGAGATGATAGCTTGCCTTAGGTTAGGATATATAACGCTATAGACGTATATAATATTCCAACCGAGATGTACGGGACGTCACGAACGGGATTCTGTAAAACATTGCCAACGAGGGGCTAGATGGGATAGGTTAGGTTATGTTACGTTACACACGTATATAATGTTCCCACCGAGACGTATGGGCCGATACGCCAGGAATGTTGTAAAATACTGCATCCGAGATGTTAGCCTGCCTTAGGTTAGGATATATATTGCTGTAGACGTTTATAATGTCCAAACCGAGACGTACGGGACGGCAGGAACGAGATACTGTAAAACATTACCAGCGAGGGTCTAGATGGGATAGGTTACGTTATGTTACGTTACAGACGTATATAATGTTCCCACCGAGAAGTATGGACCGATACGCGAGGAATGTTGTAAAATACTATATCCGAGAAGTTAGCCTGCCTTAGGTTAGGATATATATCGCTGTAGCCGTTTATAACGTACGGGACGACAGGGACGGGATTCTGTAAAACATTACCAGCGAGGGGCTAGATGGGTTAGGTTAGGTTGTGATACGTTATAGACGTATATAATGTTCCCACCGAGAAGTAGGGGACGATATGCCAGGAATGTTGTAAAATACTGCATCCGAGATGATAGCCTGCCTTAGGTTAGGATATATAACGCTATAGACGTATATAATATCCCAACCGAGACGTACGGGACGACACGAACGGGATTCTGTGAAATATTACCAGCGAGGGGCTAGATGGGTTAGGTTAGATTATATTACGTTATAGACGTATATAATGTTCCCACCGAAAAGTATGGACCAATACGCCAGGAATGTTGTGAATTACTGCATCCGAGATGTTAGCCTGCCTTAGGTTAGGATATATATCGCTGTAGACGTTTATAATATCCCAACCGAGACGTACGGGACGTCACGAACGGTATTCTGTAAAACATTACCAGCGAGGGACTAGATGTGTCAGGTTAGGTTATGTTACGTTATAGACCTATATAATGTTCCCACCGAGAAGTATGCTCCGATATGCCAGGAATGTTTTAAAATACTGCAACCGAGATGTTAGCCTGCCTTAGGTGAGGATACATAACGCTATAGACGTATATAATATCCCAACCGAGACGTACGGGACGACACGAACGGTATTGTGTAAAACATTACCAGCGAGGGACTAGATGTGTCAGGTTAGGTTATGTTACGTTATAGACGTATATAATGTTCCCACCGAGAAGTATGGGCCGATACGCCAGGAATGTTGTAAAATACTATATCCGAGAAATTAGCCTGCCTTAGGTTAGGATATATATCGCTGTGGACGTTTATAATGTCTCATCCGAGACGTACGGGACGACAGGGACGGGATTCTGTAAAACATTACCAGCGAGGGGCTAGATGGGTTAGGTTAGGTTGTGATACGTTATAGACGTTTATAATGTTCCCACCGAGAAGTATGGGCCGATACGCAAGGAATGTTGTGAAATACTGCATCCGAGATGTTAGCCTGCCTTAGGTTAGGTATGTAACGCTAGAGACGTATATAATATCCCAACCGAGATGTACGGGACGACACGAACGGGATTCTGTAAAACATTGCCAACGAGGGGCTAGATGGGTTAGGTTAGGTTATGTTAAGTTATAGACGTGTATAATGTTCCCACGGTGAAGTAGGGGCCGATACGCCAGGAACGGAGTAAAATACTTCATCCGAGATGTTAGCCTGCCTTAGGTTAGGAAATATATTGCTGTAGACGTTTATAATGTCCCAACCGAAACGTACGGGACGGCAGGAACGGGATACTGTAAAACATTACCAGCGAGGGGCTAGATGGGTTAGGTTAGGTTGTGATACGTTATAGAAGTATATAATGTTCCCACCGAGAAATAGTGGCCGATATGCCAGGAATGTTGTAAAATACTGCATTCGAGATGTTAGCCTGCCTTAGGTTAGGATATATATTGCTGTAGACGTTTATAATATCTCAACCGAGACGTACGGGACGACAGGAACGGAATACTGTAAAACATTACCAGCGAGGGGCTAGATGTGTTAGGTTAGGTTATATTAAGTTATAGACGAATATAATGTTCCCACCGAGAAGTAGAGGCCGATGCGCCAGGAATGCTGTAAAATACTGCAACCGAGATGATAGCCTGCCTTAAGTTACGATATATAACGCTATAGACGTATATAATATCCCATCCGAGACGTACGGGTCGACAAGAACGGGATTCTGTAAAATATTACCAGCGAGGGGCTAGATGGGTTGGGTTAGGCTATGTTACGTTATAGACGTATATAGTGTTCCCACCGAGAAATAGGGGCCGATACGGCAGGAATATTGTAAAATACTGCAACCGAGATGTTAGCCTGCCTTAGGTTAGGATACATAACGCTATAGGCGTATATAATATCCCAACCGAGACGTACGGGACGACACGAACGGGATTCTGTAAAACATTACCAGCGAGGGTCTAGATGGGTTAGGTTAGATTATATTACGTTATAGACGTATATAATGTTCCCACAGAGAAGTAGATGCCGATCCTACAGAAATGTTGTAAAATACTATATCCGAGAAGTTAGCCTGCCTTAGGTTAGGATATATATCGCTGTAGACGTATATAATATCCCAACCGACATGTACGGGACGTCACGAACGGGATTCTGTAAAACATTGCCAACGAGGGGCTAGATGGGATAGGTTAGGTTATGTTACGTTACAGACGTATATAATGTTCCCACCGAGAAGTACGGGCCGATACGCCAGGAATGTTGTAAAATACTGCATCAGAGATGTTAGCCTGCCTTACGTTAGGATATATAACGCTGTAGACGTATATAATGTCCCATCCGAGACGTACGGGACGACACGAACGGGATTCTGTAAAACATTACCAGCGAGGGGCTAGATGGGTTAGGTTAGGTTGTGATACGTTATAAACGTATATAATGTTCCCACCGAGAAGTAGGGGCCGATATGCCAGGAATGTTGTAAAATACTATATCCGAGAAGTTAGCCTGCCTTAGGTTAGGATATATATCGCTGTAGACGTATATAATATCCCAACCGAGATGTACGGGACGACACGAACGGGATTCTGTAAAACATTGCCAACGAGGGGCTAGATGGGAGAGGTTAGGTTATGTTACGTTACAGACGTATATAATGTTCCCACCGAGAAGTAGGGGCCGATACTCCAAGAATGTTGTAAAATACTACATCCGAGATGTTAGCCTGCCTTACGTTAGGATATATATCGCCGTAGACGTATATAACATCCCAACCGAGATGTACGGGACGACAGGAACGGGATTCTGCAAAACATTACCAGCGAGGGGCTAGATGGGTTAGGTTAGGTTATGTTACGTTATAGACGTGTATTATGTTCCCACCGAGAAGTAGAGCCGATACGCTAGGAATGTTGAAAATGCTGCATCCGAGATGTTAGCCTGCCTTAGGTTAGGATATATAACGCTATAGACGTATATAATATCCCAACCGAGATGTACGGGACGACACGAACGGGATTCTGTAAAACATTACCAGCGAGGGGCTAGATGGGTTAGGTTAGGTTATGTTACGTTATAGACGTATATAATGTTCCCACCGAGAAGTAGAGGCCGATCCTACAGAAATGTTGTAAAATAATATATCCGAGAAGTTAGCCTGCCTTAGGTTAGGATATATAACGCTGTAGACGTTTATAATGTCTCATCCGAGACGTACGGGACGACAGGGACGGGATTCTGTAAAATATTACCAGCGAGGGGCTAGATGGGTTAGGATAGGTTGTGATACGTTATAAACGTATATAATGGTCCCACCGAGAAGTAGGGGCCGATATGCCAGGAATGTTGTAAAATACTGCAAACGATATGTTATCCTGCCTTAGGTTAGGATACATAACGCTATAGACGTATATAATATCCCAACCGAGACGTACGGGACGACACGAACGGGATTCTGTAAAACATTACCAGCGAGGGGCTAGATGGGTTAGGTTAGGTTGTGATACGTTATAAACGTATATAATGGTCCCACCGAGAAGTAGGGGCCGATACCCCAAGAATGTTGTGAAATACTGCATCCGAGATGTTAGCCTGCCTTAGGTTAGGATATATATCGCTGTAGACGTATATAATATCCCAACCGAGATGTACGGGACGACACGAACAGGATTCTGTAAAACATTGCCAGCGAGGGGCTAGATGGGATAGGTTAGGTTATGTTACGTTATAGACGTATATAATGTTCCCACCGAGAAGTAGAGGCCGATCCTACAGAAATGTTGTAAAATACTATATCCGAGAAATTAGCCTGCCTTAGGTTAGGATATATATCGCTGTAGACGTTTATAATATCCCAACCGAAACGCACGGGACGTCACGAACGGTATTCTGTGAAAAACATTACCAGCGAGGGACTAGATGTGTCAGGTTAGGTTATGTTACGTTATAGACCTATATAATGTTCCCACCGAGAAGTATGCGCCGATATGCCAGGAATGTTTTAAAATACTGCAACCGAGATGTTAGCCTGCCTTAGGTTAGGATACATAACGCTATAGACGTATATAATATCCCAACCGAGACGTACGGGACGACACGAACGGGATTCTGTAAAACATTACCAGCGAGGGGCTAGACGGGTTAGGTTAGATTATATTACGTTATAGACGTATATAATGTTCCCACCGAGAAGTATGGGCCGATACGCCAGGAATGTTGTAAAATACTATATCCGAGAAGTTAGCCCGCCTTAGGTTAGGATATATATCGCTGTGGACGTTTATAATGTCTCATCCGAGACGTACGGGACGACAGGGACGGGATTCTGTAAAACATTACCAGCGAGGGGCTAGATGGGTTAGGATAGGTTGTGATACGTTATAAACGTATATAATGTTCCCACCGAGAAGTAGGGGCCGGTATGCCAGGGATGTTGTAAAATACTGCATCCGAGATGATAGCTTGCCTTACGTTAGGATATATAACGCTATAGACGTATATAATATTCCAACCGAGATGTACGGGACGCCACGAACGGGATTCTGTAAAACATTGCCAACGAGGGGCTAGATGGGATAGGTTAGGTTATGTTACGTTACACACGTATATAATGTTCCCACCGAGAAGTATGGGCCGATACGCCAGGAATGTTGTAAAATACTGCATCCGAGATGTTAGCCTGCCTTAGGTTAGGATACATATTGCTGTAGACGTTTATAATGTCCAAACCGAGACGTACGGGACGGCAGGAACGAGATACTGTAAAACATTACCAGCGAGGGGCTAGATGGGATAGGTTACGTTATGTTACGTTATAGACGTATATAATGTTCCCACCGAGAAGTATGGACCGATACGCCAGGAATGTTGTGAAATACTGCATCCGAGATGATAGCCTGCCTTAGGTTAGGATATATAACGCTATAGACGTATATAATATCCCAACCGAGACGTACGGGACGACACGAACGGGATTCCGTAAAACATTACCAGCGAGGGTCTAGATGGGTTAGGATAGGATGTGATACGTTATAAACGTATATAATGTTCCCACCGAGAAGTAGGGGCCGATATGCCAGGGATGTTGTAAAATACTGCATCCGAGATGATAGCTTGCCTTAGGTTAGGATATATAACGCTATAGACGTATATAATATTCCAACCGAGATGTACGGGACGCCACGAACGGGATTCTGTAAAACATTGCCAACAAGGGGCTAGATGGGATAGGTTAGGTTATGTTACGTTACACACGTATATAATGTTCCCACCGAGAAGTATGGGCCGATACGCCAGGAATGTTGTAATATACTGCATCCGAGATGTTAGCCTGCCTTAGGTTAGGTATATAACGCTAGAGACGTATATAATATCCCAACCGAGACGTACGGGACGTCACGAACGGTATTCTGTAAAACATTACCAGCGAGGGATTAGATGTGTCAGGTTAGGTTATGTTACGTTGTAGACCTATATAATGTTCCCACCGAGAATTATGGTCCGATATGCCAGGAATGTTGTAAAATACTGCAACCGAGATGTTAGCCTGCCTTAGGTTAGGATATATATCGCTGTAGACGTTTATAATGTCTCATCAGAGACGTACGGAACGACAGGGACGGGATTCTGTAAAACATTACCAGCGAGGGGCTAGATGGGTTAGGATAGGTTGTGATACGTTATAAACGTATATAATGTTCCCACCGAGAAGTAGGGTCCGGTATGCCAGGGATGTTGTAAAATACTGCATCCGAGATGATAGCTTGCCTTGGGTTAGGATATATAACGCTATAGACGTATATAATATCCCAACCGAGACGTACGGGACGATACGAACGGGATTCTGTGAAATATTACCAGCGAGGGGCTAGATGGGATAGGTTAGGTTATGTTACGTTATAGACGTATATAATTTTCCCACCGAGAAGTATGGGCCGATACGCGAGGAATGTTGAAAAATACTATATCCGAGAAGTTAGCCTGCCTTAGGTTAGGATATATATCGCTGTAGCCGTTTATAACGTCTCATCCGAGACGTACGGGACGACAGGGACGGGATTCTGTAAAACATTACCAGCGAGGGGCTAGATGGGTTAGGTTAGGTTGTGATACGTTATAGACGTATATAATGTTCCCACCGAGAAGTATGCGCCGATATGCCAGGAATGTTTTAAAATACTGCAACCGAGATGTTAGCCTGCCTTAGGTTAGGATACATAACGCTATAGACGTATATAATATCCCAACCGAGACGTACGGGACGACACGAACGGGATTCTGTAAAACATTACCAGCGAGGGGCTAGACGGGTTAGGTTAGATTATATTACGTTATAGACGTATATAATGTTCCCACCGAGAAGTATGGGCCGATACGCCAGGAATGTTGTAAAATACTATATCCGAGAAGTTAGCCCGCCTTAGGTTAGGATATATATCGCTGTGGACGTTTATAATGTCTCATCCGAGACGTACGGGACGACAGGGACGGGATTCTGTAAAACATTACCAGCGAGGGGCTAGATGGGTTAGGATAGGTTGTGATACGTTATAAACGTATATAATGTTCCCACCGAGAAGTAGGGGCCGGTATGCCAGGGATGTTGTAAAATACTTCATCCGAGATGATAGCTTGCCTTAGGTTAGGATATATATTGCTGTAGACGTTTATAATGTCCCAACCGCGACGTACGGGTCGGCAGGAACGGGATACTGTGAAACATTACCAGCGAGGGGCTAGATGGGTTAGGTTAGGTTATGTTAAGTTATAGACGTGTATAATGTTCCCACGGTGAAGTAGGGGCCGATACGCCAGGAATGGATTAAAATACTTCATCCGAGATGTTAGCCTGCCTTAGGTTACGATATATAACGCTATAGACGTATATAATATCCCATCCGAGACGTGCGGGTCGACAAGAACGGGATTCTGTAAAACATTACCAGCGAGGGACTAGATGTGTCAGGTTAGGTTATGTTACGTTATAGACCTATATAATGTTCCCACCGAGAAGTATGCGCCGATATGCCAGGAATGTTTTAAAATACTGCAACCGAGATGTTAGCCTGCCTTAGGTTAGGATACATAACGCTATAGACGTATATAATATCCCAACCGAGACGTACGGGACGTCACGAACGGTATTCTGTAAAACATTACCAGCGAGGGACTAGATGTGTCAGGTTAGGTTATGTTACGTTATAGACCTACATAATGTGCCCACCGAGAAGTATGGGCCGATATGCCAGGAATGTTGTAAAATACTGCAACCGAGATGTTAGCCTGCCTTAGGTTAGGATATATATCGCTGTAGACGTTTATAATGTCTCATCCGAGACGTACGGGACGACAGGGACGGGATTCTGTAAAACATTACCAGCGAGGGGCTAGATGGGTTAGGATAGGTTGTGATACGTTATAAACGTATATAATGTTCCCACCGAGAAGTAGGGGCCGGTATGCCAGGGATGTTGTAAAATACTGCATCCGAGATGATAGCTTGCCTTACGTTAGGATATATAACGCTATAGACGTATATAATATTCCAACCGAGATGTACGGGACGCCACGAACGGGATTCTGTAAAACATTGCCAACGAGGGGCTAGATGGGATAGGTTAGGTTATGTTACGTTACACACGTATATAATGTTCCCACCGAGAAGTATGGGCCGATACGCCAGGAATGTTGTAATATACTGCATCCGAGATGTTAGCCTGCCTTAGGTTAGGTATATAACGCTAGAGACGTATATAATATCCCAACCGAGATGTACCGGACGACACGAACGGGATTCTGTAAAATATTACCAGCGAGGGGCTAGATGGGTTGGGTTAGGTTATGTTACGTTATAGACATATATAATGTTCCATCCGAGAAGTAGAGGCCGATCCTACAGAAATGTTGTAAAATACTATATCCGAGAAATTAGCCTGCCTTAGGTTAGGATATATATCGCTGTAGACGTTTATAATATCCCAACCGACACGTACGGGACGTCACGAACGGTATTCTGTAAAACATTACCAGCGAGGGACTAGATGTGTCAGGTTAGGTTATGTTACGTTATAGACCTATATAATGTTCCCACCGAGAAGTATGGGCCGATATGCCAGGAATGTTGTAAAATACTGCAACCGAGATGTTAGCCTGCCTTAGGTTAGGATATATATCGCTGTAGACGTTTATAATGTCTCATCCGAGACGTACGGGACGACAGGGACAGGATTCTGTAAAACATTACCAGCGAGGGACTAGATGTGTCAGGTTAGGTTATGTTACGTTATAGACCTATATAATGTTCCCACCGAGAAGTATGCGCCGATATGCCAGGAATGCTTTAAAATACTGCAACCGAGATGTTAGCCTGCCTTAGGTTAGGATACATAACGCTATAGACGTATATAATATCCCAACCGAGACGTACGGGACGTCACGAACGGTATTCTGTGAAATATTAGCAGCGAGGGGCTAGATGGGATAGGTTACGTTATGTTACGTTATAGACGTATATAATTTTCCCACCGAGAAGTATGGGCCGATACGCGAGGAATGTTGTAAAATACTATATCCGAGAAGTTAGCCTGCCTTAGGTTAGGATATATATCGCTGTAGCCGTTTATAACGTCTCATCCGAGACGTACGGGACGACAGGGACGGGATTCTGTAAAACATTACCAGCGAGGGGCTAGATGGGTTAGGATAGGTTGTGATACGTTATAAACGTATATAATGTTCCTACCGAGAAGTAGGGGCCGATATGCCAGGAATGTTGTAAAATACTGCATCCGAGATGATAGCTTGCCTTAGGTTAGGATATATAACGCTATAGACGTATATAATATTCCAACCGAGATGTACGGGACGTCACGAACGGGATTCTGTAAAACATTGCCAACGAGGGGCTAGTTGGGATAGGTTAGGTTATGTTACGTTACACACGTATATAATGTTCCCACCGAGAAGTATGGGCCGATACGCCAGGAATGTTGTAAAATACTGTATCCGAGAAGTTAGCCTGCCTTAGGTTAGTATATATATCGCTGTAGACGTTTATAATGTCTCATCCGAGACGTACGGGACGACAGGGACGGGATTCTGTAAAACATTACCAGCGAGGGGGTAGATGGGTTAGGTTAGGTTGAGATACGTTATAAACGTATATAATGTTCCCACCGAGAAGTAGGGGCCGATATGCCAGGAATGTTGTAAAATACTGCATCCGAGATGATAGCTTGCCTTAGGTTAGGATATATAACGCTATAGACGTATATAATATTCCATCCGAGGTGTACGGGACGTCACGAACGGGATTCTGTAAAACATTGCCAACGAGGGGCTAGATGGGATAGGTTAGGTTATGTTACGTTACACACGTATATAATGTTCCCACCGAGAAGTATGGGCCGATACGCCAGGAATGTTGTAAAATACTGCATCCGAGATGTTAGCCTGCCTTAGGTTAGGATACATATTGCTGTAGACGTTTATAATGTCCAAACCGAGACGTACGGGACGGCAGGAACGAGATACTGTAAAACATTACCAGCGAGGGGCTAGATGGGATAGGTTACGTTATGTTACGTTATAGACGTATATAATGTTCCCACCGAGAAGTATGGACCGATACGCCAGGAATGTTGTGAAATACTGCATCCGAGATGATAGCCTGCCTTAGGTTAGGATATATAACGCTATAGACGTATATAATATCCCAACCGAGACGTACGGGACGACACGAACGGGATTCCGTAAAACATTACCAGCGAGGGTCTAGATGGGTTAGGATAGGATGTGATACGTTATAAACGTATATAATGTTCCCACCGAGAAGTAGGGGCCGATATGCCAGGGATGTTGTAAAATACTGCATCCGAGATGATAGCTTGCCTTAGGTTAGGATATATAACGCTATAGACGTATATAATATTCCAACCGAGATGTACGGGACGCCACGAACGGGATTCTGTGAAATATTACCAGCGAGGGGCTAGATGGGATAGGTTAGGTTATGTTACGTTATAGACGTATATAATTTTCCCACCGAGAAGTATGGGCCGATACGCGAGGAATGTTGAAAAATACTATATCCGAGAAGTTAGCCTGCCTTAGGTTAGGATATATATCGCTGTAGCCGTTTATAACGTCTCATCCGAGACGTACGGGACGACAGGGAAGGGATTCTGTAAAACATTACCAGCGAGGGGCTAGATGGGTTAGGTTAGGTTGTGATACGTTATAGACGTATATAATGTTCCCACCGAGAAGTAGGGGACGATACGCCAGGAATGTTGTAAAATACTGCATCCGAGATGATAGCCTGCCTTAGGTTAGGATATATAACGCTATAGACGTATATAATATCCCAACCGAGACGTACGGGACGACACGAACGGGATTCAGTAAAACATTACCAGCGAGGGGCTAGATGGGTTAGGATAGGTTGTGATACGTTATAAACGTATATAATGTTCCCACCGAGAAGTAGGGTCCGGTATGCCAGGGATGTTGTAAAATACTGCATCCGAGATGATAGCTTGCCTTAGGCTAGGATATATAACGCTATAGACGTATATAATATCCCAACCCAGGCGTACGGGACGACACGAACAGGATTCTGTGAAATATTACCAGCGAGGGGCTAGATGGGATAGGTTAGGTTATGTTACGTTATAGACGTATATAATTTTCCCACCGAGAAGTATGGGCCGATACGCGAGGAATGTTGTAAAATACTATATCCGAGAAGTTAGCCTGCCTTAGGTTAGGATATATATCGCTGTAGCCGTTTATAACGTCTCATCCGAGACGTACGGGACGACAGGGACGGGGTTCTGTAAAACATTACCAGCGAGGGGCTAGATGGGTTAGGTTAGGTTGTGATACGTTATAGACGTATATAATGTTCCCACCGAGAAGTAGGGGACGATATGCCAGGAATGTTGTGAAATACTGCATCCGAGATGCTAGCCTGCCTTAGGTTAGGATATATATCGCTGTAGACGTATATAATATCCCAACCGAGATGTACGGGACGACACGAACGGGATTCTGTAAAACATTACCAGCGAGGGGCTAGATGGGTTAGGATAGGTTGTGATACGCTATAAACGTATATAATGTTCCCACCGAGAAGTAGGGGCCGATATGCCAGGGATGTTGTAAAATACTGCATCCGAGATGATAGCTTGCCTTAGGTTAGGATATATAACGCTATAGACGTATATAATATTCCAACCGAGATGTACGGGACGTCACGAACGGGATTCTGTAAAACATTGCCAACGAGGGGCTAGATGGGATAGGTTAGGTTATGTTACGTTACACACGTATATAATGTTCCCACCGAGAAGTATGGGCCGATACGCCAGGAATGTTGTAATATACTGCATCCGAGATGTTAGCCTGCCTTACGTTAGGATATATATCGCTGTAGACGTATATAACATCCCAACCGAGACGTACGGGACGACACGAACGGGATTCTGTAAAACATTACCAGCGAGGGGCTAGACGGGTTAGGTTAGATTATATTACGTTATAGACGTATATAATGTTCCCACCGAGAAGTATGGGCCGATACGCCAGGAATGTTGTAAAATACTATATCCGAGAAGTTAGCCCGCCTTAGGTTAGGATATATATCGCTGTGGACGTTTATAATGTCTCATCCGAGACGTACGGGACGACAGGGACGGGATTCTGTAAAACATTACCAGCGAGGGGCTAGATGGGTTAGGATAGGTTGTGATACGTTATAAACGTATATAATGTTCCCACCGAGAAGTAGGGGCCGGTATGCCAGGGATGTTGTAAAATACTTCATCCGAGATGATAGCTTGCCTTAGGTTAGGATATATATTGCTGTAGACGTTTATAATGTCCCAACCGCGACGTACGGGTCGGCAGGAACGGGATACTGTGAAACATTACCAGCGAGGGGCTAGATGGGTTAGGTTAGGTTATGTTAAGTTATAGACGTGTATAATGTTCCCACGGTGAAGTAGGGGCCGATACGCCAGGAATGGAGTAAAATACTTCATCCGAGATGTTAGCCTGCCTTAGGTTACGATATATAACGCTATAGACGTATATAATATCCCATCCGAGACGTGCGGGTCGACAAGAACGGGATTCTGTAAAACATTACCAGCGAGGGACTAGATGTGTCAGGTTAGGTTATGTTACGTTATAGACCTATATAATGTGCCCACCGAGAAGTATGGGCCGATATGCCAGGAATGTTGTAAAATACTGTATCCGAGAAGTTAGCCTGCCTTAGGTTAGTATATATATCGCTGTAGACGTTTATAATGCCTCATCCGAGACGTACGGGACGACAGGGACGGGATTCTGTAAAACATTACCAGCGAGGGGCTAGATGGGTTAGGTTAGGTTGAGATACGTTATAAACGTATATAATGTTCCCACCGAGAAGTAGGGGCCGATATGCCAGGAATGTTGTAAAATACTGTATCCGAGATGATAGCTTGCCTTAGGTTAGGATATATAACGCTATAGACGTATATAATATTGCAACCGAGGTGTACGGGACGTCACGAACGGGATTCTGTAAAACATTGCCAACGAGGGGCTAGATGGGATAGGTTAGGCTATGTTAAGTTATAGACGTGTATAATGTTCCCACGGTGAAGTAGGGGACGATATGCCAGGAATGTTGTAAAATACTGCATCCGAGATGATAGCCTGCCTTAGGTTAGGATATATAACGCTACAGACGTATATAATATCCCATCCGAGATGTACCGGACGACACGAACGGGATTCTGTAAAATATTACCAGCGAGGGGCTAGATGGGTTAGGTTAGGGTATGTTAAGTTATAGACGTGTATAATGTTCCCACGGTGAAGTAGGGGCCGATACGCCAGGAATGGCGTAAAATACTTCATCCGAGATGTTAGCCTGCCTTAGGTTAGGATATATATTCCTGTAGACGTTTATAATGTCCCAACCGAGACGTACGGGACGGCAGGAACGGGATACTGTAAAACATTACCAGCGAGGGGCTAGATGGGGTAGGTTACGTTATAGACGTAAATAATGTTCCCACCGAGAAGGATGGGCCGATACGCCAGGAATGTTGTGAAATACTGCATCCGAGATGTTAGCTTGCCATAGGTTAGGTATATAACGCTAGAGACGTATATAATATCCCAACCGAGATGTACGGGACGACACGAACGGGATTGTGTAAGACATTGCCAACGAGGGGCTAGATGGGATAGGTTAGGTTATGTTACGTTATAGACGTTTATAATGTTCCCACCGAGAAGTATGGGCCGATAAGCCAGGAATGGAGTAAAATACTTCATCCGAGATGTTAGCCTGCCTTAGGTTAGGATATATATTGCTGTAGACGTTTATAATGTCCCAACCGAGACGTACGGGTCGGCAGGAACGGGATACTGTGAAATATTACCAGCGAGGGGCTAGATGGGTTAGGTTAGGTTGTGATACGTTATAGACGTATATAATGTTCCCACCGAGAAGTAGGGGGCGATATGCCAGGAATGTTGTAAAATACTGCATCCGAAATGATAGCCTGCCTTAGGTTAGGATATATATTGCTGTAGACGTATATAACATCCCAACCGAGACGTACGGGACGACACGAACGGGATTCTGTGAAATATTACCAGCGAGGGGCTAGATGGGTTAGGTTAGGTTATGTTACGTTATAGACGTATACAATGTTCCCACCGCGAAGTATGGGCCGATACGCCAGGAATGTTGTAAAATAATATATCCGAGAAGTTAGGCTGCCTTAGGTTAGGATATATATCGCTGTAGACGTTTATAATGTCTCTTCCGAGACGTACGGGACGACAGGGACGGGATTCTGTAAAACATTACCAGCGAGGGGCTAGATGGGTTAGGTTAGGTTGTGATACGTTATAGACGTTTATAATGTTCCCACCGAGAAGTATGGGCCGATACGCAAGGAATGTTGTGAAATACTGCATCCGAGATGTTAGCCTGCCTTAGGTTAGGTATGTAACGCTAGAGACGTATATAATATCCCAACCGAGATGTACGGGACGACACGAACGGGATTCTGTAAAACATTGCCAACGAGGGGCTAGATGGGTTAGGTTAGGTTATGTTAAGTTATAGACGTGTATAATGTTCCCACGGTGAAGTAGGGGCCGATACGCCAGGAATGGAGTAAAATACTTCATCCGAGATGTTAGCCTGCCTTAGGTTAGGATATATAACGCTGTAGACGTATATAATGTCCCATCCGAGACGTACGGGACGACACGAACGGGATTCTGTAAAACATTACCAGCGAGGGGCTAGATGGGTTAGGTTAGGTTGTGATACGTTACAGACGTATATAATGTTCCCACCGAGAAGTAGGGGCCGATACTCCAAGAATGTTGTAAAATACTACATCCGAGATGTTAGCCTGCCTTACGTTAGGATATATATCGCTGTAGACGTATATAACATCCCAACCGAGATGTACGGGACGACAGGAACGGGATTCTGCAAAACATTACCAGCGAGGGGCTAGATGGGTTAGGTTAGGTTATGTTACGTTATAGACGTGTATTATGTTCCCACCGAGAAGTAGAGCCGATACGCTAGGAATGTTGAAAATGCTGCATCCGAGATGTTAGCCTGCCTTAGGTTAGGATATATAACGCTATAGACGTATATAATATCCCAACCGAGAAGTACGGGACGACACGAACGGGATTCTGTAAAACATTACCAGCGAGGGGCTAGATGGGTTAGGTTAGGTTATGTTACGTTATAGACGTATATAATGTTCCCACCGAGAAGTAGAGGCCGATCCTACAGAAATGTTGTAAAATAATATATCCGAGAAGTTAGCCTGCCTTAGGTTAGGATATATAACGCTGTAGACGTTTATAATGTCTCATCCGAGACGTACGGGACGACAGGGACGGGATTCTGTAAAATATTACCAGCGAGGGGCTAGATGGGTTAGGATAGGTTGTGATACGTTATAAACGTATATAATGGTCCCACCGAGAAGTAGGGGCCGATATGCCAGGAATGTTGTAAAATACTGCAACCGATATGTTATCCTGCCTTAGGTTAGGATACATAACGCTATAGACGTATATAATATCCCAACCGAGACGTACGGGACGACACGAACGGGATTCTGTAAAACATTACCAGCGAGGGGCTAGATGGGTTGGGTTAGGTTGTGATACGTTATAAACGTATATAATGGTCCCACCGAGAAGTAGGGGCCGATACCCCAAGAATGTTGTGAAATACTGCATCCGAGATGTTAGCCTGCCTTAGGTTAGGATATATATCGCTGTAGACGTATATAATATCCCAACCGAGACGTACGGGACGACACGAACGGGATTCTGTAAAACATTACCAGCGAGGGGCTAGATGGGTTAGGTTAGGGTATGTTAAGTTATAGACGTGTATAATGTTCCCACGGTGAAGTAGGGGCCGATACGCCAGGAATGGCGTAAAATACTTCATCCGAGATGTTAGCCTGCCTTAGGTTAGGATATATATTCCTGTAGACGTTTATAATGTCCCAACCGAGACGTACGGGACGGCAGGAACGGGATACTGTAAAACATTACCAGCGAGGGGCTAGATGGGGTAGGTTACGTTATAGACGTAAATAATGTTCCCACCGAGAAGGATGGGCCGATACGCCAGGAATGTTGTGAAATACTGCATCCGAGATGTTAGCTTGCCATAGGTTAGGTATATAACGCTAGAGACGTATATAATATCCCAACCGAGATGTACGGGACGACACGAACGGGATTGTGTAAGACATTGCCAACGAGGGGCTAGATGGGATAGGTTAGGTTATGTTACGTTATAGACGTTTATAATGTTCCCACCGAGAAGTATGGGCCGATAAGCCAGGAATGGAGTAAAATACTTCATCCGAGATGTTAGCCTGCCTTAGGTTAGGATATATATTGCTGTAGACGTTTATAATGTCCCAACCGAGACGTACGGGTCGGCAGGAACGGGATACTGTGAAATATTACCAGCGAGGGGCTAGATGGGTTAGGTTAGGTTGTGATACGTTATAGACGTATATAATGTTCCCACCGAGAAGTAGGGGGCGATATGCCAGGAATGTTGTAAAATACTGCATCCGAAATGATAGCCTGCCTTAGGTTAGGATATATATTGCTGTAGACGTATATAACATCCCAACCGAGACGTACGGGACGACACGAACGGGATTCTGTGAAATATTACCAGCGAGGGGCTAGATGGGTTAGGTTAGGTTATGTTACGTTATAGACGTATACAATGTTCCCACCGCGAAGTATGGGCCGATACGCCAGGAATGTTGTAAAATAATATATCCGAGAAGTTAGGCTGCCTTAGGTTAGGATATATATCGCTGTAGACGTTTATAATGTCTCTTCCGAGACGTACGGGACGACAGGGACGGGATTCTGTAAAACATTACCAGCGAGGGGCTAGATGGGTTAGGTTAGGTTGTGATACGTTATAGACGTTTATAATGTTCCCACCGAGAAGTATGGGCCGATACGCAAGGAATGTTGTGAAATACTGCATCCGAGATGTTAGCCTGCCTTAGGTTAGGTATGTAACGCTAGAGACGTATATAATATCCCAACCGAGATGTACGGGACGACACGAACGGGATTCTGTAAAACATTGCCAACGAGGGGCTAGATGGGTTAGGTTAGGTTATGTTAAGTTATAGACGTGTATAATGTTCCCACGGTGAAGTAGGGGCCGATACGCCAGGAATGGAGTAAAATACTTCATCCGAGATGTTAGCCTGCCTTAGGTTAGGATATATAACGCTGTAGACGTATATAATGTCCCATCCGAGACGTACGGGACGACACGAACGGGATTCTGTAAAACATTACCAGCGAGGGGCTAGATGGGTTAGGTTAGGTTGTGATACGTTACAGACGTATATAATGTTCCCACCGAGAAGTAGGGGCCGATACTCCAAGAATGTTGTAAAATACTACATCCGAGATGTTAGCCTGCCTTACGTTAGGATATATATCGCTGTAGACGTATATAACATCCCAACCGAGATGTACGGGACGACAGGAACGGGATTCTGCAAAACATTACCAGCGAGGGGCTAGATGGGTTAGGTTAGGTTATGTTACGTTATAGACGTGTATTATGTTCCCACCGAGAAGTAGAGCCGATACGCTAGGAATGTTGAAAATGCTGCATCCGAGATGTTAGCCTGCCTTAGGTTAGGATATATAACGCTATAGACGTATATAATATCCCAACCGAGAAGTACGGGACGACACGAACGGGATTCTGTAAAACATTACCAGCGAGGGGCTAGATGGGTTAGGTTAGGTTATGTTACGTTATAGACGTATATAATGTTCCCACCGAGAAGTAGAGGCCGATCCTACAGAAATGTTGTAAAATAATATATCCGAGAAGTTAGCCTGCCTTAGGTTAGGATATATAACGCTGTAGACGTTTATAATGTCTCATCCGAGACGTACGGGACGACAGGGACGGGATTCTGTAAAATATTACCAGCGAGGGGCTAGATGGGTTAGGATAGGTTGTGATACGTTATAAACGTATATAATGGTCCCACCGAGAAGTAGGGGCCGATATGCCAGGAATGTTGTAAAATACTGCAACCGATATGTTATCCTGCCTTAGGTTAGGATACATAACGCTATAGACGTATATAATATCCCAACCGAGACGTACGGGACGACACGAACGGGATTCTGTAAAACATTACCAGCGAGGGGCTAGATGGGTTGGGTTAGGTTGTGATACGTTATAAACGTATATAATGGTCCCACCGAGAAGTAGGGGCCGATACCCCAAGAATGTTGTGAAATACTGCATCCGAGATGTTAGCCTGCCTTAGGTTAGGATATATATCGCTGTAGACGTATATAATATCCCAACCGAGACGTACGGGACGACACGAACGGGATTCTGTAAAACATTACCAGCGAGGGGCTAGACGGGTTAGGTTAGATTATATTACATTATAGACGTATATAATGTTCCCACCGAGAAGTATGGGCCGATCCTACAGAAATGTTGTAAAATACTATATCCGAGAAATTAGCCTGCCTTAGGTTAGGATACATATCGCTGTAGACGTTTATAATATCCCAACCGAGACGTACGGGACGTCACGAACGGTATTCTGTAAAACATTACCAGCGAGGGACTAGATGTGTCAGGTTAGGTTATGTTACGTTATAGACCTATATAATGTTCCCACCGAGAAGTATGGGCCGATATGCCAGGAATGTTGTAAAATACTGCATCCGAAATGATAGCCTGCCTTAGGTTAGGATATATATTGCTGTAGACGTATATAACATCCCAACCGAGACGTACGGGACGACACGAACGGGATTCTGTGAAATATTACCAGCGAGGGGCTAGATGGGTTAGGTTAGGTTATGTTACGTTATAGACGTATACAATGTTCCCACCGCGAAGTATGGGCCGATACGCCAGGAATGTTGTAAAATAATATATCCGAGAAGTTAGGCTGCCTTAGGTTAGGATATATATCGCTGTAGACGTTTATAATGTCTCTTCCGAGACGTACGGGACGACAGGGACGGGATTCTGTAAAACATTACCAGCGAGGGGCTAGATGGGTTAGGTTAGGTTGTGATACGTTATAGACGTTTATAATGTTCCCACCGAGAAGTATGGGCCGATACGCAAGGAATGTTGTGCAATACTGCATCCGAGATGTTAGCCTGCCTTAGGTTAGGTATGTAACGCTAGAGACGTATATAATATCCCAACCGAGATGTACGGGACGACACGAACGGGATTCTGTAAAACATTGCCAACGAGGGGCTAGATGGGTTAGGTTAGGTTATGTTAAGTTATAGACGTGTATAATGTTCCCACGGTGAAGTAGGGGCCGATACGCCAGGAATGGAGTAAAATACTTCATCCGAGATGTTAGCCTGCCTTAGGTTAGGAAATATATTGCTGTAGACGTTTATAATGTCCCAACCGAAACGTACGGGACGGCAGGAACGGGATACTGTAAAACATTACCAGCGAGGAGCTAGATGGGTTAGGTTAGGTTGTGATACGTTATAGAAGTATATAATGTTCCCACCGAGAAATAGTGGCCGATATGCCAGGAATGTTGTAAAATACTGCATTCGAGATGTTAGCCTGCCTTAGGTTAGGATATATATTGCTGTAGACGTTTATAATATCTCAACCGAGACGTACGGGACGACAGGAACGGAATACTGTAAAACATTACCAGCGAGGGGCTAGATGTGTTAGGTTAGGTTATATTAAGTTATAGACGAATATAATGTTCCCACCGAGAAGTAGAGGCCGATGCGCCAGGAATGCTGTAAAATACTGCAACCGAGATGATAGCCTGCCTTAAGTTACGATATATAACCCTATAGACGTATATAATATCCCATCCGAGACGTACGGGTCGACAAGAACGGGATTCTGTAAAATATTACCAGCGAGGGGCTAGATGGGTTGGGTTAGGCTATGTTACGTTATAGACGTATATAGTGTTCCCACCGAGAAATAGGGGCCGATACGGCAGGAATATTGTAAAATACTGCAACCGAGATGTTAGCCTGCCTTAGGTTAGGATACATAACGCTATAGGCGTATATAATATCCCAACCGAGACGTACGGGACGACACGAACGGGATTCTGTAAAACATTACCAGCGAGGGTCTAGATGGGTTAGGTTAGATTATATTACGTTATAGACGTATATAATGTTCCCACCGAGAAGTAGATGCCGATCCTACAGAAATGTTGTAAAATACTATATCCGAGAAGTTAGCCTGCCTTAGGTTAGGATATATATCGCTGTAGACGTATATAATATCCCAACCGACATGTACGGGACGTCACGAACGGGATTCCGTAAAACATTGCCAACGAGGGGCTAGATGGGATAGGTTAGGTTATGTTACGTTACAGACGTATATAATGTTCCCACCGAGAAGTACGGGCCGATACGCCAGGAATGTTGTAAAATACTGCATCAGAGATGGTAGCCTGCCTTACGTTAGGATATATAACGCTGTAGACGTATATAATGTCCCATCCGAGACGTACGGGACGACACGAACGGGATTCTGTAAAACATTACCAGCGAGGGGCTAGATGGGTTAGGTTAGGTTGTGATGAGTTATAAACGTATATAATGTTCCCACCGAGAAGTAGGGGCCGATATGCCAGGAATGTTGTAAAATACTATATCCGAGAAGTTAGCCTGCCTTAGGTTAGGATATATATCGCTGTAGACGTATATAATATCCCAACCGAGATGTACGGGACGACACGAACGGGATTCTGTAAAACATTGCCAACGAGGGGCTAGATGGGAGAGGTTAGGTTGTGTTACGTTACAGACGTATATAATGTTCCCACCGAGAAGTAGGGGCCGATACTCCAAGAATGTTGTAAAATACTACATCCGAGATGTTAGCCTGCCTTACGTTAGGATATATATCGCTGTAGACGTATATAACATCCCAACCGAGATGTACGGGACGACAGGAACGGGATTCTGCAAAACATTACCAGCGAGGGGCTAGATGGGTTAGGTTAGGTTATGTTACGTTATAGACGTGTATTATGTTCCCACCGAGAAGTAGAGCCGATACGCTAGGAATGTTGAAAATGCTGCATCCGAGATGTTAGCCTGCCTTAGGTTAGGATATATAACGCTATAGACGTATATAATATCCCAACCGAGATGTACGGGACGACACGAACGGGATTCTGTAAAACATTACCAGCGAGGGGCTAGACGGGTTAGGTTAGATTATATTACATTATAGACGTATATAATGTTCCCACCGAGAAGTATGGGCCGATCCTACAGAAATGTTGTAAAATACTATATCCGAGAAATTAGCCTGCCTTAGGTTAGGATACATATCGCTGTAGACGTTTATAATATCCCAACCGAGACGTACGGGACGTCACGAACGGTATTCTGTAAAACATTACCAGCGAGGGACTAGATGTGTCAGGTTAGGTTATGTTACGTTATAGACTTATATAATGTTCCCACCGAGAAGTATGCTCCGATATGCCAGGAATGTTTTAAAATACTGCAACCGAGATGTTAGCCTGCCTTAGGTTAGGATACATAACGCTATAGACGTATATAATATCCCAACCGAGACGTACGGGACGACACGAAAGGGATTCTGTAAAACATTACCAGCGAGGGGCTAGACGGGTTAGGTTAGATTATATTACGTTATAGACGTATATAATGTTCCCACCGAGAAGTAGAGGCCGATCCTACAGAAATGTTGTAAAATACTATATCCGAGAAATTAGCCTGCCTTAGGTTAGGATACATAACGCTATAGACGTATATAATATCCCAACCGAGACGTACGGGACGACACGAACGGGATTCTGTAAAACATTACCAGCGAGGGGCTAGACGGGTTAGGTTAGATTATATTACGTTATAGACGTATATAATGTACCCACCGAGAAGTATGGGCCGATACGCCAGGAATGTTGTAAAATACTATATCCGAGAAGTTAGCCCGCCTTAGGTTAGGATATATATCGCTGTGGACGTTTATAATGTCTCATCCGAGACGTACGGGACGACAGGGACGGGATTCTGTAAAACATTACCAGCGAGGGGCTAGATGGGTTAGGATAGGTTGTGATACGTTATAAACGTATATAATGTTCCCACCGAGAAGTAGGGGCCGGTATGCCAGGGATGTTGTAAAATACTGCATCCGAGATGATAGCTTGCCTTAGGTTAGGATATATAACGCTATAGACGTATATAATATTCCAACCGAGATGTACGGGACGCCACGAACGGGATTCTGTAAAACATTGCCAACGAGGGGCTAGATGGGATAGGTTAGGTTATGTTACGTTACACACGTATATAATGTTCCCACCGAGAAGTATGGGCCGATACGCCAGGAATGTTGTAATATACTGCATCCGAGGTGTTAGCCTGCCTTAGGTTAGGTATATAACGCTAGAGACGTATATAATATCCCAACCGAGATGTACCGGACGACACGAACGGGATTCTGTAAAATATTACCAGCGAGGGGCTAGATGGGTTGGGTTAGGTTATGTTACGTTATAGACATATATAATGTTCCATCCGAGAAGTAGAGGCCGATCCTACAGAAATGTTGTAAAATACTATATCCGAGAAATTAGCCTGCCTTAGGTTAGGATATATATCGCTGTAGACGTTTATAATATCCCACCCGACACGTACGGGACGTCACGAACGGTATTCTGTAAAACATTACCAGCGAGGGACTAGACGGGTTAGGTTAGATTATATTACGTTATAGACGTATATAATGTTCCCACCGAGAAGTAGAGGCCGATCCTACAGAAATGTTGTAAAATACTATATCCGAGAAATTAGCCTGCCTTAGGTTAGGATACATAACGCTATAGACGTATATAATATCCCAACCGAGACGTACGGGACGACACGAACGGGATTCTGTAAAACATTACCAGCGAGGGGCTAGACGGGTTAGGTTAGATTATATTACGTTATAGACGTATATAATGTACCCACCGAGAAGTATGGGCCGATACGCCAGGAATGTTGTAAAATACTATATCCGAGAAGTTAGCCCGCCTTAGGTTAGGATATATATCGCTGTGGACGTTTATAATGTCTCATCCGAGACGTACGGGACGACAGGGACGGGATTCTGTAAAACATTACCAGCGAGGGGCTAGATGGGTTAGGATAGGTTGTGATACGTTATAAACGTATATAATGTTCCCACCGAGAAGTAGGGGCCGGTATGCCAGGGATGTTGTAAAATACTTCATCCGAGATGATAGCTTGCCTTAGGTTAGGATATATATTGCTGTAGACGTTTATAATGTCCCAACCGCGACGTACGGGTCGGCAGGAACGGGATACTGTGAAACATTACCAGCGAGGGGCTAGATGGGTTAGGTTAGGTTATGTTAAGTTATAGACGTGTATAATGTTCCCACGGTGAAGTAGGGGCCGATACGCCAGGAATGGAGTAAAATACTTCTTCCGAGATGTTAGCCTGCCTTAGGTTACGATATATAACGCTATAGACGTATATAATATCCCATCCGAGACGTGCGGGTCGACAAGAACGGGATTCTGTAAAACATTACCAGCGAGGGACTAGATGTGTCAGGTTAGGTTATGTTACGTTATAGACCTATATAATGTGCCCACCGAGAAGTATGGGCCGATATGCCAGGAATGTTGTAAAATACTGCAACCGAGATGTTAGCCTGCCTTAGGTTAGGATATATATCGCTGTAGACGTTTATAATGTCTCATCCGAGACGTACGGGACGACAGGGACGGGATTCTGTAAAACATTACCAGCGAGGGGCTAGATGGGTTAGGATAGGTTGTGATACGTTATAAACGTATATAATGTTCCCACCGAGAAGTAGGGGCCGGTATGCCAGGGATGTTGTAAAATACTGCATCCGAGATGATAGCTTGCCTTACGTTAGGATATATAACGCTATAGACGTATATAATATTCCAACCGAGATGTACGGGACGCCACGAACGGGATTCTGTAAAACATTGCCAACGAGGGGCTAGATGGGATAGGTTAGGTTATGTTACGTTACACACGTATATAATGTTCCCACCGAGAAGTATGGGCCGATACGCCAGGAATGTTGTAATATACTGCATCCGAGATGTTAGCCTGCCTTAGATTAGGATATATATTGCTGTAGACGTTTATAATGTCCAAACCGAGACGTACGGGACGGCAGGAACGAGATACTGTAAAACATTACCAGCGAGGGGCTAGATGGTATAGGTTACGTTATGTTACGTTATAGACGTATATAATGTTCCCACCGAGAAGTATGGACCGATACGCCAGGAATGTTGTGAAATACTGCATCCGAGATGATAGCTTGCCTTAGGTTAGGATATATATCGCTGTAGACGTATATAATATCCCATCCGAGATGTACGGGACGACACGAACGGGATTCTGTAAAACATTGCCAGCGAGGGGCTAGATGGGATAGGTTAGGTTATGTTACGTTATAGACGTATATAATGTTCCCACCGAGAAATAGAGGCCGATCCTACAGAAATGTTGTAAAATACTATATCCGAGAAATTAGCCTGCCTTAGGTTAGGATATATATCATTGTAGACGTATATAATGTCCAAACCGAGACGTACGGGACGGCAGGAACGAGATACTGTAAAACATTACCAGCGAGGGGCTAGATGGGATAGGTTACGTTATGTTACGTTATGGACGTATATAATGTTCCCACCGAGAAGTATGGGCCGATACGCCAGGAATGTTGTGAAATACTGCATCCGAGATGCTAGCCTGCCTTAGGTTAGGATATATATCGCTGTAGACGTATATAATATCCCAACCGAGATGTACGGGACGACACGAACGGGATTCTGTAAAACATTACCAGCGAGGGGCTAGATGGGTTAGGATAGGTTGTGATACGCTATAAACGTATATAATGTTCCCACCGAGAAGTAGGGGCCGATATGCCAGGGATGTTGTAAAATACTGCATCCGAGATGATAGCTTGCCTTAGGTTAGGATATATAACGCTATAGACGTATATAATATTCCAACCGAGATGTACGGGACGTCACGAACGGGATTCTGTAAAACATTGCCAACGAGGGGCTAGATGGGATAGGTTAGGTTATGTTACGTTACACACGTATATAATGTTCCCACCGAGAAGTATGGGCCGATACGCCAGGAATGTTGTAATATACTGCATCCGAGATGTTAGCCTGCCTTACGTTAGGATATATATCGCTGTTGACGTATATAACATCCCAACCGAGACGTACGGGACGACACGAACGGGATTCTGTAAAACATTACCAGCGAGGGGCTAGACGGGTTAGGTTAGATTATATTACGTTATAGACGTATATAATGTTCCCACCGAGAAGTATGGGCCGATACGCCAGGAATGTTGTAAAATACTATATCCGAGAAGTTAGCCCGCCTTAGGTTAGGATATATATCGCTGTGGACGTTTATAATGTCTCATCCGAGACGTACGGGACGACAGGGACGGGATTCTGTAAAACATTACCAGCGAGGGGCTAGATGGGTTAGGATAGGTTGTGATACGTTATAAACGTATATAATGTTCCCACCGAGAAGTAGGGGCCGGTATGCCGGGGATGTTGTAAAATACTTCATCCGAGATGATAGCTTGCCTTAGGTTAGGATATATATTGCTGTAGACGTTTATAATGTCCCAACCGCGACGTACGGGTCGGCAGGAACGGGATACTGTGAAACATTACCAGCGAGGGGCTAGATGGGTTAGGTTAGGTTATGTTAAGTTATAGACGTGTATAATGTTCCCACGGTGAAGTAGGGGCCGATACGCCAGGAATGGAGTAAAATACTTCATCCGAGATGTTAGCCTGCCTTAGGTTACGATATATAACGCTATAGACGTATATAATATCCCATCCGAGACGTGCGGGTCGACAAGAACGGGATTCTGTAAAACATTACCAGCGAGGGACTAGATGTGTCAGGTTAGGTTATGTTACGTTATAGACCTATATAATGTTCCCACCGAGAAGTATGCGCCGATATGCCAGGAATGTTTTAAAATACTGCAACCGAGATGTTAGCCTGCCTTAGGTTAGGATACATAACGCTATAGACGTATATAATATCCCAACCGAGACGTACGGGACGTCACGAATGGTATTCTGTAAAACATTACCAGCGAGGGACTAGATGTGTCAGGTTAGGTTATGTTACGTTATAGACCTATATAATGTGCCCACCGAGAAGTATGGGCCGATATGCCAGGAATGTTGTAAAATACTGCAACCGAGATGTTAGCCTGCCTTAGGTTAGGATATATATCGCTGTAGACGTTTATAATGTCTCATCCGAGACGTACGGGACGACAGGGACGGGATTCTGTAAAACATTACCAGCGAGGGGCTAGATGGGTTAGGATAGGTTGTGATACGTTATAAACGTATATAATGTTCCCACCGAGAAGTAGGGGCCGGTATGCCAGGGATGTTGTAAAATACTGCATCCGAGATGATAGCTTGCCTTAGGTTAGGATATATAACGCTATAGACGTATATAATATTCCAACCGAGATGTACGGGACGCCACGAACGGGATTCTGTAAAACATTGCCAACGAGGGGCTAGATGGGATAGGTTAGGTTATGTTACGTTACACACGTATATAATGTTCCCACCGAGAAGTATGGGCCGATACGCCAGGAATGTTGTAATATACTGCATCCGAGGTGTTAGCCTGCCTTAGGTTAGGTATATAACGCTAGAGACGTATATAATATCCCAACCGAGATGTACCGGACGACACGAACGGGATTCTGTAAAATATTACCAGCGAGGGGCTAGATGGGTTGGGTTAGGTTATGTTACGTTATAGACATATATAATGTTCCATCCGAGAAGTAGAGGCCGATCCTACAGAAATGTTGTAAAATACTATATCCGAGAAATTAGCCTGCCTTAGGTTAGGATATATATCGCTGTAGACGTTTATAATATCCCAACCGACACGTACGGGACGTCACGAACGGTATTCTGTAAAACATTACCAGCGAGGGACTAGATGTGTCAGGTTAGGTTATGTTACGTTATAGACCTATATAATGTTCCCACCGAGAAGTATGGGCCGATATGCCAGGAATATTGTAAAATACTGCAACCGAGATGTTAGCCTGCCTTAGGTTAGGATATATATCGCTGTAGACGTTTATAATGTCTCATCCGAGACGTACGGGACGACAGGGACGGGATTCTGTAAAACATTACCAGCGAGGGACTAGATGTGTCAGGTTAGGTTATGTTACGTTATAGACCTATATAATGTTCCCACCGAGAAGTATGCGCCGATATGCCAGGAATGTTTTAAAATACTGCAACCGAGATGTTAGCCTGCCTTAGGTTAGGATACATAACGCTATAGACGTATATAATATCCCAACCGAGACGTACGGGACGTCACGAACGGTATTCTGTGAAATATTAGCAGCGAGGGGCTAGATGGGATAGGTTACGTTATGTTACGTTATAGACGTATATAATTTTCCCACCGAGAAGTATGGGCCGATACGCGAGGAATGTTGTAAAATACTATATCCGAGAAGTTAGCCTGCCTTAGGTTAGGATATATATCGCTGTAGCCGTTTATAACGTCTCATCCGAGACGTACGGGACGACAGGGACGGGATTCTGTAAAACATTACCAGCGAGGGGCTAGATGGGTTAGGATAGGTTGTGATACGTTATAAACGTATATAATGTTCCTACCGAGAAGTAGGGGCCGATATGCCAGGAATGTTGTAAAATACTGCATCCGAGATGATAGCTTGCCTTAGGTTAGGATATATAACGCTATAGACGTATATAATATTCCAACCGAGATGTACGGGACGTCACGAACGGGATTCTGTAAAACATTGCCAACGAGGGGCTAGTTGGGATAGGTTAGGTTATGTTACGTTACACACGTATATAATGTTCCCACCGAGAAGTATGGGCCGATACGCCAGGAATGTTGTAAAGTACTGTATCCGAGAAGTTAGCCTGCCTTAGGTTAGTATATATATCGCTGTAGACGTTTATAATGTCTCATCCGAGACGTACGGGACGACAGGGACGGGATTCTGTAAAACATTACCAGCGAGGGGGTAGATGGGTTAGGTTAGGTTGAGATACGTTATAAACGTATATAATGTTCCCACCGAGAAGTAGGGGCCGATATGCCAGGAATGTTGTAAAATACTGCATCCGAGATGATAGCTTGCCTTAGGTTAGGATATATAACGCTATAGACGTATATAATATTCCATCCGAGGTGTACGGGACGTCACGAACGGGATTCTGTAAAACATTGCCAACGAGGGGCTAGATGGGATAGGTTAGGTTATGTTACGTTACACACGTATATAATGTTCCCACCGAGAAGTATGGGCCGATACGCCAGGAATGTTGTAAAATACTGCATCCGAGATGTTAGCCTGCCTTAGGTTAGGATACATATTGCTGTAGACGTTTATAATGTCCAAACCGAGACGTACGGGACGGCAGGAACGAGATACTGTAAAACATTACCAGCGAGGGGCTAGATGGGATAGGTTACGTTATGTTACGTTATAGACGTATATAATGTTCCCACCGAGAAGTATGGACCGATACGCCAGGAATGTTGTGAAATACTGCATCCGAGATGATAGCCTGCCTTAGGTTAGGATATATAACGCTATAGACGTATATAATATCCCAACCGAGACGTACGGGACGACACGAACGGGATTCAGTAAAACATTACCAGCGAGGGTCTAGATGGGTTAGGATAGGATGTGATACGTTATAAACGTATATAATGTTCCCACCGAGAAGTAGGGGCCGATATGCCAGGGATGTTGTAAAATACTGCATCCGAGATGATAGCTTGCCTTAGGTTAGGATATATAACGCTATAGACGTATATAATATTCCAACCGAGATGTACGGGACGCCACGAACGGGATTCTGTAAAACATTGCCAACAAGGGGCTAGATGGGATAGGTTAGGTTATGTTACGTTACACACGTATATAATGTTCCCACCGAGAAGTATGGGCCGATACGCCAGGAATGTTGTAATATACTGCATCCGAGATGTTAGCCTGCCTTAGGTTAGGTATATAACGCTAGAGACGTATATAATATCCCAACCGAGACGTACGGGACGTCACGAACGGTATTCTGTAAAACATTACCAGCGAGGGATTAGATGTGTCAGGTTAGGTTATGTTACGTTGTAGACCTATATAATGTTCCCACCGAGAAGTATGGTCCGATATGCCCGGAATGTTGTAAAATACTGCAACCGAGATGTTAGCCTGCCTTAGGTTAGGATATATATCGCTGTAGACGTTTATAATGTCTCATCCGAGACGTACGGGACGACAGGGACGGGATTCTGTAAAACATTACCAGCGAGGGGCTAGATGGGTTAGGATAGGTTGTGATACGTTATAAACGTATATAATGTTCCCACCGAGAAGTAGGGTCCGGTATGCCAGGGATGTTGTAAAATACTGCATCCGAGATGATAGCTTGCCTTAGGTTAGGATATATAACGCTATAGACGTATATAATATCCCAACCGAGACGTACGGGACGATACGAACGGGATTCTGTGAAATATTACCAGCGAGGGGCTAGATGGGATAGGTTAGGTTATGTTACGTTATAGACGTATATAATTTTCCCACCGAGAAGTATGGGCCGATACGCGAGGAATGTTGAAAAATACTATATCCGAGAAGTTAGCCTGCCTTAGGTTAGGATATATATCGCTGTAGCCGTTTATAACGTCTCATCCGAGACGTACGGGACGACAGGGACGGGATTCTGTAAAACATTACCAGCGAGGGGCTAGATGGGTTAGGATAGGTTGTGATACGTTATAAACGTATATAATGTTCCCACCGAGAAGTAGGGTCCGGTATGCCAGGGATGTTGTAAAATACTGCATCCGAGATGATAGCTTGCCTTAGGCTAGGATATATAACGCTATAGACGTATATAATATCCCAACCGAGGCGTACGGGACGACACGAACAGGATTCTGTGAAATATTACCAGCGAGGGGCTAGATGGGATAGGTTAGGTTATGTTCCGTTATAGACGTATATAATTTTCCCACCGAGAAGTATGGGCCGATACGCGAGGAATGTTGTAAAATACTATATCCGAGAAGTTAGCCTGCCTTAGGTTAGGATATATATCGCTGTAGCCGTTTATAACGTCTCATCCGAGACGTACGGGACGACAGGGACGGGGTTCTGTAAAACATTACCAGCGAGGGGCTAGATGGGTTAGGATAGGTTGTGATACGTTATAAACGTATATAATGTTCCCACCGAGAAGTAGGGGCCGATATGCCAGGAATGTTGTAAAATACTGCATCCGAGATGATAGCTTGCCTTAGGTTAGGATATATAACGCTATAGACGTATATAATATTCCAACCGAGATGTACGGGACGTCACGAACGGGATTCTGTAAAACATTGCCAACGCGGAGCTAGATGGGATAGGTTAGGTTATGTTACGTTACACACGTATATAATGTTCCCACCGAGAAGTATGGGCCGATACGCCAGGAATGTTGTAAAATACTGTATCCGAGAAGTTAGCCTGCCTTAGGTTAGTATATATATCGCTGTAGACGTTTATAATGTCTCATCCGAGACGTACGGGACGACAGGGACGGGATTCTGTAAAACATTACCAGCGAGGGGCTAGATGGGTTAGGTTAGGTTGAGATACGTTATAAACGTATATAATGTTCCCACCGAGAAGTAGGGGCCGATATGCCAGTAATGTTGTAAAATACTGCATCCGAGATGATAGCTTGCCTTAGGTTAGGATATATAACGCTATAGACGTATATAATATTCCAACCGAGGTGTACGGGACGTCACGAACGGGATTCTGTAAAACATTGCCAACGAGGGGCTAGATGGGATACGTTAGGTTATGTTACGTTACACACGTATATAATGTTCCCACCGAGAAGTATGGGCCGATACGCCAGGAATGTTGTAAAATACTGCATCCGAGATGTTAGCCTGCCTTAGGTTAGGATATATATTGCTGTAGACGTTTATAATGTCCAAACCGAGACGTACGGGACGGCAGGAACGAGATACTGTAAAACATTACCAGCGAGGGGCTAGATGGGATAGGTTACGTTATGTTACGTTATAGACGTATATAATGTTCCCACCGAGAAGTATGGACCGATACGCCAGGAATGTTGTGAAATACTGCATCCGAGATGTTAGCCTGCCTTAGGTTAGGATATATATCGCTGTAGACGTATATAATATCCCAACCGAAATGTACGGGACGACACGAACTGGATTCTGTAAAACATTGCCAGCGAGGGGCTAGATGGGATAGGTTAGGTTATGTTACGTTATAGACGTATATAATGTTCCCACCGAGAAATAGAGGCCGATCCTACAGAAATGTTGTAAAATACTATATCCGAGAAATTAGCCTGCCTTAGGTTAGGATATATATCATTGTAGACGTATATAATGTCCAAACCGAGACGTACGGGACGGCAGGAACGAGATACTGTAAAACATTACCAGCGAGGGGCTAGATGGGATAGGTTTCGTTATATTACGTTATGGACGTATATAATGTTCCCACCGAGAAGTATGGGCCGATACGCCAGGAATGTTGTGAAATACTGCATCCGAGATGCTAGCCTGCCTTAGGTTAGGATATATATCGCTGTAGACGTATATAATATCCCAACCGAGATGTACGGGACGACACGAACGGGATTCTGTAAAACATTACCAGCGAGGGGCTAGATGGGTTAGGATAGGTTGTGATACGCTATAAACGTATATAATGTTCCCACCGAGAAGTAGGGTCCGGTATGCCAGGGATGTTGTAAAATACTGCATCCGAGATGATAGCTTGCCTTAGGCTAGGATATATAACGCTATAGACGTATATAATATCCCAACCGAGGCGTACGGGACGACACGAACAGGATTCTGTGAAATATTACCAGCGAGGGGCTAGATGGGATAGGTTAGGTTATGTTACATTATAGACGTATATAATTTTCCCACCGAGAAGTATGGGCCGATACGCGAGAAATGTTGTAAAATACTATATCCGAGAAGTTAGCCTGCCTTAGGTTAGGATATATATCGCTGTAGCCGTTTATAACGTCTCATCCGAGACGTACGGGACGACAGGGACGGGGTTCTGTAAAACATTACCACCGAGGGGCTAGATGGGTTAGGTTAGGTTGTGATACGTTATAGACGTATATAATGTTCCCACCGAGAAGTAGGGGACGATATGCCAGGAATGTTGTAAAATACTGCATCCGAGATGATAGCCTGCCTTAGGTTAGGATATATAACGCTATAGACGTATATAATATCCCAACCGAGACGTACGGGACGACGCGAACGGCATTCTGTGAAATATTACCAGCGAGGGGCTAGATGGGTTAGGTTAGATTATATTACGTTATAGACGTATATAACGTTCCCACCGAGAAGTATTGGCCGATACGCCAGGAATGTTGTAAAATACTATATCTGAGAAGTTAGCCTGCCATAGGTTAGGATATATATCGCTGTAGACGTTTATAATATCTCATCCGAGACGTACGGGACGACAGGGACGGGAATCTGTAAAACATTACCAGCGAGGGGCTAGATGGGATAGGTTACGTTATGTTACGTTATAGACGTATATAATGTTCCCACCGAGAAGTATGGACCGATACGCCAGGAATGTTGTGAAATACTGCATCCGAGATGTTAGCCTGCCTTAGGTTAGGATATATATCGCTGTAGACGTATATAATATCCCAACCGAGATGTACGGGACGACACGAACGGGATTCTGTAAAACATTGCCAGCGAGGGGCTAGATGGGATAGGTTAGGTTATGTTACGTTATAGACGTATATAATGTTCCCACCGAGAAATAGAGGCCGATCCTACAGAAATGTTGTAAAATACTATATCCGAGAAATTAGCCTGCCTTAGGTTAGGATATATATCATTGTAGACGTATATAATGTCCAAACCGAGACGTACGGGACGGCAGGAACGAGATACTGTAAAACATTACCAGCGAGGGGCTAGATGGGATAGGTTACGTTATGTTACGTTAAGGACGTATATAATGTTCCCACCGAGAAGTATGGGCCGATACGCCAGGAATGTTGTGAAATACTGCATCCGAGATGCTAGCCTGCCTTAGGTTAGGATATATATCGCTGTAGACGTATATAATATCCCAACCGAGATGTACGGGACGACACGAACGGGATTCTGTAAAACATTACCAGCGAGGGGCTAGATGGGTTAGGATAGGTTGTGATACGCTATAAACGTATATAATGTTCCCACCGAGAAGTAGGGGCCGATATGCCAGGGATGTTGTAAAATACTGCATCCGAGATGATAGCTTGCCTTAGGTTAGGATATATAACGCTATAGACGTATATAATATTCCAACCGAGATGTACGGGACGTCACGAACGGGATTCTGTAAAACATTGCCAACGAGGGGCTAGATGGGATAGGTTAGGTTATGTTACGTTACACACATATATAATGTTCCCACCGAGAAGTATGGACCGATACGCCAGGAATGTTGTAATATACTGCATCCGAGATGTTAGCCTGCCTTACGTTAGGATATATATCGCTGTAGACGTATATAAAATCCCAACCGAGATGTACGGGACCACACGAACGGGATTCTGTAAAACATTGCCAACGAGGGGCTAGATGAGATAGGTTAGGTTATGTTAAGTTATAGACGTGTATAATGTTCCCACGGTGAAGTAGGGGCCGATACGCCAGGAATGGAGTAAAATACTTCATCCGAGATGTTAGCTTGCCTTAGGTTAGGATATATATTGCTGTAGACGTTTATAATGTCCCAACCGAAACGTCCGGGACGGCAGGAACGGGATACTGTAAAACATTACCAGCTTGGTGCTAGATGGGTTAGGTTAGGTTGTGATACGTTATAGACGTATATAATGTTACCACCGAGAAGTAGGGGACGATATGCCAGGACTGTTGTAAAATACTGCATCCGAGATGATAGCCTGCCTTAGGTTAGGATATATAACGCTATAGACGTATATAATATCCCATCCGAGATGTACCGGACCACACGAACGGGATTCTGTAAAATATTACCAGCGAGGGGCTAGATGGGTTAGGTTAGGTTATGTTAAGTTATAGACGTGTATAATGTTCCCACGGTGAAGTAGGGGCCGATACGCCAGGAATGGCGTAAAATACTTCATCCGAGATGTTATCCTGCCTTAGGTTAGGATATATATTGCTGTAGACGTTTATAATGTCCCAACCGAGACGTACGGGACGGCAGGAACGGGATACTGTAAAACATTACCAGCGAGGGGCTAGATGGGATAGGTTACGTTATAGACGTATATAATATTCCCACCGAGAAGTATGGGCCGATACGCCAGGAATGTTGTAAAATACTGCATCCGAGATGTTAGACTGCCTTAGGGTAGGATATATATCGCTGTAGACGTATATAATATCCCAACCGAGATGTACGGGACGTCACGAACGGGATTCTGTAAAACATTGCCAACGAGGGGCTAGATGGGATAGGTTAGGTTATGTTACGTTACACACGTACATAATGTTCCCACCGAGAAGTATGGCCCGATACGCCAGGAATGTTGTAATATACTGCATCCGAGTTGTTAGCCTGCCTTAGGTTAGGTATATAACGCTAGAGACGTATATAATATCCCAACCGAGACGTACGGGACGATACGAACGGGATTCTGTGAAATATTACCAGCGAGGGGCTAGATGGGATAGGTTAGGTTATGTTACGTTATAGACGTATATAATTTTCCCACCGAGAAGTATGGGCCGATACGCGAGGAATTTTGTAAAATACTATATCCGAGAAGTTAGCCTGCCTTAGGTTAGGATATATATCGCTGTAGCCGTTTATAACGTCTCATCCGAGACGTACGGGACGACAGGGACGGGATTCTGTAGAACATTACCAGGGAGGGGCTAGATGGGTTAGGTTAGGTTGTGATACGTTATAGACGTATATAATGTTCCCACCGAGAAGTAGGGGACGATATGCCAGGAATGTTGTAAAATATTGCATCCGAGATGATAGCCTGCCTTAAGTTAGGATATATAACGCTATAGACGTATATAATATCCCAACCGAGACGTACGGGACGACACGAACGGGATTCGGTAAAACATTACCAGCGAGGGGCTAGATGGGTTAGGATAGGTTGTGATACGTTATAAACGTATATAATGTTCCCACCGAGAAGTAGGTTCCGGTAAGCCAGGGATGTTGTAAAATACTGCATCCGAGATGATAGCTTGCCTTAGGTTAGGATATATAACGCTATAGACGTATATAATATCCCAACCGAGGCGTACGGGACGACACGAACGGGATTCTGTGAAATATTACCAGCGAGGGGCTAGATGGGATAGGTTAGGTTATGTTACGTTATAGACGTATATAATTTTCCCACCGAGAAGTAGATGCCGATCCTACAGAAATGTTGTTAAATACTATATCCGAGAAGTTAGCCTGCCTTAGGTTAGGATATATAACGCTGTAGACGTATATAATGTCCCAACCGAGACGTACGGGACGTCACGAACGGGATTCTGTAAAACATTGCCAACGAGGGGCTAGATGGGATAGGTTAGGTTATGTTACGTTACACACGTACATATTGTTCCCACCGAGAAGTATGGCCCGATACGCCAGGAATGTTGTAATATACTGCATCCGAGATGTTAGCCTGCCTTAGGTTAGGTATATAACGCTAGAGACGTATATAATATCCCAACCGAGACGTACGGGACGACACGAACGGGATTCTGTGAAATATTACCAGCGAGGGGCTAGATGGGATAGGTTAGGTTGTGATACGTTATAGACGTTTATAATGTTCCCACCGAGAAGTATGGGCCGATACGCCAGGAATGTTGTAAAATACTGCATCCGAGATGTTAGCCTGCCTTAGGTTAGGTATATAACGCTAGAGACGTATATAATATCCCAACCGAAATGTACGGGACGACACGAACGGGATTCTGTAAAACATTGCCAACGAGGGGCTAGATGGGATAGGTTAGGTTATGTTAAGTTATAGACGTGTATAATGTTCCCACGGTGAAGTATGGGCCGATACGCCAGGAATGTTGTAAAATACTGCATCCGAGATGATAGCCTGCCTTAGGTTAGGATATATAACGCTATAGACGTATATAATATCCCATCCGAGATGTACCGGACCACACGAACGGGATTCTGTAAAATATTACCAGCGAGGGGCTAGATGGGTTAGGTTAGGTTATGTTAAGTTATAGACGTGTATAATGTTCCCACGGTGAAGTAGGGGCCGATACGCCAGGAATGGCGTAAAATACTTCATCCGAGATGTTATCCTGCCTTAGGTTAGGATATATATTGCTGTAGACGTTTATAATGTCCCAACCGAGACGTACGGGACGGCAGGAACGGGATACTGTAAAACATTACCAGCGAGGGGCTAGATGGGATAGGTTACGTTATAGACGTATATAATATTCCCACCGAGAAGTATGGGCCGATACGCCAGGAATGTTGTAAAATACTGCATCCGAGATGTTAGACTGCCTTAGGGTAGGATATATATCGCTGTAGACGTATATAATATCCCAACCGAGATGTACGGGACGTCACGAACGGGATTCTGTAAAACATTGCCAACGAGGGGCTAGATGGGATAGGTTAGGTTATGTTACGTTACACACGTACATAATGTTCCCACCGAGAAGTATGGCCCGATACGCCAGGAATGTTGTAATATACTGCATCCGAGTTGTTAGCCTGCCTTAGGTTAGGTATATAACGCTAGAGACGTATATAATATCCCAACCGAGACGTACGGGACGATACGAACGGGATTCTGTGAAATATTACCAGCGAGGGGCTAGATGGGATAGGTTAGGTTATGTTACGTTATAGACGTATATAATTTTCCCACCGAGAAGTATGGGCCGATACGCGAGGAATTTTGTAAAATACTATATCCGAGAAGTTAGCCTGCCTTAGGTTAGGATATATATCGCTGTAGCCGTTTATAAGGTCTCATCCGAGACGTACGGGACGACAGGGACGGGATTCTGTAGAACATTACCAGGGAGGGGCTAGATGGGTTAGGTTAGGTTGTGATACGTTATAGACGTATATAATGTTCCCACCGAGAAGTAGGGGACGATATGCCAGGAATGTTGTAAAATATTGCATCCGAGATGATAGCCTGCCTTAAGTTAGGATATATAACGCTATAGACGTATATAATATCCCAACCGAGACGTACGGGACGACACGAACGGGATTCGGTAAAACATTACCAGCGAGGGGCTAGATGGGTTAGGATAGGTTGTGATACGTTATAAACGTATATAATGTTCCCACCGAGAAGTAGGTTCCGGTAAGCCAGGGATGTTGTAAAATACTGCATCCGAGATGATAGCTTGCCTTAGGTTAGGATATATAACGCTATAGACGTATATAATATCCCAACCGAGGCGTACGGGACGACACGAACGGGATTCTGTGAAATATTACCAGCGAGGGGCTAGATGGGATAGGTTAGGTTATGTTACGTTATAGACGTATATAATTTTCCCACCGAGAAGTAGATGCCGATCCTACAGAAATGTTGTTAAATACTATATCCGAGAAGTTAGCCTGCCTTAGGTTAGGTATATAACGCTAGAGACGTATATAATATCCCAACCGAAATGTACGGGACGACACGAACGGGATTCTGTAAAACATTGCCAACGAGGGGCTAGATGGGATAGGTTAGGTTATGTTACGTTATAGACGTTTATAATGTTCCCACGGTGAAGTAGGGGCCGATACGCCAGGAATGGAATAAAATACTTCATCCGAGATGTTAGCCTGCCTTAGGTTAGGAAATATATTGCTGTAGACGTTTATAATGTTCCAACCGAAACGTACGGGACGGCAGGAACGGGATACTGTAAAACATTACCAGCGAGGGGCTAGATGGGTTAGGTTAGGTGGTGATACGTTATAGAAGTATATAATGTTCCCAACGAGAAATAGTGGCCGATATGCCAGGAATGTTGTAAAATACTGCATTCGAGATGTTAGCCTGCCTTAGGTTAGAATATATATTGCTGTAGACGTTTATAATGTCTCAACCGGGACGTACGGGACGACAGGAACGGGATACTGGAACACATTACCAGCGAGGGGCTAGATGTGCTAGGTTAGGTTATATTACGTTATAGACGAATATAATGTTCCCACCGAGAATTAGAGGCCGATGCGCCAGGAATGCTGTAAAATACTGCATCCGAGACGATAGCCTGCCTTAGGTTACGATATATAACGCTATAGACGTATATAATATCCCAACCGAGACGTACGGGACGACACGAACGGGATTCTGTAAAACATTACCAGCGAGGGTCTAGATGGGTTAGGTTAGATTATATTACGTTATAGACGTATATAATGTTCCCACCGAGAAGTAGATGCCGATCCTACAGAAATGTTGTTAAATACTATATCCGAGAAGTTAGCCTGCCTTAGGTTAGGATATATAACGCTGTAGACGTATATAATGTCCCAACCGAGACGTACGGGACGTCACGAACGGGATTCTGTAAAACATTGCCAACGAGGGGCTAGATGGGATAGGTTAGGTTATGTTACGTTACACACGTACATAATGTTCCCACCGAGAAGTATGGCCCGATACGCCAGGAATGTTGTAATATACTGCATCCGAGTTGTTAGCCTGCCTTAGGTTAGGTATATAACGCTAGAGACGTATATAATATCCCAACCGAGACGTACGGGACGATACGAACGGGATTCTGTGAAATATTACCAGCGAGGGGCTAGATGGGATAGGTTAGGTTATGTTACGTTATAGACGTATATAATTTTCCCACCGAGAAGTATGGGCCGATACGCGAGGAATGTTGTAAGATACTATATCCGAGAAGTTAGCCTGCCTTAGGTTAGGATATATATCGCTGTAGCCGTTTATAACGTCTCATCCGAGACGTACGGGACGACAGGGACGGGATTCTGTAGAACATTACCAGCGAGGGGCTAGATGGGTTAGGTTAGGTTGTGATACGTTATAGACGTATATAATGTTCCCACCGAGAAGTAGGGGACGATATGCCAGGAATGTTGTAAAATATTGCAACCGAGATGATAGCCTGCCTTAGGTTAGGATATATAACGCTATAGACGTATATAATATCCCAACCGAGACGTACGGGACGACACGAACGGGATTCGGTAAAACATTACCAGCGAGGGGCTAGATGGGTTAGGATAGGTTGTGATACGTTATAAACGTATATAATGTTCCCACCGAGAAGTAGGTTCCGGTAAGCCAGGGATGTTGTAAAATACTGCATCCGAGATGATAGCTTGCCTTAGGTTAGGATATATAACGCTATAGACGTATATAATATCCCAACCGAGGCGTACGGGACGACACGAACGGGATTCTGTGAAATATTACCAGCGAGGGGCTAGATGGGATAGGTTAGGTTATGTTACGTTATAGACGTATATAATTTTCCCACCGAGAAGTATGGGCCGATACGCGAGGAATGTTGTAAAATACTATATCCGAGAAGTTAGCCTGCCTTAGGTTAGGATATATATCGCTGTAGCCGTTTATAACGTCTCATCCGAGACGTACGGGACGACAGGGACGGGATTCTGTAAAACATTACCAGCGAGGGGCTAGATGGGTTAGGTTAGGTTGTGATACGTTATAGACGTATATAATGTTCCCACCGAGAAGTAGGGGACGATATGCCAGGAATGTTGTAAAATACTGCATCCGAGATGATAGCCTGCCTTAGGTTAGGATATATAACGCTATAGACGTATATAATATCCCAACCGTGACGTACGGGACGACACGAACGGGATTCTGTGAAATATTACCAGCGAGGGGCTAGATGGGTTAGGTTAGATTATATGACGTTATAGACGTATATAATGTTCCCACCGAGAAGTATTGGCCGATACGCCAGGAATGTTGTAAAATACTATATCCGAGAAGTTATCCTGCCATAGGTTAGGATATATATCGCTGTAGACGTTTATAATGTCTCATCCGAGACGTACGGGACGACAGGGACGGGATTCTGTAAAACATTACCAGCGAGGGGCTAGATGGGTTAGGATAGGTTGTGATACGTTATAAACGTATATAATGTTACTACCGAGAAGTAGGGGCCGATATGCCAGGAATGTTGTAAAATACTGCATCCGAGATGATAGCTTGCCTTAGGTTAGGATATATAACGCTATAGACGTATATAATATTCCAACCGAGGTGTACGGGACGTCACGAACGGGATTCTGTAAAACATTGCAACGAGGGGCTAGTTGGGATACGTTAGGTTATGTTACGTTACACACGTATATAATGTTCCCACCGAGAAGTATGGGCCGATAAGCCAGGAATGTTGTAAAATACTGTATCCGAGAAGTTAGCCTGCCTTAGGTTAGTATATATATCGCTGTAGACGTTTATAATGTCTCATCCGAGACGTACGGGACGACAGGGACGGGATTCTGTAAAACATTACCAGCGAGGGGGTAGATGGGTTAGGTTAGGTTGAGATACGTTATAAACGTATATAATGTTCCCACCGAGAAGTAGGGGCCGATATGCCAGGAATGTTGTAAAATACTGCATCCGAGATGATAGCTTGCCTTAGGTTAGGATATATAACGCTATAGACGTATATAATATTCCATCAGAGGTGTACGGGACGTCACGAACGGGATTCTGTAAAACATTGCCAACGAGGGGCTAGATGGAATAGGTTAGGTTATGTTACGTTACACACGTATATAATGTTCCCACCGAGAAGTATGGGCCGATACGCCAGGAATGTTGTAAAATACTGCATCCGAGATGTTAGCCTGCCTTAGGTTAGGATACATATTGCTGTAGACGTTTATAATGTCCAAACCGAGACGTACGGGACGGCAGGAACGAGATACTGTAAAACATTACCAGCGAGGGTCTAGATGGGATAGGTTACGTTATGTTACGTTATAGACGTATATAATGTTCCCACCGAGAAGTATGGACCGATACGCCAGGAATGTTGTGAAATACTGCATCCGAGATGTTAGCCTGCCTTAGGTTAGGATATATATCGCTGTAGACGTATATAATATCCCAACCGAGATGTACGGGACGACACGAACGGGATTCTGTAAAACATTGCCAGTGAGGGGCTAGATGGGATAGGTTAGGTTATGCTACGTTATAGACGTATATAATGTTCCCACCGAGAAATAGAGGCCGATCCTACAGAAATGTTGTAAAATACTATATCCGAGAAATTAGCCTGCCTTAGGTTAGGATATATATCGCTGTAGACGTATATAATGTCCAAACCGAGACGTACGGGTCGGCAGGAACGAGATACTGTAAAACATTACCAGCGAGGGGCTAGATGGGATAGGTTACGTTATGTTACGTTATGGACGTATATAATGTTCCCACCGAGAAGTATGGGCCGATACGCCAGGAATGTTGTGAAATACTGCATCCGAGATGATAGCCTGCCTTAGGTTAGGATATATAACGCTATAGACGTATATAATATCCCAACCGAGGCGTACGGGACGACACGAACAGGATTCTGTGAAATATTACCAGCGAGGGGCTAGATGGGATAGGTTAGGTTATGTTACATTATAGACGTATATAATTTTCCCACCGAGAAGTATGGGCCGATACGCGAGGAATGTTGTAAAATACTATATCCGAGAAGTTAGCCTGCCTTAGGTTAGGATATATATCGCTGTAGCCGTTTATAACGTCTCATCCGAGACGTACGGGACGACAGGGACGGGGTTCTGTAAAACATTACCAGCGAGGGGCTAGATGGGTTAGGTTAGGTTGTGATACGTTATAGACGTATATAATGTTCCCACCGAGAAGTAGGGGACGATATGCCAGGAATGTTGTAAAATACTGCATCCGAGATGATAGCCTGCCTTAGGTTAGGATATATAACGCTATAGACGTATATAATATCCCAACCGAGACGTACGGGACGACGCGAACGGGATTCTGTGAAATATTACCAGCGAGGGGCTAGATGGGTTAGGTTAGATTATATTACGTTATAGACGTATATAATGTTCCCACCGAGAAGTATTGGCCGATACGCCAGGAATGTTGTAAAATACTATATCCGAGAAGTTAGCCTGCCATAGGTTAGGATATATATCGCTGTAGACGTTTATAATATCTCATCCGAGACGTACGGGACGACAGGGACGGGAATCTGTAAAACATTACCAGCGAGGGGCTAGATGGGTTAGGATAGGTTGTGATACGTTATAAACGTATATAATGTTCCCACCGAGAAGTAGGGGCCGATATGCCAGGAATGTTGTAAAATACTGCATCCGAGATGATAGCTTGCCTTAGGTTAGGATATATAACGCTATAGACGTATATAATATTCCAACCGAGATGTACGGGACGTCACGAACGGGATTCTGTAAAACATTGCCAACGAGGAGCTAGATGGGATAGGTTAGGTTATGTTACGTTACACACGTATATAATGTTCCCACCGAGAAGTATGGGCCGATACGCCAGGAATGTTGTGAAATACTGCATCCGAGATGCTAGCCTGCCTTAGGTTAGGATATATATCGCTGTAGACGTATATAATATCCCAACCGAGATGTACGGGACGACACGAACGGGATTCTGTAAAACATTACCAGCGAGGGGCTAGATGGGTTAGGATAGGTTGTGATACGCTATAAACGTATATAATGTTCCCACCGAGAAGTAGGGGCCGATATGCCAGGGATGTTGTAAAATACTGCATCCGAGATGATAGCTTGCCTTAGGTTAGGATATATAACGCTATAGACGTATATAATATTCCAACCGAGATGTACGGGACGTCACGAACGGGATTCTGTAAAACATTGCCAACGAGGGGCTAGATGGGATAGGTTAGGTTATGTTACGTTACACACATATATAATGTTCCCACCGAGAAGTATGGACCGATACGCCAGGAATGTTGTAATATACTGCATCCGAGATGTTAGCCTGCCTTACGTTAGGATATATATCGCTGTAGACGTATATAAAATCCCAACCGAGATGTACGGGACCACACGAACGGGATTCTGTAAAACATTGCCAACGAGGGGCTAGATGAGATAGGTTAGGTTATGTTAAGTTATAGACGTGTATAATGTTCCCACGGTGAAGTAGGGGCCGATACGCCAGGAATGGAGTAAAATACTTCATCCGAGATGTTAGCTTGCCTTAGGTTAGGATATATATTGCTGTAGACGTTTATAATGTCCCAACCGAAACGTCCGGGACGGCAGGAACGGGATACTGTGAAACATTACCAGCTTGGTGCTAGATGGGTTAGGTTAGGTTGTGATACGTTATAGACGTATATAATGTTACCACCGAGAAGTAGGGGACGATATGCCAGGACTGTTGTAAAATACTGCATCCGAGATGATAGCCTGCCTTAGGTTAGGATATATAACGCTATAGACGTATATAATATCCCATCCGAGATGTACCGGACCACACGAACGGGATTCTGTAAAATATTACCAGCGAGGGGCTAGATGGGTTAGGTTAGGTTATGTTAAGTTATAGACGTGTATAATGTTCCCACGGTGAAGTAGGGGCCGATACGCCAGGAATGGCGTAAAATACTTCATCCGAGATGTTATCCTGCCTTAGGTTAGGATATATATTGCTGTAGACGTTTATAATGTCCCAACCGAGACGTACGGGACGGCAGGAACGGGATACTGTAAAACATTACCAGCGAGGGGCTAGATGGGATAGGTTACGTTATAGACGTATATAATATTCCCACCGAGAAGTATGGGCCGATACGCCAGGAATGTTGTAAAATACTGCATCCGAGATGTTAGACTGCCTTAGGGTAGGATATATATCGCTGTAGACGTATATAATATCCCAACCGAGATGTACGGGACGTCACGAACGGGATTCTGTAAAACATTGCCAACGAGGGGCTAGATGGGATAGGTTAGGTTATGTTACGTTACACACGTACATAATGTTCCCACCGAGAAGTATGGCCCGATACGCCAGGAATGTTGTAATATACTGCATCCGAGTTGTTAGCCTGCCTTAGGTTAGGTATATAACGCTAGAGACGTATATAATATCCCAACCGAGACGTACGGGACGATACGAACGGGATTCTGTGAAATATTACCAGCGAGGGGCTAGATGGGATAGGTTAGGTTATGTTACGTTATAGACGTATATAATTTTCCCACCGAGAAGTATGGGCCGATACGCGAGGAATTTTGTAAAATACTATATCCGAGAAGTTAGCCTGCCTTAGGTTAGGATATATATCGCTGTAGCCGTTTATAACGTCTCATCCGAGACGTACGGGACGACAGGGACGGGATTCTGTAGAACATTACCAGGGAGGGGCTAGATGGGTTAGGTTAGGTTGTGATACGTTATAGACGTATATAATGTTCCCACCGAGAAGTAGGGGACGATATGCCAGGAATGTTGTAAAATATTGCATCCGAGATGATAGCCTGCCTTAAGTTAGGATATATAACGCTATAGACGTATATAATATCCCAACCGAGACGTACGGGACGACACGAACGGGATTCGGTAAAACATTACCAGCGAGGGGCTAGATGGGTTAGGATAGGTTGTGATACGTTATAAACGTATATAATGTTCCCACCGAGAAGTAGGTTCCGGTAAGCCAGGGATGTTGTAAAATACTGCATCCGAGATGATAGCTTGCCTTAGGTTAGGATATATAACGCTATAGACGTATATAATATCCCAACCGAGGCGTACGGGACGACACGAACGGGATTCTGTGAAATATTACCAGCGAGGGGCTAGATGGGATAGGTTAGGTTATGTTACGTTATAGACGTATATAATTTTCCCACCGAGAAGTAGATGCCGATCCTACAGAAATGTTGTTAAATACTATATCCGAGAAGTTAGCCTGCCTTAGGTTAGGATATATAACGCTGTAGACGTATATAATGTCCCAACCGAGACGTACGGGACGTCACGAACGGGATTCTGTAAAACATTGCCAACGAGGGGCTAGATGGGATAGGTTAGGTTATGTTACGTTACACACGTACATATTGTTCCCACCGAGAAGTATGGCCCGATACGCCAGGAATGTTGTAATATACTGCATCCGAGATGTTAGCCTGCCTTAGGTTAGGTATATAACGCTAGAGACGTATATAATATCCCAACCGAGACGTACGGGACGACACGAACGGGATTCTGTGAAATATTACCAGCGAGGGGCTAGATGGGATAGGTTAGGTTGTGATACGTTATAGACGTTTATAATGTTCCCACCGAGAAGTATGGGCCGATACGCCAGGAATGTTGTAAAATACTGCATCCGAGATGTTAGCCTGCCTTAGGTTAGGTATATAACGCTAGAGACGTATATAATATCCCAACCGAAATGTACGGGACGACACGAACGGGATTCTGTAAAACATTGCCAACGAGGGGCTAGATGGGATAGGTTAGGTTATGTTAAGTTATAGACGTGTATAATGTTCCCACGGTGAAGTATGGGCCGATACGCCAGGAATGTTGTAAAATACTGCATCCGAGATGTTAGCCTGCCTTAGGTTAGGTATATAACGCTAGAGACGTATATAATATCCCAACGGAGATGTACGGGACGACACGAACGGGATTCTGTAAAACATTGCCAACGAGGGGCTAGATGGGATAGGTTAGGTTATGTTACGTTATAGACGTTTATAATGTTCCCACGGTGAAGTAGGGGCCGATACGCCAGGAATGGAATAAAATACTTCATCCGAGATGTTAGCCTGCCTTAGGTTAGGAAATATATTGCTGTAGACGTTTATAATGTTCCAACCGAAACGTACGGGACGGCAGGAACGGGATACTGTAAAACATTACCAGCGAGGGGCTAGATGGGTTAGGTTAGGTGGTGATACGTTATAGAAGTATATAATGTTCCCAACGAGAAATAGTGGCCGATATGCCAGGAATGTTGTAAAATACTGCATTCGAGATGTTAGCCTGCCTTAGGTTAGAATATATATTGCTGTAGACGTTTATAATGTCTCAACCGGGACGTACGGGACGACAGGAACGGGATACTGGAAAACATTACCAGCGAGGGGCTAGATGTGCTAGGTTAGGTTATATTACGTTATAGACGAATATAATGTTCCCACCGAGAATTAGAGGCCGATGCGCCAGGAATGCTGTAAAATACTGCATCCGAGACGATAGCCTGCCTTAGGTTACGATATATAACGCTATAGACGTATATAATATCCCAACCGAGACGTACGGGACGACACGAACGGGATTCTGTAAAACATTACCAGCGAGGGTCTAGATGGGTTAGGTTAGATTATATTACGTTATAGACGTATATAATGTTCCCACCGAGAAGTAGATGCCGATCCTACAGAAATGTTGTTACATACTATATCCGAGAAGTTAGCCTGCCTTAGGTTAGGATATATAACGCTGTAGACGTATATAATGTCCCAACCGAGACGTACGGGACGTCACGAACGGGATTCTGTAAAACATTGCCAACGAGGGGCTAGATGGGATAGGTTAGGTTATGTTACGTTACACACGTACATAATGTTCCCACCGAGAAGTATGGCCCGATACGCCAGGAATGTTGTAATATACTGCATCCGAGTTGTTAGCCTGCCTTAGGTTAGGTATATAACGCTAGAGACGTATATAATATCCCAACCGAGACGTACGGGACGATACGAACGGGATTCTGTGAAATATTACCAGCGAGGGGCTAGATGGGATAGGTTAGGTTATGTTACGTTATAGACGTATATAATTTTCCCACCGAGAAGTATGGGCCGATACGCGAGGAATGTTGTAAAATACTATATCCGAGAAGTTAGCCTGCCTTAGGTTAGGATATATATCGCTGTAGCCGTTTATAACGTCTCATCCGAGACGTACGGGACGACAGGGACGGGATTCTGTAGAACATTACCAGCGAGGGGCTAGATGGGTTAGGTTAGGTTGTGATACGTTATAGACGTATATAATGTTCCCACCGAGAAGTAGGGGACGATATGCCAGGAATGTTGTAAAATATTGCAACCGAGATGATAGCCTGCCTTAGGTTAGGATATATAACGCTATAGACGTATATAATATCCCAACCGAGACGTACGGGACGACACGAGCGGGATTCGGTAAAACATTGCCAACGAGGGGCTAGATGGGATAGGTTAGGTTATGTTACGTTATAGACGTTTATAATGTTCCCACGGTGAAGTAGGGGCCGATACGCCAGGAATGTTGTGAAATACTGCATCCGAGATGATAGCCTGCCTTAGGTTAGGATATATAACGCTATAGACGTATATAATATCCCAACCGAGACGTACGGGACGACACGAACGGGATTCAGTAAAACATTACCAGCGAGGGGCTAGATGGGTTAGGATAGGATGTGATACGTTATAAACGTATATAATGTTCCCACCGAGAAGTAGGGGCCGATATGCCAGGGATGTTGTAAAATACTGCATCCGAGATGATAGCTTGCCTTAGGTTAGGATATATAACGCTATAGACGTATATAATATTCCAACCGAGATGTACGGGACGCCACGAACGGGATTCTGTAAAACATTGCCAACGAGGGGCTAGATGGGATAGGTTAGGTTATGTTACGTTACACACGTATATAATGTTCCCACCGAGAAGTATGGGCCGATACGCCAGGAATGTTGTAATATACTCCATCCGAGATGTTAGCCTGCCTTAGGTTAGGTATATAACGCTAGAGACGTATATAATATCCCAACCGAAATGTACCGGACGACACGAACGGGATTCTGTAAAATATTACCAGCGAGGGGCTAGATGGGTTGGGTTAGGTTATGTTACGTTATAGACATATAGAATGTTCCATCCGAGAAGTAGAGGCCGATCCTACAGAAATGTTGTAAAATACTATATCCGAGAAATTAGCCTGCCTTAGGTTAGGATATATATCGCTGTAGACGTTTATAATATCGCAACCGAGACGTACGGGACGTCACGAACGGGATTCTGTAAAACATTACCAGCGAGGGGCTAGATGGGTTAGGATAGGTTGTGATACGTTATAAACGTATATAATGTTCCCACCGAGAAGTAGGGTCCGGTATGCCAGGGATGTTGTAAAATACTGCATCCGAGATGATAGCTTGCCTTAGGTTAGGATATATAACGCTATAGACGTATATAATATCCCAACCTAGACGTACGGGACGATACGAACGGGATTCTGTAAAACATTACCAGCGAGGGGCTAGACGGGTTAGGTTAGGTTGTGATACGTTATAGACGTATATAATGTTCCCACCGAGAAGTAGGGGCCGATATGCCAGGAATGTTGTAAAATACTGCATCCGAGATGATAGCTTGCCTTAGGTTAGGATATATAACGCTATAGACGTATATAATATTCCAACCGAGATGTACGGGACGTCACGAACGGGATTCTGTAAAACATTGACAACGAGGAGCTAGATGGGATAGGTTAGGTTATGTTACGTTACACACGTATATAATGTTCCCACCGAGAAGTATGGGCCGATACGCCAGGAATGTTGTAAGATACTGTATCCGAGAAGTTAGCCTGCCTTAGGTTAGTATATATATCGCTGTAGACGTTTATAATGTCTCATCCGAGACGTACGGGACGACAGGGACGGGATTCTGTAAAACATTACCAGCGAGGGGCTAGATGGGTTAGGTTAGGTTGAGATACGTTATAAACGTATATAATGTTCCCACCGAGAAGTAGGGGCCGATATGCCAGGAATGTTGTAAAATACTGCATCCGAGATGATAGCTTGCCTTAGGTTAGGATATATAACGCTATAGACGTATGTAATATTCCAACCGAGGTGTACGGGACGTCACGAACGGGATTCTGTAAAACATTGCCAACGAGGGGCTAGATGGGATAGGTTAGGTTATGTTACGTTACACACGTATATAATGTTCCCACCGAGAAGTATGGGCCGATACGCCAGGAATGTTGTAAAATACTGCATCCGAGATGTTACCCTGCCTTAGGTTAGGATATATATTGCTGTAGACGTTTATAATGTCCAAACCGAGACGTACGGGACGGCAGGAACGAGATACTGTAAAACATTACCAGCGAGGGGCTAGATGGGATAGGTTACGTTATGTTACGTTAAGGACGTATATAATGTTCCCACCGAGAAGTATGGGCCGATACGCCAGGAATGTTGTGAAATACTGCATCCGAGATGCTAGCCTGCCTTAGGTTAGGATATATATCGCTGTAGACGTATATAATATCCCAACCGAGATGTACGGGACGACACGAACGGGATTCTGTAAAACATTACCAGCGAGGGGCTAGATGGGTTAGGATAGGTTGTGATACGCTATAAACGTATATAATGTTCCCACCGAGAAGTAGGGGCCGATATGCCAGGGATGTTGTAAAATACTGCATCCGAGATGATAGCTTGCCTTAGGTTAGGATATATAACGCTATAGACGTATATAATATTCCAACCGAGATGTACGGGACGTCACGAACGGGATTCTGTAAAACATTGCCAACGAGGGGCTAGATGGGATAGGTTAGGTTATGTTACGTTACACACATATATAATGTTCCCACCGAGAAGTATGGACCGATACGCCAGGAATGTTGTAATATACTGCATCCGAGATGTTAGCCTGCCTTACGTTAGGATATATATCGCTGTAGACGTATATAAAATCCCAACCGAGATGTACGGGACCACACGAACGGGATTCTGTAAAACATTGCCAACGAGGGGCTAGATGAGATAGGTTAGGTTATGTTAAGTTATAGACGTGTATAATGTTCCCACGGTGAAGTAGGGGCCGATACGCCAGGAATGGAGTAAAATACTTCATCCGAGATGTTAGCTTGCCTTAGGTTAGGATATATATTGCTGTAGACGTTTATAATGTCCCAACCGAAACGTCCGGGACGGCAGGAACGGGATACTGTGAAACATTACCAGCTTGGTGCTAGATGGGTTAGGTTAGGTTGTGATACGTTATAGACGTATATAATGTTACCACCGAGAAGTAGGGGACGATATGCCAGGACTGTTGTAAAATACTGCATCCGAGATGATAGCCTGCCTTAGGTTAGGATATATAACGCTATAGACGTATATAATATCCCATCCGAGATGTACCGGACCACACGAACGGGATTCTGTAAAATATTACCAGCGAGGGGCTAGATGGGTTAGGTTAGGTTATGTTAAGTTATAGACGTGTATAATGTTCCCACGGTGAAGTAGGGGCCGATACGCCAGGAATGGCGTAAAATACTTCATCCGAGATGTTATCCTGCCTTAGGTTAGGATATATATTGCTGTAGACGTTTATAATGTCCCAACCGAGACGTACGGGACGGCAGGAACGGGATACTGTAAAACATTACCAGCGAGGGGCTAGATGGGATAGGTTACGTTATAGACGTATATAATATTCCCACCGAGAAGTATGGGCCGATACGCCAGGAATGTTGTAAAATACTGCATCCGAGATGTTAGACTGCCTTAGGGTAGGATATATATCGCTGTAGACGTATATAATATCCCAACCGAGATGTACGGGACGTCACGAACGGGATTCTGTAAAACATTGCCAACGAGGGGCTAGATGGGATAGGTTAGGTTATGTTACGTTACACACGTACATAATGTTCCCACCGAGAAGTATGGCCCGATACGCCAGGAATGTTGTAATATACTGCATCCGAGTTGTTAGCCTGCCTTAGGTTAGGTATATAACGCTAGAGACGTATATAATATCCCAACCGAGACGTACGGGACGATACGAACGGGATTCTGTGAAATATTACCAGCGAGGGGCTAGATGGGATAGGTTAGGTTATGTTACGTTATAGACGTATATAATTTTCCCACCGAGAAGTATGGGCCGATACGCGAGGAATTTTGTAAAATACTATATCCGAGAAGTTAGCCTGCCTTAGGTTAGGATATATATCGCTGTAGCCGTTTATAACGTCTCATCCGAGACGTACGGGACGACAGGGACGGGATTCTGTAGAACATTACCAGGGAGGGGCTAGATGGGTTAGGTTAGGTTGTGATACGTTATAGACGTATATAATGTTCCCACCGAGAAGTAGGGGACGATATGCCAGGAATGTTGTAAAATATTGCATCCGAGATGATAGCCTGCCTTAAGTTAGGATATATAACGCTATAGACGTATATAATATCCCAACCGAGACGTACGGGACGACACGAACGGGATTCGGTAAAACATTACCAGCGAGGGGCTAGATGGGTTAGGATAGGTTGTGATACGTTATAAACGTATATAATGTTCCCACCGAGAAGTAGGTTCCGGTAAGCCAGGAATGTTGTAAAATACTGCATCCGAGATGATAGCTTGCCTTAGGTTAGGATATATAACGCTATAGACGTATATAATATCCCAACCGAGGCGTACGGGACGACACGAACGGGATTCTGTGAAATATTACCAGCGAGGGGCTAGATGGGATAGGTTAGGTTATGTTACGTTATAGACGTATATAATTTTCCCACCGAGAAGTAGATGCCGATCCTACAGAAATGTTGTTAAATACTATATCCGAGAAGTTAGCCTGCCTTAGGTTAGGATATATAACGCTGTAGACGTATATAATGTCCCAACCGAGACGTACGGGACGTCACGAACGGGATTCTGTAAAACATTGCCAACGAGGGGCTAGATGGGATAGGTTAGGTTATGTTACGTTACACACGTACATATTGTTCCCACCGAGAAGTATGGCCCGATACGCCAGGAATGTTGTAATATACTGCATCCGAGATGTTAGCCTGCCTTAGGTTAGGTATATAACGCTAGAGACGTATATAATATCCCAACCGAGACGTACGGGACGACACGAACGGGATTCTGTGAAATATTACCAGCGAGGGGCTAGATGGGATAGGTTAGGTTGTGATACGTTATAGACGTTTATAATGTTCCCACCGAGAAGTATGGGCCGATACGCCAGGAATGTTGTAAAATACTGCATCCGAGATGTTAGCCTGCCTTAGGTTAGGTATATAACGCTAGAGACGTATATAATATCCCAACCGAAATGTACGGGACGACACGAACGGGATTCTGTAAAACATTGCCAACGAGGGGCTAGATGGGATAGGTTAGGTTATGTTAAGTTATAGACGTGTATAATGTTCCCACGGTGAAGTATGGGCCGATACGCCAGGAATGTTGTAAAATACTGCATCCGAGATGTTAGCCTGCCTTAGGTTAGGTATATAACGCTAGAGACGTATATAATATCCCAACGGAGATGTACGGGACGACACGAACGGGATTCTGTAAAACATTGCCAACGAGGGGCTAGATGGGATAGGTTAGGTTATGTTACGTTATAGACGTTTATAATGTTCCCACGGTGAAGTAGGGGCCGATACGCCAGGAATGGAATAAAATACTTCATCCGAGATGTTAGCCTGCCTTAGGTTAGGAAATATATTGCTGTAGACGTTTATAATGTTCCAACCGAAACGTACGGGACGGCAGGAACGGGATACTGTAAAACATTACCAGCGAGGGGCTAGATGGGTTAGGTTAGGTGGTGATACGTTATAGAAGTATATAATGTTCCCAACGAGAAATAGTGGCCGATATGCCAGGAATGTTGTAAAATACTGCATTCGAGATGTTAGCCTGCCTTAGGTTAGAATATATATTTCTGTAGACGTTTATAATGTCTCAACCGGGACGTACGGGACGACAGGAACGGGATACTGGAAAACATTACCAGCGAGGGGCTAGATGTGCTAGGTTAGGTTATATTACGTTATAGACGAATATAATGTTCCCACCGAGAATTAGAGGCCGATGCGCCAGGAATGCTGTAAAATACTGCATCCGAGACGATAGCCTGCCTTAGGTTACGATATATAACGCTATAGACGTATATAATATCCCAACCGAGACGTACGGGACGACACGAACGGGATTCTGTAAAACATTACCAGCGAGGGTCTAGATGGGTTAGGTTAGATTATATTACGTTATAGACGTATATAATGTTCCCACCGAGGAGTAGATGCCGATCCTACAGAAATGTTGTTACATACTATATCCGAGAAGTTAGCCTGCCTTAGGTTAGGATATATAACGCTGTAGACGTATATAATGTCCCAACCGAGACGTACGGGACGTCACGAACGGGATTCTGTAAAACATTGCCAACGAGGGGCTAGATGGGATAGGTTAGGTTATGTTACGTTACACACGTACATAATGTTCCCACCGAGAAGTATGGCCCGATACGCCAGGAATGTTGTAATATACTGCATCCGAGTTGTTAGCCTGCCTTAGGTTAGGTATATAACGCTAGAGACGTATATAATATCCCAACCGAGACGTACGGGACGATACGAACGGGATTCTGTGAAATATTACCAGCGAGGGGCTAGATGGGATAGGTTAGGTTATGTTACGTTATAGACGTATATAATTTTCCCACCGAGAAGTATGGGCCGATACGCGAGGAATGTTGTAAAATACTATATCCGAGAAGTTAGCCTGCCTTAGGTTAGGATATATATCGCTGTAGCCGTTTATAACGTCTCATCCGAGACGTACGGGACGACAGGGACGGGATTCTGTAGAACATTACCAGCGAGGGGCTAGATGGGTTAGGTTAGGTTGTGATACGTTATAGACGTATATAATGTTCCCACCGAGAAGTAGGGGACGATATGCCAGGAATGTTGTAAAATATTGCAACCGAGATGATAGCCTGCCTTAGGTTAGGATATATAACGCTATAGACGTATATAATATCCCAACCGAGACGTACGGGACGACACGAACGGGATTCGGTAAAACATTACCAGCGAGGGGCTAGATGGGTTAGGATAGGTTGTGATACGTTATAAACGTATATAATGTTCCCACCGAGAAGTAGGTTCCGGTAAGCCAGGGATGTTGTAAAATACTGCATCCGAGATGATAGCTTGCCTTAGGTTAGGAAATATAACGCTATAGACGTATATAATATCCCAACCGAGGCGTACGGGACGACACGAACGGGATTCTGTGAAATATTACCAGCGAGGGGCTAGATGGGATAGGTTAGGTTATGTTACGTTATAGACGTATATAATTTTCCCACCGAGAAGTATGGGCCGATACGCGAGGAATGTTGTAAAATACTATATCCGAGAAGTTAGCCTGCCTTAGGTTAGGATATATATCGCTGTAGACGTTTATAATGTCTCATCCGAGACGACAGGGACGACAGGGACGGGATTCTGTAAAACATTACCAGCGAGGGGCTAGATGGGTTAGGATAGGTTGTGATACGTTATAAACGTATATAATGTTACTACCGAGAAGTAGGGGCCGATATGCCAGGAATGTTGTAAAATACTGCATCCGAGATGATAGCTTGCCTTAGGTTAGGATATATAACGCTATAGACGTATATAATATTCCAACCGAGGTGTACGGGACGTCACGAACGGGATTCTGTAAAACATTGCAACGAGGGGCTAGTTGGGATACGTTAGGTTATGTTACGTTACACACGTATATAATGTTCCCACCGAGAAGTATGGGCCGATAAGCCAGGAATGTTGTAAAATACTGTATCCGAGAAGTTAGCCTGCCTTAGGTTAGTATATATATCGCTGTAGACGTTTATAATGTCTCATCCGAGACGTACGGGACGACAGGGACGGGATTCTGTAAAACATTACCAGCGAGGGGGTAGATGGGTTAGGTTAGGTTGAGATACGTTATAAACGTATATAATGTTCCCACCGAGAAGTAGGGGCCGATATGCCAGGAATGTTGTAAAATACTGCATCCGAGATGTTAGCCTGCCTTAGGTTAGGATACATATTGCTGTAGACGTTTATAATGTCCAAACCGAGACGTACGGGTCGGCAGGAACGAGATACTGTAAAACATTACCAGCGAGGGGCTAGATGGGATAGGTTACGTTATGTTACGTTATGGACGTATATAATGTTCCCACCGAGAAGTATGGGCCGATACGCCAGGAATGTTGTGAAATACTGCATCCGAGATGATAGCCTGCCTTAGGTTAGGATATATAACGCTATAGACGTATATAATATCCCAACCGAGACGTACGGGACGACACGAACGGGATTCAGTAAAACATTACCAGCGAGGGGCTAGATGGGATAGGTTACGTTATGTTACGTTATGGACGTATATAATGTTCCCACCGAGAAGTATGGGCCGATACGCCAGGAATGTTGTGAAATACTGCATCCGAGATGATAGCCTGCCTTAGGTTAGGATATATAACGCTATAGACGTATATAATATCCCAACCGAGACGTACGGGACGACACGAACGGGATTCAGTAAAACATTACCAGCGAGGGGCTAGATGGGTTAGGATAGGATGTGATACGTTATAAACGTATATAATGTTCCCACCGAGAAGTAGGGGCCGATATGCCAGGGATGTTGTAAAATACTGCATCCGAGATGATAGCTTGCCTTAGGTTAGGATATATAACGCTATAGACGTATATAATATTCCAACCGAGATGTACGGGACGCCACGAACGGGATTCTGTAAAACATTGCCAACGAGGGGCTAGATGGGATAGGTTAGGATATGTTACGTTACACACGTATATAATGTTCCCACCGTGAAGTATGGGCCGATACGCCAGGAATGTTGTAATATACTCCATCCGAGATGTTAGCCTGCCTTAGGTTAGGTATATAACGCTAGAGACGTATATAATATCCCAACCGAAATGTACCGGACGACACGAACGGGATTCTGTAAAATATTACCAGCGAGGGGCTAGATGGGTTGGGTTAGGTTATGTTACGTTATAGACATATAGAATGTTCCATCCGAGAAGTAGAGGCCGATCCTACAGAAATGTTGTAAAATACTATATCCGAGAAATTAGCCTGCCTTAGGTTAGGATATATATCGCTGTAGACGTTTATAATATCGCAACCGAGACGTACGGGACGTCACGAACGGGATTCTGTAAAACATTACCAGCGAGGGGCTAGATGGGTTAGGATAGGTTGTGATACGTTATAAACGTATATAATGTTCCCACCGAGAAGTAGGGTCCGGTATGCCAGGGATGTTGTAAAATACTGCATCCGAGATGATAGCTTGCCTTAGGTTAGGATATATAACGCTATAGACGTATATAATATCCCAACCTAGACGTACGGGACGATACGAACGGGATTCTGTGAAATATTACCAGCGAGGGGCTAGATGGGATAGGTTAGGTTATGTTACGTTATAGACGTATATAATTTTCCCACCGAGAAGTATGGGCCGATACGCGAGGAATGTTGTAAAATACTATATCCGAGAAGTTAGCCTGCCTTAGGTTAGGATATATATCGCTGTAGCCGTTTATAACGTCTCATCCGAGACGTACGGGACGACAGGGACGGGGTTCTGTAAAACATTACCAGCGAGGGGCTAGACGGGTTAGGTTAGGTTGTGATACGTTATAGACGTATATAATGTTCCCACCGAGAAGTAGGGGCCGATATGCCAGGAATGTTGTAAAATACTGCATCCGAGATGATAGCTTGCCTTAGGTTAGGATATATAACGCTATAGACGTATATAATATTCCAACCGAGATGTACGGGACGTCACGAACGGGATTCTGTAAAACATTGACAACGAGGAGCTAGATGGGATAGGTTAGGTTATGTTACGTTACACACGTATATAATGTTCCCACCGAGAAGTATGGGCCGATACGCCAGGAATGTTGTAAGATACTGTATCCGAGAAGTTAGCCTGCCTTAGGTTAGTATATATATCGCTGTAGACGTTTATAATGTCTCATCCGAGACGTACGGGACGACAGGGACGGGATTCTGTAAAACATTACCAGCGAGGGGCTAGATGGGTTAGGTTAGGTTGAGATACGTTATAAACGTATATAATGTTCCCACCGAGAAGTAGGGGCCGATATGCCAGGAATGTTGTAAAATACTGCATCCGAGATGATAGCTTGCCTTAGGTTAGGATATATAACGCTATAGACGTATGTAATATTCCAACCGAGGTGTACGGGACGTCACGAACGGGATTCTGTAAAACATTGCCAACGAGGGGCTAGATGGGATAGGTTAGGTTATGTTACGTTACACACGTATATAATGTTCCCACCGAGAAGTATGGGCCGATACGCCAGGAATGTTGTAAAATACTGCATCCGAGATGTTACCCTTCCTTAGGTTAGGATATATATTGCTGTAGACGTTTATAATGTCCAAACCGAGACGTACGGGACGGCAGGAACGAGATACTGTAAAACATTACCAGCGAGGGGCTAGATGGGATAGGTTACGTTATGTTACGTTAAGGACGTATATAATGTTCCCACCGAGAAGTATGGGCCGATACGCCAGGAATGTTGTGAAATACTGCATCCGAGATGCTAGCCTGCCTTAGGTTAGGATATATATCGCTGTAGACGTATATAATATCCCAACCGAGATGTACGGGACGACACGAACGGGATTCTGTAAAACATTACCAGCGAGGGGCTAGATGGGTTAGGATAGGTTGTGATACGCTATAAACGTATATAATGTTCCCACCGAGAAGTAGGGGCCGATATGCCAGGGATGTTGTAAAATACTGCATCCGAGATGATAGCTTGCCTTAGGTTAGGATATATAACGCTATAGACGTATATAATATTCCAACCGAGATGTACGGGACGTCACGAACGGGATTCTGTAAAACATTGCCAACGAGGGGCTAGATGGGATAGGTTAGGTTATGTTACGTTACACACATATATAATGTTCCCACCGAGAAGTATGGACCGATACGCCAGGAATGTTGTAATATACTGCATCCGAGATGTTAGCCTGCCTTACGTTAGGATATATATCGCTGTAGACGTATATAAAATCCCAACCGAGATGTACGGGACCACACGAACGGGATTCTGTAAAACATTGCCAACGAGGGGCTAGATGAGATAGGTTAGGTTATGTTAAGTTATAGACGTGTATAATGTTCCCACGGTGAAGTAGGGGCCGATACGCCAGGAATGGAGTAAAATACTTCATCCGAGATGTTAGCTTGCCTTAGGTTAGGATATATATTGCTGTAGACGTTTATAATGTCCCAACCGAAACGTCCGGGACGGCAGGAACGGGATACTGTAAAACATTACCAGCTTGGGGCTAGATGGGTTAGGTTAGGTTGTGATACGTTATAGACGTATATAATGTTACCACCGAGAAGTAGGGGACGATATGCCAGGACTGTTGTAAAATACTGCATCCGAGATGATAGCCTGCCTTAGGTTAGGATATATAACGCTATAGACGTATATAGTATCCCATCCGAGATGTACCGGACCACACGAACGGGATTCTGTAAAATATTACCAGCGAGGGGCTAGATGGGTTAGGTTAGGTTATGTTAAGTTATAGACGTGTATAATGTTCCCACGGTGAAGTAGGGGCCGATACGCCAGGAATGGCGTAAAATACTTCATCCGAGATGTTATCCTGCCTTAGGTTAGGATATATATTGCTGTAGACGTTTATAATGTCCCAACCGAGACGTACGGGACGGCAGGAACGGGATACTGTAAAACATTACCAGCGAGGGGCTAGATGGGATAGGTTACGTTATAGACGTATATAATATTCCCACCGAGCAGTATGGGCCGATACGCCAGGAATGTTGTAAAATACTGCATCCGAGATGTTAGACTGCCTTAGGGTAGGATATATATCGCTGTAGACGTATATAATATCCCAAAAGAGATGTACGGGACGTCACGAACGGGATTCTGTAAAACATTGCCAACGAGGGGCTAGATGGGATAGGTTAGGTTATGTTACGTTACACACGTACATAATGTTCCCACCGAGAAGTATGGCCCGATACGCCAGGAATGTTGTAATATACTGCATCCGAGTTGTTAGCCTGCCTTAGGTTAGGTATATAACGCTAGAGACGTATATAATATCCCAACCGAGACGTACGGGACGATACGAACGGGATTCTGTGAAATATTACCAGCGAGGGGCTAGATGGGATAGGTTAGGTTATGTTACGTTATAGACGTATATAATTTTCCCACCGAGAAGTATGGGCCGATACGCGAGGAATTTTGTAAAATACTATATCCGAGAAGTTAGCCTGCCTTAGGTTAGGATATATATCGCTGTAGCCGTTTATAACGTCTCATCCGAGACGTACGGGACGACAGGGACGGGATTCTGTAGAACATTACCAGCGAGGGGCTAGATGGGTTAGGTTAGGTTGTGATACGTTATAGACGTATATAATGTTCCCACCGAGAAGTAGGGGACGATATGCCAGGAATGTTGTAAAATATTGCATCCGAGATGATAGCCTGCCTTAAGTTAGGATATATAACGCTATAGACGTATATAATATCCCAACCGAGACGTACGGGACGACACGAACGGGATTCGGTAAAACATTACCAGCGAGGGGCTAGATGGGTTAGGATAGGTTGTGATACGTTATAAACGTATATAATGTTCCCACCGAGAAGTAGGTTCCGGTAAGCCAGGGATGTTGTAAAATACTGCATCCGAGATGATAGCTTGCCTTAGGTTAGGATATATAACGCTATAGACGTATATAATATCCCAACCGAGGCGTACGGGACGACACGAACGGGATTCTGTGAAATATTACCAGCGAGGGGCTAGATGGGATAGGTTAGGTTATGTTACGTTATAGACGTATATAATTTTCCCACCGAGAAGTAGATGCCGATCCTACAGAAATGTTGTTAAATACTATATCCGAGAAGTTAGCCTGCCTTAGGTTAGGATATATAACGCTGTAGACGTATATAATGTCCCAACCGAGACGTACGGGACGTCACGAACGGGATTCTGTAAAACATTGCAAACGAGGGGCTAGATGGGATAGGTTAGGTTATGTTACGTTACACACGTACATATTGTTCCCACCGAGAAGTATGGCCCGATACGCCAGGAATGTTGTAATATACTGCATCCGAGATGTTAGCCTGCCTTACGTTAGGTATATAACGCTAGAGACGTATATAATATTCCAACCGAGATGTACGGGACGACACGAACGGGATTCTGTAAAACATTGACAACGAGGAGCTAGATGGGATAGGTTAGGTTATGTTACGTTACACACGTATATAATGTTCCCACCGAGAAGTATGGGCCGATACGCCAGGAATGTTGTAAGATACTGTATCCGAGAAGTTAGCCTGCCTTAGGTTAGTATATATATCGCTGTAGACGTTTATAATGTCTCATCCGAGACGTACGGGACGACAGGGACGGGATTCTGTAAAACATTACCAGCGAGGGGCTAGATGGGTTAGGTTAGGTTGAGATACGTTATAAACGTATATAATGTTCCCACCGAGAAGTAGGGGCCGATATGCCAGGAATGTTGTAAAATACTGCATCCGAGATGATAGCTTGCCTTAGGTTAGGATATATAACGCTATAGACGTATGTAATATTCCAACCGAGGTGTACGGGACGTCACGAACGGGATTCTGTAAAACATTGCCAACGAGGGGCTAGATGGGATAGGTTAGGTTATGTTACGTTACACACGTATATAATGTTCCCACCGAGAAGTATGGGCCGATACGCCAGGAATGTTGTAAAATACTGCATCCGAGATGTTACCCTGCCTTAGGTTAGGATATATATTGCTGTAGACGTTTATAATGTCCAAACCGAGACGTACGGGACGGCAGGAACGAGATACTGTAAAACATTACCAGCGAGGGGCTAGATGGGATAGGTTACGTTATGTTACGTTATAGACGTATATAATGTTCCCACCGAGAAGTATGGACCGATACGCCAGGAATGTTGTGAAACACTGCATCCGAGATGTTAGCCTGCCTTAGGTTAGGATATATATCGCTGTAGACGTATATAATATCCCAACCGTGATGTACGGGACGACACGAACGGGATTCTGTAAAACATTGCCAGCGAGGGGCTAGATGGGATAGGTTACGTTATGTTACGTTAAGGACGTATATAATGTTCCCACCGAGAAGTATGGGCCGATACGCCAGGAATGTTGTGAAATACTGCATCCGAGATGCTAGCCTGCCTTAGGTTAGGATATATATCGCTGTAGACGTATATAATATCCCAACCGAGATGTACGGGACGACACGAACGGGATTCTGTAAAACATTACCAGCGAGGGGCTAGATGGGTTAGGATAGGTTGTGATACGCTATAAACGTATATAATGTTCCCACCGAGAAGTAGGGGCCGATATGCCAGGGATGTTGTAAAATACTGCATCCGAGATGATAGCTTGCCTTAGGTTAGGATATATAACGCTATAGACGTATATAATATTCCAACCGAGATGTACGGGACGTCACGAACGGGATTCTGTAAAACATTGCCAACGAGGGGCTAGATGGGATAGGTTAGGTTATGTTACGTTACACACATATATAATGTTCCCACCGAGAAGTATGGACCAATACGCCAGGAATGTTGTAATATACTGCATCCGAGATGTTAGCCTGCCTTACGTTAGGATATATATCGCTGTAGACGTATATAAAATCCCAACCGAGATGTACGGGACCACACGAACGGGATTCTGTAAAACATTGCCAACGAGGGGCTAGATGAGATAGGTTAGGTTATGTTAAGTTATAGACGTGTATAATGTTCCCACGGTGAAGTAGGGGCCGATACGCCAGGAATGGAGTAAAATACTTCATCCGAGATGTTAGCTTGCCTTAGGTTAGGATATATATTGCTGTAGACGTTTATAATGTCCCAACCGAAACGTCCGGGACGGCAGGAACGGGATACTGTAAAACATTACCAGCTTGGGGCTAGATGGGTTAGGTTAGGTTGTGATACGTTATAGACGTATATAATGTTACCACCGAGAAGTAGGGGACGATATGCCAGGACTGTTGTAAAATACTGCATCCGAGATGATAGCCTGCCTTAGGTTAGGATATATAACGCTATAGACGTATATAATATCCCATCCGAGATGTACCGGACCACACGAACGGGATTCTGTAAAATATTACCAGCGAGGGGCTAGATGGGTTAGGTTAGGTTATGTTAAGTTATAGACGTGTATAATGTTCCCACGGTGAAGTAGGGGCCGATACGCCAGGAATGGCGTAAAATACTTCATCCGAGATGTTATCCTGCCTTAGGTTAGGATATATATTGCTGTAGACGTTTATAATGTCCCAACCGAGACGTACGGGACGGCAGGAACGGGATACTGTAAAACATTACCAGCGAGGGGCTAGATGGGATAGGTTACGTTATAGACGTATATAATATTCCCACCGAGAAGTATGGGCCGATACGCCAGGAATGTTGTAAAATACTGCATCCGAGATGTTAGACTGCCTTAGGGTAGGATATATATCGCTGTAGACGTATATAATATCCCAAAAGAGATGTACGGGACGTCACGAACGGGATTCTGTAAAACATTGCCAACGAGGGGCTAGATGGGATAGGTTAGGTTATGTTACGTTACACACGTACATAATGTTCCCACCGAGAAGTATGGCCCGATACGCCAGGAATGTTGTAATATACTGCATCCGAGTTGTTAGCCTGCCTTAGGTTAGGTATATAACGCTAGAGACGTATATAATATCCCAACCGAGACGTACGGGACGATACGAACGGGATTCTGTGAAATATTACCAGCGAGGGGCTAGATGGGATAGGTTAGGTTATGTTACGTTATAGACGTATATAATTTTCCCACCGAGAAGTATGGGCCGATACGCGAGGAATTTTGTAAAATACTATATCCGAGAAGTTAGCCTGCCTTAGGTTAGGATATATATCGCTGTAGCCGTTTATAACGTCTCATCCGAGACGTACGGGACGACAGGGACGGGATTCTGTAGAACATTACCAGCGAGGGGCTAGATGGGTTAGGTTAGGTTGTGATACGTTATAGACGTATATAATGTTCCCACCGAGAAGTAGGGGACGATATGCCAGGAATGTTGTAAAATATTGCATCCGAGATGATAGCCTGCCTTAAGTTAGGATATATAACGCTATAGACGTATATAATATCCCAACCGAGACGTACGGGACGACACGAACGGGATTCGGTAAAACATTACCAGCGAGGGGCTAGATGGGTTAGGATAGGTTGTGATACGTTATAAACGTATATAATGTTCCCACCGAGAAGTAGGTTCCGGTAAGCCAGGGATGTTGTAAAATACTGCATCCGAGATGATAGCTTGCCTTAGGTTAGGATATATAACGCTATAGACGTATATAATATCCCAACCGAGGCGTACGGGACGACACGAACGGGATTCTGTGAAATATTACCAGCGAGGGGCTAGATGGGATAGGTTAGGTTATGTTACGTTATAGACGTATATAATTTTCCCACCGAGAAGTAGATGCCGATCCTACAGAAATGTTGTTAAATACTATATCCGAGAAGTTAGCCTGCCTTAGGTTAGGATATATAACGCTGTAGACGTATATAATGTCCCAACCGAGACGTACGGGACGTCACGAACGGGATTCTGTAAAACATTGCAAACGAGGGGCTAGATGGGATAGGTTAGGTTATGTTACGTTACACACGTACATATTGTTCCCACCGAGAAGTATGGCCCGATACGCCAGGAATGTTGTAATATACTGCATCCGAGATGTTAGCCTGCCTTAGGTTAGGTATATAACGCTAGAGACGTATATAATATTCCAACCGAGATGTACGGGACGACACGAACGGGATTCTGTAAAACATTGACAACGAGGAGCTAGATGGGATAGGTTAGGTTATGTTACGTTACACACGTATATAATGTTCCCACCGAGAAGTATGGGCCGATACGCCAGGAATGTTGTAAGATACTGTATCCGAGAAGTTAGCCTGCCTTAGGTTAGTATATATATCGCTGTAGACGTTTATAATGTCTCATCCGAGACGTACGGGACGACAGGGACGGGATTCTGTAAAACATTACCAGCGAGGGGCTAGATGGGTTAGGTTAGGTTGAGATACGTTATAAACGTATATAATGTTCCCACCGAGAAGTAGGGGCCGATATGCCAGGAATGTTGTAAAATACTGCATCCGAGATGATAGCTTGCCTTAGGTTAGGATATATAACGCTATAGACGTATGTAATATTCCAACCGAGGTGTACGGGACGTCACGAACGGGATTCTGTAAAACATTGCCAACGAGGGGCTAGATGGGATAGGTTAGGTTATGTTACGTTACACACGTATATAATGTTCCCACCGAGAAGTATGGGCCGATACGCCAGGAATGTTGTAAAATACTGCATCCGAGATGTTACCCTGCCTTAGGTTAGGATATATATTGCTGTAGACGTTTATAATGTCCAAACCGAGACGTACGGGACGGCAGGAACGAGATACTGTAAAACATTACCAGCGAGGGGCTAGATGGGATAGGTTACGTTATGTTACGTTATAGACGTATATAATGTTCCCACCGAGAAGTATGGACCGATACGCCAGGAATGTTGTGAAACACTGCATCCGAGATGTTAGCCTGCCTTAGGTTAGGATATATATCGCTGTAGAGGTATATAATATCCCAACCGTGATGTACGGGACGACACGAACGGGATTCTGTAAAACATTGCCAGCGAGGGGCTAGATGGGATAGGTTAGGTTATGTTACGTTATAGACGTATATAATGTTCCCACCGAGAAATAGAGGCCGATCCTACAGAAATGTTGTAAAATACTATATCCGAGAAATTAGCCTGCCTTAGGTTAGGATATATATCGCTGTAGACGTATATAATGTCCAAACCGAGACGTACGGGACGGCAGGAACGAGATACTGTAAAACATTACCAGCGAGGGGCTAGATGGGATAGGTTACGTTATGTTACGTTATGGACGTATATAATGTTCCCACCGAGAAGTATGGGCCGATACGCCAGGAATGTTGTGAAATACTGCATCCGAGATGCTAGCCTGCCTTAGGTTAGGATATATATCGCTATAGACGTATATAATATCCCAACCGAGATGTACGGGACGACACGAACGGGATTCTGTAAAACATTACCAGCGAGGGGCTAGATGAGTTAGGATAGGTTGTGATACGCTATAAACGTATATAATGTTCCCACCGAGAAGTAGGGGCCGATATGCCAGGGATGATGTAAAATACTGCATCCGAGATGATAGCTTGCCTTAGGTTAGGATATATAACGCTATAGACGTATATAATATTCCAACCGAGATGTACGGGACGTCACGAACGGGATTCTGTAAAACATTGCCAACGAGGGGCTAGATGGGATAGGTTAGGTTATGTTACGTTACACACGTATATAATGTTCCCACCGAGAAGTATGGGCCGATACGCCAGGAATGTTGTAATATACTGCATCCGAGATGTTAGCCTGCCTTACGTTAGGATATATATCGCTGTAGACGTATATAACATCCCAACCGAGATGTACGGGACCACACGAACGGGATTCTGTGAAACATTGCCAACGAGGGGCTGGATGGGATAGGTTAGGTTATGTTACGTTATAGACGTATATAATGTTCCCACCGAGAAGTATGGGCCGATACGCCAGGAATGTTGTGAAATACTATATCCGAGAAGTTAGCCTGCCTTAGTTTAGGATATATATCGCTGTAGACGTTTATAATGTCTCACCCGAAACGTACGTGACGACAGGGGCGCGATTCTGTAAAACATTACCAGCGAGGGGCTAGATGGGTTAGGTTAGGTTGTGATACGTTATAGACGTTTATAATGTTCCCCCCGAGAAGTATGGGCCGATACGCCAGGAATGTTGTAAAATAATGCATCCGAGATGTTAGCCTGCCTTAGGTTAGGTATATAACGCTAGAGACGTATATAATATCCCAACGGAGATGTACGGGACGACACGAACGGGATTCTGTAAAACATTGCCAACTAGGGGCTGGATGGGATAGGTTAGGTTATGTTACGTTATAGACGTTTATAATGTTCCCACCGAGAAGTATGGGCCGATAAGCCAGGAATGGAGTAAAATACTTCATCCGAGATGTTAGCCTGCCTTAGGTTAGGATATATATTGCTGTAGACGTTTATAATGTCCCAACCGAGACGTACGGGTCGGCAGGAACGGGATACTGTGAAACATTACCAGCGAGGGGCTAGATGGGTTAGGTTAGGTTGTGATACGTTATAGACGTATATAATGTTCCCACCGAGAAGTAGCGGGCGATATGCCAGGAATGTTGTAAAATACTGCATTCGAGATGTTAGCCTGCCTTAGGTTAGGATATATATTGCTGTAGACGTTTATAATGTCTCAACCGAGACGTACTGGACGACATTAACGGGATACTGTAAAACATTACCAGCGAGGGGCTAGATGTGTTAGGTTAGGTTATATTAAGTTATAGACGAATATAATGTTCCCACCGAGAAGTAGAGGCCGATGCGCCAGGAATGCTGTAAAATACTGCAACCGAGATGATAGCCTGCCTTAGGTTACGATATATAACGCTATAGACGTATATAATATCCCATCCGAGACGTACGGGTCGACAAGAACGGGATTCTGTAAAATATTACCAGCGAGGGGCTAGATGGGTTGGGTTAGGTTATGTTACGTTATAGACGTATATACTGTTCCCACCGAGAAGTAGGGGCCGATACGGCAGGAATATTGTAAAATACTGCAACCGAGATGTTAGCCTGCCTTAGGTTAGGATACATAACGCTATAGGCGTATATAATATCCCAACCGAGACGTACGGGACGACACGAACGGGATTCTGTAAAACATTACCAGCGATGGTCTAGATGGGTTAGGTTAGATTATATTACGTTATAGACGTATATAATGTTCCCACCGAGAAGTAGATGCCGATCCTACAGAAATGTTGTTAAATACTATATCCGAGAAGTTAGCCTGCCTTAGGTTAGGATATATAACGCTGTAGACGTATATAATGTCCCAACCGAGACGTACGGGACGTCACGAACGGGATTCTGTAAAACATTGCCAACGAGGGGCTAGATGGGATAGGTTAGGTTATGTTACGTTACACACGTACATAATGTTCCCACCGAGAAGTATGGCCCGATACGCCAGGAATGTTGTAATATACTGCATCCGAGTTGTTAGCCTGCCTTAGGTTAGGTATATAACGCTAGAGACGTATATAATATCCCAACCGAGACGTACGGGACGATACGAACGGGATTCTGTGAAATATTACCAGCGAGGGGCTAGATGGGATAGGTTAGGTTGTGTTACGTTATAGACGTATATAATTTTCCCACCGAGAAGTATGGGCCGATACGCGAGGAATTTTGTAAAATACTATATCCGAGAAGTTAGCCTGCCTTAGGTTAGGATATATATCGCTGTAGCCGTTTATAACGTCTCATCCGAGACGTACGGGACGACAGGGACGGGATTCTGTAGAACATTACCAGGGAGGGGCTAGATGGGTTAGGTTAGGTTGTGATACGTTATAGACGTATATAATGTTCCCACCGAGAAGTAGGGGACGATATGCCAGGAATGTTGTAAAATATTGCATCCGAGATGATAGCCTGCCTTAAGTTAGGATATATAACGCTATAGACGTATATAATATCCCAACCGAGACGTACGGGACGACACGAACGGGATTCGGTAAAACATTACCAGCGAGGGGCTAGATGGGTTAGGATAGGTTGTGATACGTTATAAACGTATATAATGTTCCCACCGAGAAGTAGGTTCCGGTAAGCCAGGGATGTTGTAAAATACTGCATCCGAGATGATAGCTTGCCTTAGGTTAGGATATATAACGCTATAGACGTATATAATATCCCAACCGAGGCGTACGGGACGACACGAACGGTATTCTGTGAAATATTACCAGCGAGGGGCTAGATGGGATAGGTTAGGTTGTGATACGTTATAGACGTTTATAATGTTCCCACCGAGAAGTATGGGCCGATACGCCAGGAATGTTGTAAAATACTGCATCCGAGATGTTAGCCTGCCTTAGGTTAGGTATATAACGCTAGAGACGTATATAATATCCCAACCGAAATGTACGGGACGACACGAACGGGATTCTGTAAAACATTGCCAACGAGGGGCTAGATGGGATAGGTTAGGTTATGTTAAGTTATAGACGTGTATAATGTTCCCACGGTGAAGTATGGGCCGATACGCCAGGAATGTTGTAAAATACTGCATCCGAGATGTTAGCCTGCCTTACGTTAGGTATATAACCCTAGAGACGTATATAATATCCCAACGGAGATGTACGGGACGACACGAACGGGATTCTGTAAAACATTGCCAACGAGGGGCTAGATGGGATAGGTTAGGTTATGTTACGTTATAGACGTTTATAATGTTCCCACGGTGAAGTAGGGGCCGATACGCCAGGAATGGAATAAAATACTTCATCCGAGATGTTAGCCTGCCTTAGGTTAGGAAATATATTGCTGTAGACGTTTATAATGTTCCAACCGAAACGTACGGGACGGCAGGAACGGGATACTGTAAAACATTACCAGCGAGGGGCTAGATGGGTTAGGTTAGGTGGTGATACGTTATAGAAGTATATAATGTTCCCAACGAGAAATAGTGGCCGATATGCCAGGAATGTTGTAAAATACTGCATTCGAGATGTTAGCCTGCCTTAGGTTAGAATATATATTGCTGTAGACGTTTATAATGTCTCAACCGGGACGTACGGGACGACAGGAACGGGATACTGGAAAACATTACCAGCGAGGGGCTAGATGTGCTAGGTTAGGTTATATTACGTTATAGACGAATATAATGTTCCCACCGAGAAGTAGAGGCCGATGCGCCAGGAATGCTGTAAAATACTGCATCCGAGACGATAGCCTGCCTTAGGTTACGATATATAACGCTATAGACGTATATAATATCCCAACCGAGACGTACGGGACGACACGAACGGGATTCTGTAAAACATTACCAGCGAGGGTCTAGATGGGTTAGGTTAGATTATATTACGTTATAGACGTATATAATGTTCCCACCGAGAAGTAGATGCCGATCCTACAGAAATGTTGTTAAATACTATATCCGAGAAGTTAGCCTGCCTTAGGTTAGGATATATAACGCTGTAGACGTATATAATGTCCCAACCGAGACGTACGGGACGTCACGAACGGGATTCTGTAAAACATTGCCAACGAGGGGCTAGATGGGATAGGTTAGGTTATGTTACGTTACACACGTACATAATGTTCCCACCGAGAAGTATGGCCCGATACGCCAGGAATGTTGTAATATACTGCATCCGAGTTGTTAGCCTGCCTTAGGTTAGGTATATAACGCTAGAGACGTATATAATATCCCAACCGAGACGTACGGGACGATACGAACGGGATTCTGTGAAATATTACCAGCGAGGGGCTAGATGGGATAGGTTAGGTTATGTTACGTTATAGACGTATATAATTTTCCCACCGAGAAGTATGGGCCGATACGCGAGGAATGTTGTAAAATACTATATCCGAGAAGTTAGCCTGCCTTAGGTTAGGATATATATCGCTGTAGCCGTTTATAACGTCTCATCCGAGACGTACGGGACGACAGGGACGGGATTCTGTAGAACATTACCAGCGAGGGGCTAGATGGGTTAGGTTAGGTTGTGATACGTTATAGACGTATATAATGTTCCCACCGAGAAGTAGGGGACGATATGCCAGGAATGTTGTAAAATATTGCAACCGAGATGATAGCCTGCCTTAGGTTAGGATATATAACGCTATAGACGTATATAATATCCCAACCGAGACGTACGGGACGACACGAACGGGATTCGGTAAAACATTACCAGCGAGGGGCTAGATGGGTTAGGATAGGTTGTGATACGTTATAAACGTATATAATGTTCCCACCGAGAAGTAGGTTCCGGTAAGCCAGGGATGTTGTAAAATACTGCATCCGAGATGATAGCTTGCCTTAGGTTAGGATATATAACGCTATAGACGTATATAATATCCCAACCGAGGCGTACGGGACGACACGAACGGGATTCTGTGAAATATTACCAGCGAGGGGCTAGATGGGATAGGTTAGGTTATGTTACGTTATAGACGTATATAATTTTCCCACCGAGAAGTATGGGCCGATACGCGAGGAATGTTGTAAAATACTATATCCGAGAAGTTAGCCTGCCTTAGGTTAGGATATATATCGCTGTAGCCGTTTATAACGTCTCATCCGAGACGTACGGGACGACAGGGACGGGATTCTGTAAAACATTACCAGCGAGGGGCTAGATGGGTTAGGTTAGGTTGTGATACGTTATAGACGTATATAATGTTCCCACCGAGAAGTAGGGGACGATATGCCAGGAATGTTGTAAAATACTGCATCCGAGATGATGGCCTGCCTTAGGTTAGGATATATAACGCTATAGACGTATATAATATCCCAACCGTGACGTACGGGACGACACGAACGGGATTCTGTGAAATATTACCAGCGAGGGGCTAGATGGGTTAGGTTAGATTATATTACGTTATAGACGTATATAATGTTCCCACCGAGAAGTATTGGCCGATACGCCAGGAATGTTGTAAAATACTATATCCGAGAAGTTATCCTGCCATAGGTTAGGATATATATCGCTGTAGACGTTTATAATGTCTCATCCGAGACGTACGGGACGACAGGGACGGGATTCTGTAAAACATTACCAGCGAGGGGCTAGATGGGTTAGGATAGGTTGTGATACGTTATAAACGTATATAATGTTACTACCGAGAAGTAGGGGCCGATATGCCAGGAATGTTGTAAAATACTGCATCCGAGATGATAGCTTGCCTTAGGTTAGGATATATAACGCTATAGACGTATATAATATTCCAACCGAGGTGTACGGGACGTCACGAACGGGATTCTGTAAAACATTGCAACGAGGGGCTAGTTGGGATACGTTAGGTTATGTTACGTTACACACGTATATAATGTTCCCACCGAGAAGTATGGGCCGATAAGCCAGGAATGTTGTAAAATACTGTATCCGAGAAGTTAGCCTGCCTTAGGTTAGTATATATATCGCTGTAGACGTTTATAATGTCTCATCCGAGACGTACGGGACGACAGGGACGGGATTCTGTAAAACATTACCAGCGAGGGGGTAGATGGGTTTGGTTAGGTTGAGATACGTTATAAACGTATATAATGTTCCCACCGAGAAGTAGGGGCCGATATGCCAGGAATGTTGTAAAATACTGCATCCGAGATGATAGCTTGCCTTAGGTTAGGATATATAACGCTATAGACGTATATAATATTCCATCAGAGGTGTACGGGACGTCACGAACGGGATTCTGTAAAACATTGCCAACGAGGGGCTAGATGGGATAGGTTAGGTTATGTTACGTTACACACGTATATAATGTTCCCACCGAGAAGTATGGGCCGATACGCCAGGAATGTTGTAAAATACTGCATCCGAGATGTTAGCCTGCCTTAGGTTAGGATACATATTGCTGTAGACGTTTATAATGTCCAAACCGAGACGTACGGGACGGCAGGAACGAGATACTGTAAAACATTACCAGCGAGGGTCTAGATGGGATAGGTTACGTTATGTTACGTTATAGACGTATATAATGTTCCCACCGAGAAGTATGGACCGATACGCCAGGAATGTTGTGAAATACTGCATCCGAGATGTTAGCCTGCCTTAGGTTAGGATATATATCGCTGTAGACGTATATAATATCCCAACCGAGATGTACGGGACGACACGAACGGGATTCTGTAAAACATTGCCAGTGAGGGGCTAGATGGGATAGGTTAGGTTATGCTACGTTATAGACGTATATAATGTTCCCACCGAGAAATAGAGGCCGATCCTACAGAAATGTTGTAAAATACTATATCCGAGAAATTAGCCTGCCTTAGGTTAGGATATATATCGCTGTAGACGTATATAATGTCCAAACCGAGACGTACGGGTCGGCAGGAACGAGATACTGTAAAACATTACCAGCGAGGGGCTAGATGGGATAGGTTACGTTATGTTACGTTATGGACGTATATAATGTTCCCACCGAGAAGTATGGGCCGATACGCCAGGAATGTTGTGAAATACTGCATCCGAGATGATAGCCTGCCTTAGGTTAGGATATATAACGCTATAGACGTATATAATATCCCAACCGAGACGTACGGGACGACACGAACGGGATTCAGTAAAACATTACCAACGAGGGGCTAGATGGGATAGGTTAGGTTATGTTACGTTACACACGTACATAATGTTCCCACCGAGAAGTATGGCCCGATACGCCAGGAATGTTGTAATATACTGCATCCGAGTTGTTAGCCTGCCTTAGGTTAGGTATATAACGCTAGAGACGTATATAATATCCCAACCGAGACGTACGGGACGACACGAACGGGATTCGGTAAAACATTACCAGCGAGGGGCTAGATGGGTTAGGATAGGTTGTGATACGTTATAAACGTATATAATGTTCCCATCGAGAAGTAGGTTCCGGTAAGCCAGGGATGTTGTAAAATACTGCATCCGAGATGATAGCTTGCCTTAGGTTAGGATATATAACGCTATAGACGTATATAATATCCCAACCGAGGCGTACGGGACGACACGAACGGGATTCTGTGAAATATTACCAGCGAGGGGCTAGATGGGATAGGTTAGGTTATGTTACGTTATAGACGTATATAATTTTCCCACCGAGAAGTAGAGGCCGATGCGCCAGGAATGCTGTAAAATACTGCATCCGAGACGATAGCCTGCCTTAGGTTACGATATATAACGCTATAGACGTATATAATATCCCAACCGAGACGTACGGGACGACACGAACGGGATTCTGTAAAACATTACCAGCGAGGGTCTAGATGGGTTAGGTTAGATTATATTACGTTATAGACGTATATAATGTTCCCACCGAGAAGTAGATGCCGATCCTACAGAAATGTTGTTAAATACTATATCCGAGAAGTTAGCCTGCCTTAGGTTAGGATATATAACGCTGTAGACGTATATAATGTCCCAACCGAGACGTACGGGACGTCACGAACGGGATTCTGTAAAACATTGCCAACGAGGGGCTAGATGGGATAGGTTAGGTTATGTTACGTTACACACGTACATAATGTTCCCACCGAGAAGTATGGCCCGATACGCCAGGAATGTTGTAATATACTGCATCCGAGTTGTTAGCCTGCCTTAGGTTAGGTATATAACGCTAGAGACGTATATAATATCCCAACCGAGACGTACGGGACGATACGAACGGGATTCTGTGAAATATTACCAGCGAGGGGCTAGATGGGATAGGTTAGGTTATGTTACGTTATAGACGTATATAATTTTCCCACCGAGAAGTATGGGCCGATACGCGAGGAATGTTGTAAAATACTATATCCGAGAAGTTAGCCTGCCTTAGGTTAGGATATATATCGCTGTAGCCGTTTATAACGTCTCATCCGAGACGTACGGGACGACAGGGACGGGATTCTGTAGAACATTACCAGCGAGGGGCTAGATGGGTTAGGTTAGGTTGTGATACGTTATAGACGTATATAATGTTCCCACCGAGAAGTAGGGGACGATATGCCAGGAATGTTGTAAAATATTGCAACCGAGATGATAGCCTGCCTTAGGTTAGGATATATAACGCTATAGACGTATATAATATCCCAACCGAGACGTACGGGACGACACGAACGGGATTCGGTAAAACATTACCAGCGAGGGGCTAGATGGGTTAGGATAGGTTGTGATACGTTATAAACGTATATAATGTTCCCACCGAGAAGTAGGTTCCGGTAAGCCAGGGATGTTGTAAAATACTGCATCCGAGATGATAGCTTGCCTTAGGTTAGGATATATAACGCTATAGACGTATATAATATCCCAACCGAGGCGTACGGGACGACACGAACGGGATTCTGTGAAATATTACCAGCGAGGGGCTAGATGGGATAGGTTAGGTTATGTTACGTTATAGACGTATATAATTTTCCCGCCGAGAAGTATGGGCCGATACGCGAGGAATGTTGTAAAATACTATATCCGAGAAGTTAGCCTGCCTTAGGTTAGGATATATATCGCTGTAGCCGTTTATAACGTCTCATCCGAGACGTACGGGACGACAGGGACGGGATTCTGTAAAACATTACCAGCGAGGGGCTAGATGGGTTAGGTTAGGTTGTGATACGTTATAGACGTATATAATGTTCCCACCGAGAAGTAGGGGACGATATGCCAGGAATGTTGTAAAATACTGCATCCGAGATGATGGCCTGCCTTAGGTTAGGATATATAACGCTATAGACGTATATAATATCCCAACCGTGACGTACGGGACGACACGAACGGGATTCTGTGAAATATTACCAGCGAGGGGCTAGATGGGTTAGGTTAGATTATATTACGTTATAGACGTATATAATGTTCCCACCGAGAAGTATTGGCCGATACGCCAGGAATGTTGTAAAATACTATATCCGAGAAGTTATCCTGCCATAGGTTAGGATATATATCGCTGTAGACGTTTATAATGTCTCATCCGAGACGTACGGGACGACAGGGACGGGATTCTGTAAAACATTACCAGCGAGGGGCTAGATGGGTTAGGATAGGTTGTGATACGTTATAAACGTATATAATGTTACTACCGAGAAGTAGGGGCCGATATGCCAGGAATGTTGTAAAATACTGCATCCGAGATGATAGCTTGCCTTAGGTTAGGATATATAACGCTATAGACGTATATAATATTCCAACCGAGGTGTACGGGACGTCACGAACGGGATTCTGTAAAACATTGCAACGAGGGGCTAGTTGGGATACGTTAGGTTATGTTACGTTACACACGTATATAATGTTCCCACCGAGAAGTATGGGCCGATAAGCCAGGAATGTTGTAAAATACTGTATCCGAGAAGTTAGCCTGCCTTAGGTTAGTATATATATCGCTGTAGACGTTTATAATGTCTCATCCGAGACGTACGGGACGACAGGGACGGGATTCTGTAAAACATTACCAGCGAGGGGGTAGATGGGTTTGGTTAGGTTGAGATACGTTATAAACGTATATAATGTTCCCACCGAGAAGTAGGGGCCGATATGCCAGGAATGTTGTAAAATACTGCATCCGAGATGATAGCTTGCCTTAGGTTAGGATATATAACGCTATAGACGTATATAATATTCCATCAGAGGTGTACGGGACGTCACGAACGGGATTCTGTAAAACATTGCCAACGAGGGGCTAGATGGGATAGGTTAGGTTATGTTACGTTACACACGTATATAATGTTCCCACCGAGAAGTATGGGCCGATACGCCAGGAATGTTGTAAAATACTGCATCCGAGATGTTAGCCTGCCTTAGGTTAGGATACATATTGCTGTAGACGTTTATAATGTCCAAACCGAGACGTACGGGACGGCAGGAACGAGATACTGTAAAACATTACCAGCGAGGGTCTAGATGGGATAGGTTACGTTATGTTACGTTATAGACGTATATAATGTTCCCACCGAGAAGTATGGACCGATACGCCAGGAATGTTGTGAAATACTGCATCCGAGATGTTAGCCTGCCTTAGGTTAGGATATATATCGCTGTAGACGTATATAATATCCCAACCGAGATGTACGGGACGACACGAACGGGATTCTGTAAAACATTGCCAGTGAGGGGCTAGATGGGATAGGTTAGGTTATGCTACGTTATAGACGTATATAATGTTCCCACCGAGAAATAGAGGCCGATCCTACAGAAATGTTGTAAAATACTATATCCGAGAAATTAGCCTGCCTTAGGTTAGGATATATATCGCTGTAGACGTATATAATGTCCAAACCGAGACGTACGGGTCGGCAGGAACGAGATACTGTAAAACATTACCAGCGAGGGGCTAGATGGGATAGGTTACGTTATGTTACGTTATGGACGTATATAATGTTCCCACCGAGAAGTATGGGCCGATACGCCAGGAATGTTGTGAAATACTGCATCCGAGATGATAGCCTGCCTTAGGTTAGGATATATAACGCTATAGACGTATATAATATCCCAACCGAGACGTACGGGACGACACGAACGGGATTCAGTAAAACATTACCAACGAGGGGCTAGATGGGATAGGTTAGGTTATGTTACGTTACACACGTACATAATGTTCCCACCGAGAAGTATGGCCCGATACGCCAGGAATGTTGTAATATACTGCATCCGAGTTGTTAGCCTGCCTTAGGTTAGGTATATAACGCTAGAGACGTATATAATATCCCAACCGAGACGTACGGGACGACACGAACGGGATTCGGTAAAACATTACCAGCGAGGGGCTAGATGGGTTAGGATAGGTTGTGATACGTTATAAACGTATATAATGTTCCCACCGAGAAGTAGGTTCCGGTAAGCCAGGGATGTTGTAAAATACTGCATCCGAGATGATAGCTTGCCTTAGGTTAGGATATATAACGCTATAGACGTATATAATATCCCAACCGAGGCGTACGTGACGACACGAACGGGATTCTGTGAAATATTACCAGCGAGGGGCTAGATGGGATAGGTTAGGTTATGTTACGTTATAGACGTATATAATTTTCCCACCGAGAAGTATGGGCCGATACGCGAGGAATGTTGTAAAATACTATATCCGAGAAGTTAGCCTGCCTTAGGTTAGGATATATATCGCTGTAGCCGTTTATAACGTCTCATCCGAGACGTACGGGACGACAGGGACGGGATTCTGTAAAACATTACCAGCGAGGGGCTAGATGGGTTAGGTTAGGTTGTGATACGTTATAGACGTATATAATGTTCCCACCGAGAAGTAGGGGACGATATGCCAGGAATGTTGTAAAATACTGCATCCGAGATGATAGCCTGCCTTAGGTTAGGATATATAACGCTATAGACGTATATAATATCCCAACCGTGACGTACGGGACGACACGAACGGGATTCTGTGAAATATTACCAGCGGGGGGCTAGATGGGTTAGGTTAGATTATATTACGTTATAGACGTATATAATGTTCCCACCGAGAAGTATTGGCCGATACGCCAGGAATGTTGTAAAATACTATATCCGAGAAGTTATCCTGCCATAGGTTAGGATATATATCGCTGTAGACGTTTATAATGTCTCATCCGAGACGTACGGGACGACAGGGACGGGATTCTGTAAAACATTACCAGCGAGGGGCTAGATGGGTTAGGATAGGTTGTGATACGTTATAAACGTATATAATGTTACTACCGAGAAGTAGGGGCCGATATGCCAGGAATGTTGTAAAATACTGCATCCGAGATGATAGCTTGCCTTAGGTTAGGATATATAACGCTATAGACGTATATAATATTCCAACCGAGGTGTACGGGACGTCACGAACGGGATTCTGTAAAACATTGCAACGAGGGGCTAGTTGGGATACGTTAGGTTATGTTACGTTACACACGTATATAATGTTCCCACCGAGAAGTATGGGCCGATAAGCCAGGAATGTTGTAAAATACTGTATCCGAGAAGTTAGCCTGCCTTAGGTTAGTATATATATCGCTGTAGACGTTTATAATGTCTCATCCGAGACGTACGGGACGACAGGGACGGGATTCTGTAAAACATTACCAGCGAGGGGGTAGATGGGTTTGGTTAGGTTGAGATACGTTATAAACGTATATAATGTTCCCACCGAGAAGTAGGGGCCGATATGCCAGGAATGTTGTAAAATACTGCATCCGAGATGATAGCTTGCCTTAGGTTAGGATATATAACGCTATAGACGTATATAATATTCCATCAGAGGTGTACGGGACGTCACGAACGGGATTCTGTAAAACATTGCCAACGAGGGGCTAGATGGGATAGGTTAGGTTATGTTACGTTACACACGTATATAATGTTCCCACCGAGAAGTATGGGCCGATACGCCAGGAATGTTGTAAAATACTGCATCCGAGATGTTAGCCTGCCTTAGGTTAGGATACATATTGCTGTAGACGTTTATAATGTCCAAACCGAGACGTACGGGACGGCAGGAACGAGATACTGTAAAACATTACCAGCGAGGGTCTAGATGGGATAGGTTACGTTATGTTACGTTATAGACGTATATAATGTTCCCACCGAGAAGTATGGACCGATACGCCAGGAATGTTGTGAAATACTGCATCCGAGATGTTAGCCTGCCTTAGGTTAGGATATATATCGCTGTAGACGTATATAATATCCCAACCGAGATGTACGGGACGACACGAACGGGATTCTGTAAAACATTGCCAGTGAGGGGCTAGATGGGATAGGTTAGGTTATGCTACGTTATAGACGTATATAATGTTCCCACCGAGAAATAGAGGCCGATCCTACAGAAATGTTGTAAAATACTATATCCGAGAAATTAGCCTGCCTTAGGTTAGGATATATATCGCTGTAGACGTATATAATGTCCAAACCGAGACGTACGGGTCGGCAGGAACGAGATACTGTAAAACATTACCAGCGAGGGGCTAGATGGGATAGGTTACGTTATGTTACGTTATGGACGTATATAATGTTCCCACCGAGAAGTATGGGCCGATACGCCAGGAATGTTGTGAAATACTGCATCCGAGATGATAGCCTGCCTTAGGTTAGGATATATAACGCTATAGACGTATATAATATCCCAACCGAGACGTACGGGACGACACGAACGGGATTCAGTAAAACATTACCAACGAGGGGCTAGATGGGATAGGTTAGGTTATGTTACGTTACACACGTACATAATGTTCCCACCGAGAAGTATGGCCCGATACGCCAGGAATGTTGTAATATACTGCATCCGAGTTGTTAGCCTGCCTTAGGTTAGGTATATAACGCTAGAGACGTATATAATATCCCAACCGAGACGTACGGGACGACACGAACGGGATTCGGTAAAACATTACCAGCGAGGGGCTAGATGGGTTAGGATAGGTTGTGATACGTTATAAACGTATATAATGTTCCCACCGAGAAGTAGGTTCCGGTAAGCCAGGGATGTTGTAAAATACTGCATCCGAGATGATAGCTTGCCTTAGGTTAGGATATATAACGCTATAGACGTATATAATATCCCAACCGAGGCGTACGTGACGACACGAACGGGATTCTGTGAAATATTACCAGCGAGGGGCTAGATGGGATAGGTTAGGTTATGTTACGTTATAGACGTATATAATTTTCCCACCGAGAAGTATGGGCCGATACGCGAGGAATGTTGTAAAATACTATATCCGAGAAGTTAGCCTGCCTTAGGTTAGGATATATATCGCTGTAGCCGTTTATAACGTCTCATCCGAGACGTACGGGACGACAGGGACGGGATTCTGTAAAACATTACCAGCGAGGGGCTAGATGGGTTAGGTTAGGTTGTGATACGTTATAGACGTATATAATGTTCCCACCGAGAAGTAGGGGACGATATGCCAGGAATGTTGTAAAATACTGCATCCGAGATGATAGCCTGCCTTAGGTTAGGATATATAACGCTATAGACGTATATAATATCCCAACCGTGACGTACGGGACGACACGAACGGGATTCTGTGAAATATTACCAGCGGGGGGCTAGATGGGTTAGGTTAGATTATATTACGTTATAGACGTATATAATGTTCCCACCGAGAAGTATTGGCCGATACGCCAGGAATGTTGTAAAATACTATATCCGAGAAGTTATCCTGCCATAGGTTAGGATATATATCGCTGTAGACGTTTATAATGTCTCATCCGAGACGTACGGGACGACAGGGACGGGATTCTGTAAAACATTACCAGCGAGGGGCTAGATGGGTTAGGATAGGTTGTGATACGTTATAAACGTATATAATGTTACTACCGAGAAGTAGGGGCCGATATGCCAGGAATGTTGTAAAATACTGCATCCGAGATGATAGCTTGCCTTAGGTTAGGATATATAACGCTATAGACGTATATAATATTCCAACCGAGGTGTACGGGACGTCACGAACGGGATTCTGTAAAACATTGCAACGAGGGGCTAGTTGGGATACGTTAGGTTATGTTACGTTACACACGTATATAATGTTCCCACCGAGAAGTATGGGCCGATAAGCCAGGAATGTTGTAAAATACTGTATCCGAGAAGTTAGCCTGCCTTAGGTTAGTATATATATCGCTGTAGACGTTTATAATGTCTCATCCGAGACGTACGGGACGACAGGGACGGGATTCTGTAAAACATTACCAGCGAGGGTCTAGATGGGATAGGTTACGTTATGTTACGTTATAGACGTATATAATGTTCCCACCGAGAAGTATGGACCGATACGCCAGGAATGTTGTGAAATACTGCATCCGAGATGTTAGCCTGCCTTAGGTTAGGATATATATCGCTGTAGACGTATATAATATCCCAACCGAGATGTACGGGACGACACGAACGGGATTCTGTAAAACATTGCCAGTGAGGGGCTAGATGGGATAGGTTAGGTTATGCTACGTTATAGACGTATATAATGTTCCCACCGAGAAATAGAGGCCGATCCTACAGAAATGTTGTAAAATACTATATCCGAGAAATTAGCCTGCCTTAGGTTAGGATATATATCGCTGTAGACGTATATAATGTCCAAACCGAGACGTACGGGTCGGCAGGAACGAGATACTGTAAAACATTACCAGCGAGGGGCTAGATGGGATAGGTTACGTTATGTTACGTTATGGACGTATATAATGTTCCCACCGAGAAGTATGGGCCGATACGCCAGGAATGTTGTGAAATACTGCATCCGAGATGATAGCCTGCCTTAGGTTAGGATATATAACGCTATAGACGTATATAATATCCCAACCGAGACGTACGGGACGACACGAACGGGATTCAGTAAAACATTACCAGCGAGGGGCTAGATGGGATAGGTTACGTTATGTTACGTTATGGACGTATATAATGTTCCCACCGAGAAGTATGGGCCGATACGCCAGGAATGTTGTGAAATACTGCATCCGAGATGATAGCCTGCCTTAGGTTAGGATATATAACGCTATAGACGTATATAATATCCCAACCGAGACGTACGGGACGACACGAACGGGATTCAGTAAAACATTACCAGCGAGGGGCTAGATGGGTTAGGATAGGATGTGATACGTTATAAACGTATATAATGTTCCCACCGAGAAGTAGGGGCCGATATGCCAGGGATGTTGTAAAATACTGCATCCGAGATGATAGCTTGCCTTAGGTTAGGATATATAACGCTATAGACGTATATAATATTCCAACCGAGATGTACGGGACGCCACGAACGGGATTCTGTAAAACATTGCCAACGAGGGGCTAGATGGGATAGGTTAGGTTATGTTACGTTACACACGTATATAATGTTCCCACCGAGAAGTATGGGCCGATACGCCAGGAATGTTGTAATATACTGCATCCGAGATGTTAGCCTGCCTTAGGTTAGGTATATAACGCTAGAGACGTATATAATATCCCAACCGAAATGTACCGGACGACACGAACGGGATTCTGTAAAATATTACCAGCGAGGGGCTAGATGGGTTGGGTTAGGTTATGTTACGTTATAGACATATAGAATGTTCCATCCGAGAAGTAGAGGCCGATCCTACAGAAATGTTGTAAAATACTATATCCGAGAAATTAGCCTGCCTTAGGTTAGGATATATATCGCTGTAGACGTTTATAATATCGCAACCGAGACGTACGGGACGTCACGAACGGGATTCTGTAAAACATTACCAGCGAGGGGCTAGATGGGTTAGGATAGGTTGTGATACGTTATAAACGTATATAATGTTCCCACCGAGAAGTAGGGTCCGGTATGCCAGGGATGTTGTAAAATACTGCATCCGAGATGATAGCTTGCCTTAGGTTAGGATATATAACGCTATAGACGTATATAATATCCCAACCTAGACGTACGGGACGATACGAACGGGATTCTGTGAAATATTACCAGCGAGGGGCTAGATGGGATAGGTTAGGTTATGTTACGTTATAGACGTATATAATTTTCCCACCCAGAAGTATGGGCCGATACGCGAGGAATGTTGTAAAATACTATATCCGAGAAGTTAGCCTGCCTTAGGTTAGGATATATATCGCTGTAGCCGTTTATAACGTCTCATCCGAGACGTACGGGACGACAGGGACGGGGTTCTGTAAAACATTACCAGCGAGGGGCTAGACGGGTTAGGTTAGGTTGTGATACGGTATAGACGTATATAATGTTCCCACCGAGAAGTAGGGGCCGATATGCCAGGAATGTTGTAAAATACTGCATCCGAGATGTTACCCTGCCTTAGGTTAGGATATATATTGCTGTAGACGTTTATAATGTCCAAACCGAGACGTACGGGACGGCAGGAACGAGATACTGTAAAACATTACCAGCGAGGGGCTAGATGGGATAGGTTACGTTATGTTACGTTAAGGACGTATATAATGTTCCCACCGAGAAGTATGGGCCGATACGCCAGGAATGTTGTGAAATACTGCATCCGAGATGCTAGCCTGCCTTAGGTTAGGATATATATCGCTGTAGACGTATATAATATCCCAACCGAGATGTACGGGACGACACGAACGGGATTCTGTAAAACATTACCAGCGAGGGGCTAGATGGGTTAGGATAGGTTGTGATACGCTATAAACGTATATAATGTTCCCACCGAGAAGTAGGGGCCGATATGCCAGGGATGTTGTAAAATACTGCATCCGAGATGATAGCTTGCCTTAGGTTAGGATATATAACGCTATAGACGTATATAATATTCCAACCGAGATGTACGGGACGTCACGAACGGGATTCTGTAAAACATTGCCAACGAGGGGCTAGATGGGATAGGTTAGGTTATGTTACGTTACACACATATATAATGTTCCCACCGAGAAGTATGGACCGATACGCCAGGAATGTTGTAATATACTGCATCCGAGATGTTAGCCTGCCTTACGTTAGGATATATATCGCTGTAGACGTATATAAAATCCCAACCGAGATGTACGGGACCACACGAACGGGATTCTGTAAAACATTGCCAACGAGGGGCTAGATGAGATAGGTTAGGTTATGTTAAGTTATAGACGTGTATAATGTTCCCACGGTGAAGTAGGGGCCGATACGCCAGGAATGGAGTAAAATACTTCATCCGAGATGTTAGCTTGCCTTAGGTTAGGATATATATTGCTGTAGACGTTTATAATGTCCCAACCGAGACGTACGGGACGGCAGGAACGGGATACTGTAAAACATTACCAGCGAGGGGCTAGATGGGATAGGTTACGTTATAGACGTATATAATATTCCCACCGAGAAGTATGGGCCGATACGCCAGGAATGTTGTAAAATACTGCATCCGAGATGTTAGACTGCCTTAGGGTAGGATATATATCGCTGTAGACGTATATAATATCCCAACCGAGATGTACGGGACGTCACGAACGGGATTCTGTAAAACATTGCCAACGAGGGGCTAGATGGGATAGGTTAGGTTATGTTACGTTACACACGTACATAATGTTCCCACCGAGAAGTATGGCCCGATACGCCAGGAATGTTGTAATATACTGCATCCGAGTTGTTAGCCTGCCTTAGGTTAGGTATATAACGCTAGAGACGTATATAATATCCCAACCGAGACGTACGGGACGATACGAACGGGATTCTGTGAAATATTACCAGCGAGGGGCTAGATGGGATAGGTTAGGTTATGTTACGTTATAGACGTATATAATTTTCCCACCGAGAAGTATGGGCCGATACGCGAGGAATGTTGTAAAATACTATATCCGAGAAGTTAGCCTGCCTTAGGTTAGGATATATATCGCTGTAGCCGTTTATAACGTCTCATCCGAGACGTACGGGACGACAGGGACGGGGTTCTGTAAAACATTACCAGCGAGGGGCTAGACGGGTTAGGTTAGGTTGTGATACGGTATAGACGTATATAATGTTCCCACCGAGAAGTAGGGGCCGATATGCCAGGAATGTTGTAAAATACTGCATCCGAGATGTTACCCTGCCTTAGGTTAGGATATATATTGCTGTAGACGTTTATAATGTCCAAACCGAGACGTACGGGACGGCAGGAACGAGATACTGTAAAACATTACCAGCGAGGGGCTAGATGGGATAGGTTACGTTATGTTACGTTAAGGACGTATATAATGTTCCCACCGAGAAGTATGGGCCGATACGCCAGGAATGTTGTGAAATACTGCATCCGAGATGCTAGCCTGCCTTAGGTTAGGATATATATCGCTGTAGACGTATATAATATCCCAACCGAGATGTACGGGACGACACGAACGGGATTCTGTAAAACATTACCAGCGAGGGGCTAGATGGGTTAGGATAGGTTGTGATACGCTATAAACGTATATAATGTTCCCACCGAGAAGTAGGGGCCGATATGCCAGGGATGTTGTAAAATACTGCATCCGAGATGATAGCTTGCCTTAGGTTAGGATATATAACGCTATAGACGTATATAATATTCCAACCGAGATGTACGGGACGTCACGAACGGGATTCTGTAAAACATTGCCAACGAGGGGCTAGATGGGATAGGTTAGGTTATGTTACGTTACACACATATATAATGTTCCCACCGAGAAGTATGGACCGATACGCCAGGAATGTTGTAATATACTGCATCCGAGATGTTAGCCTGCCTTACGTTAGGATATATATCGCTGTAGACGTATATAAAATCCCAACCGAGATGTACGGGACCACACGAACGGGATTCTGTAAAACATTGCCAACGAGGGGCTAGATGAGATAGGTTAGGTTATGTTAAGTTATAGACGTGTATAATGTTCCCACGGTGAAGTAGGGGCCGATACGCCAGGAATGGAGTAAAATACTTCATCCGAGATGTTAGCTTGCCTTAGGTTAGGATATATATTGCTGTAGACGTTTATAATGTCCCAACCGAGACGTACGGGACGGCAGGAACGGGATACTGTAAAACATTACCAGCGAGGGGCTAGATGGGATAGGTTACGTTATAGACGTATATAATATTCCCACCGAGAAGTATGGGCCGATACGCCAGGAATGTTGTAAAATACTGCATCCGAGATGTTAGACTGCCTTAGGGTAGGATATATATCGCTGTAGACGTATATAATATCCCAACCGAGATGTACGGGACGTCACGAACGGGATTCTGTAAAACATTGCCAACGAGGGGCTAGATGGGATAGGTTAGGTTATGTTACGTTACACACGTACATAATGTTCCCACCGAGAAGTATGGCCCGATACGCCAGGAATGTTGTAATATACTGCATCCGAGTTGTTAGCCTGCCTTAGGTTAGGTATATAACGCTAGAGACGTATATAATATCCCAACCGAGACGTACGGGACGATACGAACGGGATTCTGTGAAATATTACCAGCGAGGGGCTAGATGGGATAGGTTAGGTTATGTTACGTTATAGACGTATATAATTTTCCCACCGAGAAGTATGGGCCGATACGCGAGGAATTTTGTAAAATACTATATCCGAGAAGTTAGCCTGCCTTAGGTTAGGATATATATCGCTGTAGCCGTTTATAACGTCTCATCCGAGACGTACGGGACGACAGGGACGGGATTCTGTAGAACATTACCAGCGAGGGGCTAGATGGGTTAGGTTAGGTTGTGATACGTTATAGACGTATATAATGTTCCCACCGAGAAGTAGGGGACGATATGCCAGGAATGTTGTAAAATATTGCATCCGAGAAGATAGCCTGCCTTAAGTTAGGATATATAACGCTATAGACGTATATAATATCCCAACCGAGACGTACGGGACGACACGAACGGGATTCGGTAAAACATTACCAGCGAGGGGCTAGATGGGTTAGGATAGGTTGTGATACGTTATAAACGTATATAATGTTCCCACCGAGAAGTAGGTTCCGGTAAGCCAGGGATGTTGTAAAATACTGCATCCGAGATGATAGCTTGCCTTAGGTTAGGATATATAACGCTATAGACGTATATAATATCCCAACCGAGGCGTACGGGACGACACGAACGGGATTCTGTGAAATATTACCAGCGAGGGGCTAGATGGGATAGGTTAGGTTATGTTACGTTATAGACGTATATAATTTTCCCACCGAGAAGTAGATGCCGATCCTACAGAAATGTTGTTAAATACTATATCCGAGAAGTTAGCCTGCCTTAGGTTAGGATATATAACGCTGTAGACGTATATAATGTCCCAACCGAGACGTACGGGACGTCACGAACGGGATTCTGTAAAACATTGCCAACGAGGGGCTAGATGGGATAGGTTAGGTTATGTTACGTTACACACGTACATATTGTTCCCACCGAGAAGTATGGCCCGATACGACAGGAATGTTGTAATATACTGCATCCGAGCTGTTAGCCTGCCTTAGGTTAGGTATATAACGCTAGAGACGTATATAATATTCCAACCGAGATGTACGGGACGACACGAACGGGATTCTGTAAAACATTGACAACGAGGAGCTAGATGGGATAGGTTAGGTTATGTTACGTTACACACGTATATAATGTTCCCACCGAGAAGTATGGGCCGATACGCCAGGAATGTTGTAAGATACTGTATCCGAGAAGTTAGCCTGCCTTAGGTTAGTATATATATCGCTGTAGACGTTTATAATGTCTCATCCGAGACGTACGGGACGACAGGGACGGGATTCTGTAAAACATTACCAGCGAGGGGCTAGATGGGTTAGGTTAGGTTGAGATACGTTATAAACGTATATAATGTTCCCACCGAGAAGTAGGGGCCGATATGCCAGGAATGTTGTAAAATACTGCATCCGAGATGATAGCTTGCCTTAGGTTAGGATATATAACGCTATAGACGTATGTAATATTCCAACCGAGGTGTACGGGACGTCACGAACGGGATTCTGTAAAACATTGCCAACGAGGGGCTAGATGGGATAGGTTAGGTTATGTTACGTTACACACGTATATAATGTTCCCACCGAGAAGTATGGGCCGGTACGCCAGGAATGTTGTAAAATACTGCATCCGAGATGTTACCCTGCCTTAGGTTAGGATATATATTGCTGTAGACGTTTATAATGTCCAAACCGAGACGTACGGGACGGCAGGAACGAGATACTGTAAAACATTACCAGCGAGGGGCTAGATGGGATAGGTTACGTTATGTTACGTTATAGACGTATATAATGTTCCCACCGAGAAGTATGGACCGATACGCCAGGAATGTTGTGAAACACTGCATCCGAGATGTTAGCCTGCCTTAGGTTAGGATATATATCGCTGTAGACGTATATAATATCCCAACCGTGATGTACGGGACGACACGAACGGGATTCTGTAAAACATTGCCAGCGAGGGGCTAGATGGGATAGGTTAGGTTATGTTACGTTATAGACGTATATAATGTTCCCACCGAGAAATAGAGGCCGATCCTACAGAAATGTTGTAAAATACTATATCCGAGAAATTAGCCTGCCTTAGGTTAGGATATATATCGCTGTAGACGTATATAATGTCCAAACCGAGACGTACGGGACGGCAGGAACGAGATACTGTAAAACATTACCAGCGAGGGGCTAGATGGGATAGGTTACGTTATGTTACGTTATGGACGTATATAATGTTCCCACCGAGAAGTATGGGCCGATACGCCAGGAATGTTGTGAAATACTGCATCCGAGATGCTAGCCTGCCTTAGGTTAGGATATATATCGCTATAGACGTATATAATATCCCAACCGAGATGTACGGGACGACACGAACGGGATTCTGTAAAACATTACCAGCGAGGGGCTAGATGAGTTAGGATAGGTTGTGATACGCTATAAACGTATATAATGTTCCCACCGAGAAGTAGGGGCCGATATGCCAGGGATGATGTGAAATACTGCATCCGAGATGATAGCTTGCCTTAGGTTAGGATATATAACGCTATAGACGTATATCATATTCCAACCGAGATGTACGGGACGTCACGAACGGGATTCTGTAAAACATTGCCAACGAGTGGCTAGATGGGATAGGTTAGGTTATGTTACGTTACACACGTATATAATGTTCCCACCGAGAAGTATGGGCCGATACGCCAGGAATGTTGTAATATACTGCATCCGAGATGTTAGCCTGCCTTACGTTAGGATATATATCGCTGTAGACGTATATAACATCCCAACCGAGATGTACGGGACCACACGAACGGGATTCTGTGAAACATTGCCAACGAGGGGCTGGATGGGATAGGTTAGGTTATGTTACGTTATAGACGTATATAATGTTCCCACCGAGAAGTATGGGCCGATACGCCAGGAATGTTGTGAAATACTATATCCGAGAAGTTAGCCTGCCTTAGTTTAGGATATATATCGCTGTAGACGTTTATAATGTCTCACCCGAAACGTACGTGACGACAGGGGCGCGATTCTGTAAAACATTACCAGCGAGGGGCTAGATGGGTTAGGTTAGGTTGTGATACGTTATAGACGTTTATAATGTTCCCCCCGAGAAGTATGGGCCGATACGCCAGGAATGTTGTAAAATAATGCATCCGAGATGTTAGCCTGCCTTAGGTTGGGTATATAACGCTAGAGACGTATATAATATCCCAACGGAGATGTACGGGACGACACGAACGGGATTCTGTAAAACATTGCCAACTAGGGGCTGGATGGGATAGGTTAGGTTATGTTACGTTATAGACGTTTATAATGTTCCCACCGAGAAGTATGGGCCGATAAGCCAGGAATGGAGTAAAATACTTCATCCGAGATGTTAGCCTGCCTTAGGTTAGGATATATATTGCTGTAGACGTTTATAATGTCCCAACCGAGACGTACGGGTCGGCAGGAACGGGATACTGTGAAACATTACCAGCGAGGGGCTAGATGGGTTAGGTTAGGTTGTGATACGTTATAGACGTATATAATGTTCCCACCGAGAAGTAGCGGGCGATATGCCAGGAATGTTGTAAAATACTGCATTCGAGATGTTAGCCTGCCTTAGGTTAGGATATATATTGCTGTAGACGTTTATAATGTCTCAACCGAGACGTACTGGACGACATTAACGGGATACTGTAAAACATTACCAGCGAGGGGCTAGATGTGTTAGGTTAGGTTATATTAAGTTATAGACGAATATAATGTTCCCAGCGAGAAGTAGAGGCCGATGCGCCAGGAATGCTGTAAAATACTGCAACCGAGATGATAGCCTGCCTTAGGTTACGATATATAACGCTATAGACGTATATAATATCCCATCCGAGACGTACGGGTCGACAAGAACGGGATTCTGTAAAATATTACCAGCGAGGGGCTAGATGGGTTGGGTTAGGTTATGTTACGTTATAGACGTATATAGTGTTCCCACCGAGAAGTAGGGGCCGATACGGCAGGAATATTGTAAAATACTGCAACCGAGATGTTAGCCTGCCTTAGGTTAGGATACATAACGCTATAGGCGTATATAATATCCCAACCGAGACGTACGGGACGACACGAACGGGATTCTGTAAAACATTACCAGCGAGGGTCTAGATGGGTTAGGTTAGATTATATTACGTTATAGACGTATATAATGTTCCCACCGAGAAGTAGATGCCGATCCTACAGAAATGTTGTTAAATACTATATCCGAGAAGTTAGCCTGCCTTAGGTTAGGATATATAACGCTGTAGACGTATATAATGTCCCAACCGAGACGTACGGGACGTCACGAACGGGATTCTGTAAAACATTGCCAACGAGGGGCCAGATGGGATAGGTTAGGTTATGTTACGTTACACACGTACATAATGTTCCCACCGAGAAGAATGGCCCGATACGCCAGGTATGTTGTAATATACTGCATCCGAGATGTTAGCCTGCATTAGGTTAGGTATATAACGCTAGAGACGTATATAATATCCCAACCGAGACGTACGGGACGACACGAACGGGATTCTGTGAAATATTACCAGCGAGGGGCTAGATGGGATAGGTTAGGTTATGTTACGTTACAGACGTATATAATGTTCCCACCGAGAAGTATGGGCCGAAACGCCAGGAATGTTGTAAAATACTATATCCGAGAAGTTAGCCTGCCTTAGGTTAGGATATATATCGCTGTAGACGTTTATAATGTCTCATCCGAGACGTACGGGCCGACAGGGACGGGATTCTGTAAAACATTACCAGCGAGGGGGTTGATGGGTTAGGTTAGGTTGTGATACGTTATAGACGTTTATAATGTTCCCACCGAGAAGTATGGGCCGATACGCCAGGAATGTTGTAAAATACTGCATCCGAGATGTTAGCCTGCCTTAGGTTAGGTATATAACGCTAGAGACGTATATAATATCCCAACCGAAATGTACGGGACGACACGAACGGGATTCTGTAAAACATTGCCAACGAGGGGCTAGATGGGATAGGTTAGGTTATGTTAAGTTACAGACGTGTATAGTGTTCCCACGGTGAAGTATGGGCCGATACGCCAGGAATGTTGTAAAATACTGCATCCGAGATGTTAGCCTGCCTTAGGTTAGGTATATAACGCTAGAGACGTATATAATATCCCAACCGAGATGTACGGGACGACACGAACGGGATTCTGTAAAACATTGCCAACGAGGGGCTGGATGGGATAGGTTAGGTTATGTTACGTTATAGACGTTTATAATGTTCCCACCGAGAAATATGGGCCGATAAGCCAGGAATGGAGTAAAATACTTCATCCGAGATGATAGCCTGCCTTAGGTTACGATATATAACGCTATAGACGTATATAATATCCCATCCGAGACGTGCGGATCGACAAGAACGGGATTCTGTAAAATATTACCAGCGAGGGGCTAGATGGGTTGGGTTAGGTTATGTTACGTTATAGACGTATATAGTGTTCCCACCGAGAAGTAGGGGCCGATACTCCAAGAATGTTGTAAAATACTGCATCCGAGATGATAGCCTGCCTTAGGTTAGGATATATAACGCTATAGACGTATATAATATCCCAACCGAGATGTACGGGACGTCACGAACGGTATTCCGTAAAACATTACCAGCGAGGGGCTAGATGGGTTAGGTTAGGTTGTGATACATTATAGACGTATATAATGTTCCCACCGAGAAGTAGGGGCCGATATGCCAGGAATGTTGTAAAATACTGCATCCGAGATGATAGCCTGGCTTAGGTTAGGATATATAACGCTGTAGACGTATATAATGTCCCAACCGAGACGTACGGGACGACACGAACGGGATTCTGTAAAACATTACGAGCGAGGGGCTAGATGTGTTAGGTTAGGTTATGTTACGTTATAGACGTGTGTAATGTTCCCACCGTGAAGTAGGGGCCGATACGCCAGGAATGTTGTAAAATACTACATCCGAGATGTTAGCCTGCCTTAGGTTAGGATATATAACGCTATAGACGTATATAACATCCCAACCGAGATGTACGGGACGACAGGAACGGGATTCTGTAAAACATTACCAGCGAGGGGCTAGATGGGTTAGGTTAGGTTGTGGTACGTTATAAACGTATATAATGTTCCCACCGAGAAGTAGGGGCCGATGTGCCAGGAATGTTGTAAAATACTGCATCCGAGATGACAGCTTGCCTTAGGTTAGGTATATAACGCTAGAGACGTATATAATATCCCAACCGAGATGTACCGGACGACACGAACGGGATTCTGTACAATATTACCAGCGAGGGGCTAGATGGGTTAGGTTAGGTTATGTTAACTTATAGACGTGTATAATGTTCCCACGGTGAAGTAGGGGCCGATACGCCAGGAACGGCCTAAAATACTTCATCCGAGCTGTTAGCCTGCCTTAGGTTAGGATATATATTGCTGTAGACGTTTATAATGTCCCAACCGAGACGTACGGGACGGCAGCAATGGGATAGTGTAAAACATTGCCAGCGAGGGGCTAGATGGGATAGGTTAGGTTATGTTACGTCACAGACGTATATAATGTTCCCACCGAGAAGTACGGGCCGATACGCCAGGAATGTTGTAAAATACTGCATCAGAGATGTTAGCCTGCCTTACGTTAGGAGATATATCGCTGTAGACGTATATAACATCGCAACCGAGATGTACGGGACGACAGGAACGGGATTCTGTAAAACATTACCAGCGAGGGGCTAGATGGGTTAGGTTAGGTTGTGATACGTTATAAACGTATATAATGTTCCCACCGAGAAGTAGGGGCCGATGTGCCAGGAATGTTGTAAAATACTGTATCCGAGATGTTAGCCTGCCTTAGGTTAGGTATATAACGCTAGAGTCGTATATAATATCCCAACCGAGATGTACCGGACGACAGGAACGGGATTCGGTAAAATATTACCAGCGAGGGGCTAGATGGGTTAGGTTAGGTTATGTTAAGTTATAGACGAGTATAATGTTCCCACGGTGAAGTAGGGGCCGATACGCCAGGAACGGCGTAAAATACTTCATCCGAGCTGTTAGCCTGCCTTAGGTTAGGATATATATTGCTGTAGACGTTTATAATGTCCCAACCGAGACGTACGGGACGGCAGGAATGGGATAGTGTAAAACATTGCCAGCGAGGGGCTAGATGGGATAGGTTAGGTTATGTTACGTTATAGACGTATATAATGTTCCCACCGAGGATTAGAGGCCGATCCTACAGAAATGTTGTATAATACTATATCCGAGAAATTAGCCTGCCTTAGGTTAGGATATATATCGCTGTAGACGTATATAATATCCCAACCGAGATGTACGGGACGTCACGAACGGGATTCTGTAAAACATTGCCAACGAGGGGCTAGATGGGATAGGTTCGGTTATGTTACGTTACAGACGTATATAATGTTCCCACCGAGAAGTATGGACCGATACGCCAGGAATGTTGTAAAATACTATATCCGAGAAGTTAGCCTGCCTTAGGTTAGGATATATATCGCTGTAGACGTTTATAATATCCCAACCGAGATGTACGGGACGACACGAATTGGAATCTGTGAAATATTACCAGCGAGGGGCTAGATGGGTTAGGTTAGGTTTTGTTACGTTATAGACGTGTATAATCTTCCCACCGTGACGTAGGGGCGGATACGCCAGGAATGGCGTAAAATACAGCATCCGAGATGTTAGCCTGCCTTAGGGTAGGACATATAACGCTGTAGACGTATATAATGTCCCAACCGAGACGTACGGGACGACAGGAACGGGATTCTGCAAAACATTACCAGCGAGGGGCTAGATGGGTTAGGTTAGGTTATGTTACGTTATAGACGTATATAATGTTCCCACCGAGAAGTAGAGGCCGATCCTACAGAAATGTTGTAAAATAATATATCCGAGAAATTAGCCTGCCTTAGGTTAGGATATATAACGCTGTAGACGTTTATAATGTCTCATCCGAGACGTACGGGACGACAGGGACGGGATTCTGTAAAATATTACCAGCGAGGGGCTAGATGGGTTAGGATAGGTTGTGATACGTTATAAACGTATATAATGGTCCCACCGAGAAGTAGGGGCCGATATGCCAGGAATGTTGTAAAATACTGCAACCGATATGTTATCCTGCCTTAGGTTAGGATACATAACGCTATAGACGTATATAATATCCCAACCGAGACGTACGGGACGACACGAACGGGATTCTGTAAAACATTACCAGCGAGGGGCTAGATAGGTTAGGTTAGGTTATGTTACGTTATATACGTGTATAATGTTCCCGCCGAGAAGTAGAGCCGATACGCCAGGAATGTTGTAAAATACTGCATCCGAGATGATAGCTTGCCTTAGGTTAGGATATATAACGCTATAGACGTATATAATATCCCAACCGAGATGTACGGGACGACACGAACGGGATTCTGTAAAACATTGCCAACGAGGGGCTAGATGGGATAGGTTAGGTTATGTTACGTTACACACGTATATAATGTTCCCACCGAGAAGTATGGGCCAATACGCCAGGAATGTTGTAATATACTGCATCCGAGATGTTAGCCTGCCTTACGTTAGGATATATATCGCTGTAGACGTATATAACATCCCAACCGAGATGTACGGGACCACACGAACGGGATTCTGTGAAACATTGCCAACGAGGGGCTGGATGGGATAGGTTAGGTTATGTTACGTTATAGACGTATATAATGTTCCCATCGAGAAGTATGGGCCGATACGCCAGGAATGTTGTGAAATACTATATCCGAGAAGTTAGCCTGCCTTAGTTTAGGATATATATCGCTGTAGACGTTTATAATGTCTCACCCGAAACGTACGTGACGACAGGGGCGCGATTCTGTAAAACATTACCAGCGAGGGGCTAGATGGGTTAGGTTAGGTTGTGATACGTTATAGACGTTTATAATGTTCCCCCCGAGAAGTATGGGCCGATACGCCAGGAATGTTGTAAAGTAATGCATCCGAGATGTTAGCCTGCCTTAGGTTAGGATATATATCGCTGTAGACGTTTATAATGTCTCATCCGAGACGTACGGGACGACAGGGACGGGATTCTGTAAAATATTACCAGCGAGGGGCTAGATGGGTTAGGATAGGTTGTGATACGTTATCGACGTATATAATGTTCCCACCGAGAAGTAGGGGCCGATATGCCAGGAATGTTGTAAAATACTATATTCGAGAAGTTAGCCTGCCTTAGGTTAGGATATATATCGCTGTAGACGTTTATAATGTCTCAACCGAGACGTACTGGACGACATTAACGGGATACTGTAAAACATTACCAGCGAGGGGCTGGATGTGTTAGGTTAGGTTATATTAAGTTATAGACGAATATAATGTTCCCACCGAGAAGTAGAGGCCGATGCGCCAGGAATGCTGTAAAATACTGCAACCGAGATAATAGCCTGCATTAGGTTACGATATATAACGCTATAGACGTATATAATATCCCATCCGAGACGTACGGGTCGACAAGAACGGGATTCTGTAAAATATTACCAGCGAGGGCCTAGATGGGTTGGGTTAGGTTATGTTACGTTATAGACGTATATAGTGTTCCCACCGAGAAGTAGGGGCCGATACGGCAGGAATATTGTAAAATACTGCAACCGAGATGTTAGCCTGCCTTAGGTTAGGATACATAACGCTATAGGCGTATATAATATCCCAACCGAGACGTACGGGACGACACGAACGGGATTCTGTAAAACATTACCAGCGAGGGTCTAGATGGGTTAGGTTAGATTATATTACGTTATAGACGTATATAATGTTCCCACCGAGAAGTAGATGCCGATCCTACAGAAATGTTGTTAAATACTATATCCGAGAAGTTAGCCTGCCTTAGGTTAGGATATATAACGCTGTAGACGTATATAATGTCCCAACCGAGACGTACGGGACGTCACGAACGGGATTCTGTAAAACATTGCCAACGAGGGGCTAGATGGGATAGGTTAGGTTATGTTACGTTACACACGTACATAATGTTCCCACCGAGAAGAATAGCCCGATACGCCAGGAATGTTGTAATATACTGCATCCGAGATGTTAGCCTGCCTTAGGTTAGGTATATAACGCTAGAGACGTATATAATATCCCAACCGAGACGTACGGGACGACACGAACGGGATTCTGTGAAATATTACCAGCGAGGGGCTAGATGGGATAGGTTAGGTTATGTTACGTTACAGACGTATATAATGTTCCCACCGAGAAGTATGGGCCGAAACTCCAGGAATGTTGTAAAATACTATATCCGAGAAGTTAGCCTGCCTTAGGTTAGGATATATATCGCTGTAGACGTTTATAATGTCTCATCCGAGACGTACGGGCCGACAGGGACGGGATTCTGTAAAACATTACCAGCGAGGGGGTTGATGGGTTAGGTTAGGTTGTGATACGTTATAGACGTTTATAATGTTCCCACCGAGAAGTATGGGCCGATACGCCAGGAATGTTGTAAAATACTGCATCCGAGATGTTAGCCTGCCTTAGGTTAGGTATATAACGCTAGAGACGTATATAATATCCCAACCGAAATGTACGGGACGACACGAACGGGATTCTGTAAAACATTGCCAACGAGGGGCTAGATGGGATAGGTTAGGTTATGTTAAGTTATAGACGTGTATAGTGTTCCCACGGTGAAGTATGGGCCGATACGCCAGGAATGTTGTAAAATACTGCATCCGAGATGTTAGCCTGCCTTAGGTTAGGTATATAACGCTAGAGACGTATATAATATCCCAACCGAGATGTACGGGACCACACGAACGGGATTCTGTGAAACATTGCCAACGAGGGGCTGGATGGGATAGGTTAGGTTATGTTACGTTATAGACGTATATAATGTTCCCACCGAGAAGTATGGGCCGATACGCCAGGAATGTTGTGAAATACTATATCCGAGAAGTTAGCCTGCCTTAGTTTAGGATATATATCGCTGTAGACGTTTATAATGTCTCACCCGAAACGTACGTGACGACAGGGGCGCGATTCTGTAAAACATTACCAGCGAGGGGCTAGATGGGTTAGGTTAGGTTGTGATACGTTATAGACGTTTATAATGTTCCCCCCGAGAAGTATGGGCCGATACGCCAGGAATGTTGTAAAATAATGCATCCGAGATGTTAGCCTGCCATAGGTTAGGTATATAACGCTAGAGACGTATATAATATCCCAACGGAGGTGTACGGAACGACACGAACGGGATTCTGTAAAACATTGCCAACGAGGGGCTGGATGGGATAGGTTAGGTTATGTTACGTTATAGACGTTTATAATGTTCCCACCGAGAAGTATGGGCCGATAAGCCAGGAATGGAGTAAAATACTTCATCCGAGATGTTAGCCTGCCTTAGGTTAGGATATATATTGCTGTAGACGTTTATAATGTCCCAACCGAGACGTACGGGTCGGCAGGAACGGGATACTGTGAAACATTCCCAGCGAGGGGCTAGATGGGTTAGGTTAGGTTGTGATACGTTATAGACGTATATAATGTTCCCACCGAGAAGTAGCGGGCGATATGCCAGGAATGTTGTAAAATACTGCATTCGAGATGTTAGCCTGCCTTAGGTTAGGATATATATTGCTGTAGACGTTTATAATGTCTCAACCGAGACGTACGGGACGACAGGAACGGGATACTGTAAAACATTACCAGCGAGGGGCTAGATGTGTTAGGTTAGGTTATATTAAGTTATAGACGAATATAATGTTCCCACCGAGAAGTAGAGGCCGATGCGCCAGGAATGCTGTAAAATACTGCAACCGAGATGATAGCCTGCCTTAGGTTACGATATATAACGCTAGAGACGTATATAATATCCCAACCGAGATGTACGGGACGACACGAACGGGATTCTGTAAAACATTGCCAACGAGGGGCTGGATGGGATAGGTTAGGTTATGTTACGTTATAGACGTTTATAATGTTCCCACCGAGAAATATGGGCCGATAAGCCAGGAATGGAGTAAAATACTTCATCCGAGATGATAGCCTGCCTTAGGTTACGATATATAACGCTATAGACGTATATAATATCCCATCCGAGACGTGCGGATCGACAAGAACGGGATTCTGTAAAATATTACCAGCGAGGGGCTAGATGGGTTGGGTTAGGTTATGTTACGTTATAGACGTATATAGTGTTCCCACCGAGAAGTAGGGGCCGATACTCCAAGAATGTTGTAAAATACTGCATCCGAGATGATAGCCTGCCTTAGGTTAGGATATATAACGCTATAGACGTATATAATATCCCAACCGAGATGTACGGGACGTCACGAACGGTATTCCGTAAAACATTACCAGCGAGGGGCTAGATGGGTTAGGTTAGGTTGTGATACATTATAGACGTATATAATGTTCCCACCGAGAAGTAGGGGCCGATATGCCAGGAATGTTGTAAAATACTGCATCCGAGATGATAGCCTGGCTTAGGTTAGGATATATAACGCTGTAGACGTATATAATGTCCCAACCGAGACGTACGGGACGACACGAACGGGATTCTGTAAAACATTACGAGCGAGGGGCTAGATGTGTTAGGTTAGGTTATGTTACGTTATAGACGTGTGTAATGTTCCCACCGTGAAGTAGGGGCCGATACGCCAGGAATGTTGTAAAATACTACATCCGAGATGTTAGCCTGCCTTAGGTTAGGATATATAACGCTATAGACGTATATAACATCCCAACCGAGATGTACGGGACGACAGGAACGGGATTCTGTAAAACATTACCAGCGAGGGGCTAGATGGGTTAGGTTAGGTTGTGGTACGTTATAAACGTATATAATGTTCCCACCGAGAAGTAGGGGCCGATGTGCCAGGAATGTTGTAAAATACTGCATCCGAGATGACAGCTTGCCTTAGGTTAGGTATATAACGCTAGAGACGTATATAATATCCCAACCGAGATGTACCGGACGACACGAACGGGATTCTGTACAATATTACCAGCGAGGGGCTAGATGGGTTAGGTTAGGTTATGTTAACTTATAGACGTGTATAATGTTCCCACGGTGAAGTAGGGGCCGATACGCCAGGAACGGCCTAAAATACTTCATCCGAGCTGTTAGCCTGCCTTAGGTTAGGATATATATTGCTGTAGACGTTTATAATGTCCCAACCGAGACGTACGGGACGGCAGCAATGGGATAGTGTAAAACATTGCCAGCGAGGGGCTAGATGGGATAGGTTAGGTTATGTTACGTCACAGACGTATATAATGTTCCCACCGAGAAGTACGGGCCGATACGCCAGGAATGTTGTAAAATACTGCATCAGAGATGTTAGCCTGCCTTACGTTAGGAGATATATCGCTGTAGACGTATATAACATCGCAACCGAGATGTACGGGACGACAGGAACGGGATTCTGTAAAACATTACCAGCGAGGGGCTAGATGGGTTAGGTTAGGTTGTGATACGTTATAAACGTATATAATGTTCCCACCGAGAAGTAGGGGCCGATGTGCCAGGAATGTTGTAAAATACTGTATCCGAGATGTTAGCCTGCCTTAGGTTAGGTATATAACGCTAGAGTCGTATATAATATCCCAACCGAGATGTACCGGACGACAGGAACGGGATTCGGTAAAATATTACCAGCGAGGGGCTAGATGGGTTAGGTTAGGTTATGTTAAGTTATAGACGAGTATAATGTTCCCACGGTGAAGTAGGGGCCGATACGCCAGGAACGGCGTAAAATACTTCATCCGAGCTGTTAGCCTGCCTTAGGTTAGGATATATATTGCTGTAGACGTTTATAATGTCCCAACCGAGACGTACGGGACGGCAGGAATGGGATAGTGTAAAACATTGCCAGCGAGGGGCTAGATGGGATAGGTTAGGTTATGTTACGTTATAGACGTATATAATGTTCCCACCGAGGATTAGAGGCCGATCCTACAGAAATGTTGTATAATACTATATCCGAGAAATTAGCCTGCCTTAGGTTAGGATATATATCGCTGTAGACGTATATAATATCCCAACCGAGATGTACGGGACGTCACGAACGGGATTCTGTAAAACATTGCCAACGAGGGGCTAGATGGGATAGGTTCGGTTATGTTACGTTACAGACGTATATAATGTTCCCACCGAGAAGTATGGACCGATACGCCAGGAATGTTGTAAAATACTATATCCGAGAAGTTAGCCTGCCTTAGGTTAGGATATATATCGCTGTAGACGTTTATAATATCCCAACCGAGATGTACGGGACGACACGAATTGGAATCTGTGAAATATTACCAGCGAGGGGCTAGATGGGTTAGGTTAGGTTTTGTTACGTTATAGACGTGTATAATCTTCCCACCGTGACGTAGGGGCGGATACGCCAGGAATGGCGTAAAATACAGCATCCGAGATGTTAGCCTGCCTTAGGGTAGGACATATAACGCTGTAGACGTATATAATGTCCCAACCGAAACGTACGGGACGACAGGAACGGGATTCTGCAAAACATTACCAGCGAGGGGCTAGATGGGTTAGGTTAGGTTATGTTACGTTATAGACGTATATAATGTTCCCACCGAGAAGTAGAGGCCGATCCTACAGAAATGTTGTAAAATAATATATCCGAGAAATTAGCCTGCCTTAGGTTAGGATATATAACGCTGTAGACGTTTATAATGTCTCATCCGAGACGTACGGGACGACAGGGACGGGATTCTGTAAAATATTACCAGCGAGGGGCTAGATGGGTTAGGATAGGTTGTGATACGTTATAAACGTATATAATGGTCCCACCGAGAAGTAGGGGCCGATATGCCAGGAATGTTGTAAAATACTGCAACCGATATGTTATCCTGCCTTAGGTTAGGATACATAACGCTATAGACGTATATAATATCCCAACCGAGACGTACGGGACGACACGAACGGGATTCTGTAAAACATTACCAGCGAGGGGCTAGATAGGTTAGGTTAGGTTATGTTACGTTATATACGTGTATAATGTTCCCGCCGAGAAGTAGAGCCGATACGCCAGGAATGTTGTAAAATACTGCATCCGAGATGATAGCTTGCCTTAGGTTAGGATATATAACGCTATAGACGTATATAATATCCCAACCGAGATGTACGGGACGACACGAACGGGATTCTGTAAAACATTGCCAACGAGGGGCTAGATGGGATAGGTTAGGTTATGTTACGTTACACACGTATATAATGTTCCCACCGAGAAGTATGGGCCAATACGCCAGGAATGTTGTAATATACTGCATCCGAGATGTTAGCCTGCCTTACGTTAGGATATATATCGCTGTAGACGTATATAACATCCCAACCGAGATGTACGGGACCACACGAACGGGATTCTGTGAAACATTGCCAACGAGGGGCTGGATGGGATAGGTTAGGTTATGTTACGTTATAGACGTATATAATGTTCCCATCGAGAAGTATGGGCCGATACGCCAGGAATGTTGTGAAATACTATATCCGAGAAGTTAGCCTGCCTTAGTTTAGGATATATATCGCTGTAGACGTTTATAATGTCTCACCCGAAACGTACGTGACGACAGGGGCGCGATTCTGTAAAACATTACCAGCGAGGGGCTAGATGGGTTAGGTTAGGTTGTGATACGTTATAGACGTTTATAATGTTCCCCCCGAGAAGTATGGGCCGATACGCCAGGAATGTTGTAAAGTAATGCATCCGAGATGTTAGCCTGCCTTAGGTTAGGATATATATCGCTGTAGACGTTTATAATGTCTCATCCGAGACGTACGGGACGACAGGGACGGGATTCTGTAAAATATTACCAGCGAGGGGCTAGATGGGTTAGGATAGGTTGTGATACGTTATCGACGTATATAATGTTCCCACCGAGAAGTAGGGGCCGATATGCCAGGAATGTTGTAAAATACTATATTCGAGAAGTTAGCCTGCCTTAGGTTAGGATATATATCGCTGTAGACGTTTATAATGTCTCAACCGAGACGTACTGGACGACATTAACGGGATACTGTAAAACATTACCAGCGAGGGGCTGGATGTGTTAGGTTAGGTTATATTAAGTTATAGACGAATATAATGTTCCCACCGAGAAGTAGAGGCCGATGCGCCAGGAATGCTGTAAAATACTGCAACCGAGATAATAGCCTGCATTAGGTTACGATATATAACGCTATAGACGTATATAATATCCCATCCGAGACGTACGGGTCGACAAGAACGGGATTCTGTAAAATATTACCAGCGAGGGCCTAGATGGGTTGGGTTAGGTTATGTTACGTTATAGACGTATATAGTGTTCCCACCGAGAAGTAGGGGCCGATACGGCAGGAATATTGTAAAATACTGCAACCGAGATGTTAGCCTGCCTTAGGTTAGGATACATAACGCTATAGGCGTATATAATATCCCAACCGAGACGTACGGGACGACACGAACGGGATTCTGTAAAACATTACCAGCGAGGGTCTAGATGGGTTAGGTTAGATTATATTACGTTATAGACGTATATAATGTTCCCACCGAGAAGTAGATGCCGATCCTACAGAAATGTTGTTAAATACTATATCCGAGAAGTTAGCCTGCCTTAGGTTAGGATATATAACGCTGTAGACGTATATAATGTCCCAACCGAGACGTACGGGACGTCACGAACGGGATTCTGTAAAACATTGCCAACGAGGGGCTAGATGGGATAGGTTAGGTTATGTTACGTTACACACGTACATAATGTTCCCACCGAGAAGAATAGCCCGATACGCCAGGAATGTTGTAATATACTGCATCCGAGATGTTAGCCTGCCTTAGGTTAGGTATATAACGCTAGAGACGTATATAATATCCCAACCGAGACGTACGGGACGACACGAACGGGATTCTGTGAAATATTACCAGCGAGGGGCTAGATGGGATAGGTTAGGTTATGTTACGTTACAGACGTATATAATGTTCCCACCGAGAAGTATGGGCCGAAACTCCAGGAATGTTGTAAAATACTATATCCGAGAAGTTAGCCTGCCTTAGGTTAGGATATATATCGCTGTAGACGTTTATAATGTCTCATCCGAGACGTACGGGCCGACAGGGACGGGATTCTGTAAAACATTACCAGCGAGGGGGTTGATGGGTTAGGTTAGGTTGTGATACGTTATAGACGTTTATAATGTTCCCACCGAGAAGTATGGGCCGATACGCCAGGAATGTTGTAAAATACTGCATCCGAGATGTTAGCCTGCCTTAGGTTAGGTATATAACGCTAGAGACGTATATAATATCCCAACCGAAATGTACGGGACGACACGAACGGGATTCTGTAAAACATTGCCAACGAGGGGCTAGATGGGATAGGTTAGGTTATGTTAAGTTATAGACGTGTATAGTGTTCCCACGGTGAAGTATGGGCCGATACGCCAGGAATGTTGTAAAATACTGCATCCGAGATGTTAGCCTGCCTTAGGTTAGGTATATAACGCTAGAGACGTATATAATATCCCAACCGAGATGTACGGGACCACACGAACGGGATTCTGTGAAACATTGCCAACGAGGGGCTGGATGGGATAGGTTAGGTTATGTTACGTTATAGACGTATATAATGTTCCCACCGAGAAGTATGGGCCGATACGCCAGGAATGTTGTGAAATACTATATCCGAGAAGTTAGCCTGCCTTAGTTTAGGATATATATCGCTGTAGACGTTTATAATGTCTCACCCGAAACGTACGTGACGACAGGGGCGCGATTCTGTAAAACATTACCAGCGAGGGGCTAGATGGGTTAGGTTAGGTTGTGATACGTTATAGACGTTTATAATGTTCCCCCCGAGAAGTATGGGCCGATACGCCAGGAATGTTGTAAAATAATGCATCCGAGATGTTAGCCTGCCATAGGTTAGGTATATAACGCTAGAGACGTATATAATATCCCAACGGAGGTGTACGGGACGACACGAACGGGATTCTGTAAAACATTGCCAACGAGGGGCTGGATGGGATAGGTTAGGTTATGTTACGTTATAGACGTTTATAATGTTCCCACCGAGAAGTATGGGCCTATAAGCCAGGAATGGAGTAAAATACTTCATCCGAGATGTTAGCCTGCCTTAGGTTAGGATATATATTGCTGTAGACGTTTATAATGTCCCAACCGAGACGTACGGGTCGGCAGGAACGGGATACTGTGAAACATTCCCAGCGAGGGGCTAGATGGGTTAGGTTAGGTTGTGATACGTTATAGACGTATATAATGTTCCCACCGAGAAGTAGCGGGCGATATGCCAGGAATGTTGTAAAATACTGCATTCGAGATGTTAGCCTGCCTTAGGTTAGGATATATATTGCTGTAGACGTTTATAATGTCTCAACCGAGACGTACGGGACGACAGGAACGGGATACTGTAAAACATTACCAGCGAGGGGCTAGATGTGTTAGGTTAGGTTATATTAAGTTATAGACGAATATAATGTTCCCACCGAGAAGTAGAGGCCGATGCGCCAGGAATGCTGTAAAATACTGCAACCGAGATGATAGCCTGCCTTAGGTTACGATATATAACGCTATAGACGTATATAATATCCCATCCGAGACGTACGGGTCGACAAGAACGGGATTCTGTAAAATATTACCAGCGAGGGGCTAGATGGGTTGGGTTAGGTTATGTTACGTTATAGACGTATATAGTGTTCCCACCGAGAAGTAGGGGCCGATACGGCAGGAATATTGTAAAATACTGCAACCGAGATGTTAGCCTGCCTTAGGTTAGGATACATAACGCTATAGGCGTATATAATATCCCAACCGAGACGTACGGGACGACACGAACGGGATTCTGTAAAACATTACCAGCGAGGGTCTAGATGGGTTAGGTTAGATTATATTACGTTATAGACGTATATAATGTTCCCACCGAGAAGTAGATGCCGATCCTACAGAAATGTTGTTAAATACTATATCCGAGAAGTTAGCCTGCCTTAGGTTAGGATATATATCGCTGTAGACGTTTATAATGTCTCATCCGAGACGTACGGGCCGACAGGGACGGGATTCTGTAAAACATTACCAGCGAGGGGGTTGATGGGTTAGGTTAGGTTGTGATACGTTATAGACGTTTATAATGTTCCCATCGAGAAGTATGGGCCGATACGCCAGGAATGTTGTAAAATACTGCATCCGAGATGTTAGCCTGCCTTAGGTTAGGTATATAACGCTAGAGACGTATATAATATCCCAACCGAAATGTACGGGACGACACGAACGGGATTCTGTAAAACATTGCCAACGAGGGGCTAGATGGGATAGGTTAGGTTATGTTAAGTTATAGACGTGTATAATGTTCCCACGGTGAAGTATGGGCCGATACGCCAGGAATGTTGTAAAATACTGCATCCGAGATGTTAGCCTGCCTTAGGTTAGGTATATAACGCTAGAGACGTATATAATATCCCAACGGAGATGTACGGGACGACACGAACGGGATTCTGTAAAACATTGCCAACGAGGGGCTAGATGGGATAGGTTAGGTTATGTTACGTTATAGACGTTTATAAAGTTCCCACGGTGAAGTAGGGGCCGATACGCCAGGAATGGAATAAAATACTTCATCCGAGATGTTAGCCTGCCTTAGGTTAGGAAATATATTGCTGTAGACGTTTATAATGTTCCAACCGAAACGTACGGGACGGCAGGAACGGGATACTGTAAAACATTACCAGCCAGGGGCTAGATGGGTTAGGTTAGGTTGTGATACGTTATAGAAGTATATAATGTTCCCACCGAGAAATAGTGGCCGATATGCCAGGAATATTGTAAAATACTGCATTCGAGATGTTAGCCTGCCTTAGGTTAGGATATATATTGCTGTAGACGTTTATAATGTCTCAACCGGGACGTACGGGACGACAGGAACGGGATACTGGAAAACATTACCAGCGAGGGGCTAGATGTGTTAGGTTAGGTTATATTACGTTATAGACGAATATAATGTTCCCACCGAGAAGTAGAGGCCGATGCGCCAGGAATGCTGTAAAATACTGCATCCGAGATGATAGCCTGCCTTAGGTTACGATATATAACGCTATAGACGTATATAATATCCCATCCGAGACGTGCGGGTCGACAAGAACGGGATTCTGTAAAATATTACCAGCGAGGGGCTAGATGGGTTGGGTTAGGTTATGTTACGTTATAGACGTATATAGTGTTCCCACCGAGAAGTAGGGGCCGATACTCCAAGAATGTTGTAAAATACTGCATCCGAGATGATAGCCTGCCTTAGGTTAGGATATATAACGCTATAGACGTATATAATATCCCAACCGAGATGTACGGGACGTCACGAACGGTATTCTGTAAAACATTACCAGCGAGGGGCTAGATGGGTTAGGTTAGGTTGTGATACATTATAGACGTATATAATGTTCCCACCGAGAAGTAGGGGCCGATATGCCAGGAATGTTGTAAAATACTGCATCCGAGATGATAGCCTGGCTTAGGTTAGGATATATAACGCTGTAGACGTATATAATGTCCCAACCGAGACGTACGGGACGACACGAACGGGATTCTGTAAAACATTACGAGCGAGGGGCTAGATGTGTTAGGTTAGGTTATGTTACGTTATAGACGTGTGTAATGTTCCCACCGTGAAGTAGGGGCCGATACGCCAGGAATGTTGTAAAATACTACATCCGAGATGTTAGCCTGCCTTAGGTTAGGATATATAACGCTATAGACGTATATAACATCCCAACCGAGATGTACGGGACGACAGGAACGGGATTCTGTAAAACATTACCAGCGAGGGGCTAGATGGGTTAGGTTAGGTTGTGGTACGTTATAAACGTATATAATGTTCCCACCGAGAAGTAGGGGCCGATGTGCCAGGAATGTTGTAAAATACTGCATGCGAGATAACAGCTTGCCTTAGGTTAGGTATATAACGCTAGAGACGTATATAATATCCCAACCGAGATGTACCGGACGACAGGAACGGGATTCGGTAAAATATTACCAGCGAGGGGCTAGATGGGTTAGGTTAGGTTATGTTAAGTTATAGACGAGTATAATGTTCCCACGGTGAAGTAGGGGCCGATACGCCAGGAACGGCGTAAAATACTTCATCCGAGCTGTTAGCCTGCCTTAGGTTAGGATATATATTGCTGTAGACGTTTATAATGTCCCAACCGAGACGTACGGGACGGCAGGAATGGGATAGTGTAAGACATTGCCAGCGAGGGTCTAGATGGGATAGGTTAGGTTATGTTACGTTATAGACGTATATAATGTTCCCACCGAGGATTAGAGGCCGATCCTACAGAAATGTTGTATAATACTATATCCGAGAAATTAGCCTGCCTTAGGTTAGGATATATATCGCTGTAGACGTATATAATATCCCAACCGAGATGTACGGGACGTCACGAACGGGATTCTGCAAAACATTACCAGCGAGGGGCTAGATAGGTTAGGTTAGGTTATGTTACGTTATAGACGTGTATAATGTTCCCGCCGAGAAGTAGAGCCGATACGCCAGGAATGTTGTAAAATACTGCATCCGAGATGTTAGCCTGCCTTAGGTTAGGATATATAACGCTATAGACGTATATAATATCCCAACCGAGATGTACGGGACGACACGAACGGGATTCTGTAAAACATTACCAGCGAGGGGCTGGATGGGTTAGGTTAGGTTATGTTACGTTATAGACGTGTATAATGTTCCCACCGAGAAGTAGAGCCGATACGCTAGGAATGTTGTAAAATGCTGCATCCGATATGTTAGCCTGCCTTAGGTTAGGATATATAACGCTATAGACGTATATAATATCCCAACCGAGATGTACGGGACGACACGAACGGGATTCTGTAAAATATTACCAGCGAGGGCCTAGATGGGTTGGGTTAGGTTATGTTACGTTATAGACGTATATAGTGTTCCCACCGAGAAGTAGGGGCCGATACGGCAGGAATATTGTAAAATACTGCAACCGAGATGTTAGCCTGCCTTAGGTTAGGATACATAACGCTATAGGCGTATATAATATCCCAACCGAGACGTACGGGACGACACGAACGGGATTCTGTAAAACATTACCAGCGAGGGTCTAGATGGGTTAGGTTAGATTATATTACGTTATAGACGTATATAATGTTCCCACCGAGAAGTAGATGCCGATCCTACAGAAATGTTGTTAAATACTATATCCGAGAAGTTAGCCTGCCTTAGGTTAGGATATATAACGCTGTAGACGTATATAATGTCCCAACCGAGACGTACGGGACGTCACGAACGGGATTCTGTAAAACATTGCCAACGAGGGGCTAGATGGGATAGGTTAGGTTATGTTACGTTACACACGTACATAATGTTCCCACCGAGAAGAATAGCCCGATACGCCAGGAATGTTGTAATATACTGCATCCGAGATGTTAGCCTGCCTTAGGTTAGGTATATAACGCTAGAGACGTATATAATATCCCAACCGAGACGTACGGGACGACACGAACGGGATTCTGTGAAATATTACCAGCGAGGGGCTAGATGGGATAGGTTAGGTTATGTTACGTTACAGACGTATATAATGTTCCCACCGAGAAGTATGGGCCGAAACTCCAGGAATGTTGTAAAATACTATATCCGAGAAGTTAGCCTGCCTTAGGTTAGGATATATATCGCTGTAGACGTTTATAATGTCTCATCCGAGACGTACGGGCCGACAGGGACGGGATTCTGTAAAACATTACCAGCGAGGGGGTTGATGGGTTAGGTTAGGTTGTGATACGTTATAGACGTTTATAATGTTCCCACCGAGAAGTATGGGCCGATACGCCAGGAATGTTGTAAAATACTGCATCCGAGATGTTAGCCTGCCTTAGGTTAGGTATATAACGCTAGAGACGTATATAATATCCCAACCGAAATGTACGGGACGACACGAACGGGATTCTGTAAAACATTGCCAACGAGGGGCTAGATGGGATAGGTTAGGTTATGTTAAGTTATAGACGTGTATAGTGTTCCCACGGTGAAGTATGGGCCGATACGCCAGGAATGTTGTAAAATACTGCATCCGAGATGTTAGCCTGCCTTAGGTTAGGTATATAACGCTAGAGACGTATATAATATCCCAACCGAGATGTACGGGACCACACGAACGGGATTCTGTGAAACATTGCCAACGAGGGGCTGGATGGGATAGGTTAGGTTATGTTACGTTATAGACGTATATAATGTTCCCACCGAGAAGTATGGGCCGATACGCCAGGAATGTTGTGAAATACTATATCCGAGAAGTTAGCCTGCCTTAGTTTAGGATATATATCGCTGTAGACGTTTATAATGTCTCACCCGAAACGTACGTGACGACAGGGGCGCGATTCTGTAAAACATTACCAGCGAGGGGCTAGATGGGTTAGGTTAGGTTGTGATACGTTATAGACGTTTATAATGTTCCCCCCGAGAAGTATGGGCCGATACGCCAGGAATGTTGTAAAATAATGCATCCGAGATGTTAGCCTGCCATAGGTTAGGTATATAACGCTAGAGACGTATATAATATCCCAACGGAGGTGTACGGGACGACACGAACGGGATTCTGTAAAACATTGCCAACGAGGGGCTGGATGGGATAGGTTAGGTTATGTTACGTTATAGACGTTTATAATGTTCCCACCGAGAAGTATGGGCCGATAAGCCAGGAATGGAGTAAAATACTTCATCCGAGATGTTAGCCTGCCTTAGGTTAGGATATATATTGCTGTAGACGTTTATAATGTCCCAACCGAGACGTACGGGTCGGCAGGAACGGGATACTGTGAAACATTCCCAGCGAGGGGCTAGATGGGTTAGGTTAGGTTGTGATACGTTATAGACGTATATAATGTTCCCACCGAGAAGTAGCGGGCGATATGCCAGGAATGTTGTAAAATACTGCATTCGAGATGTTAGCCTGCCTTAGGTTAGGATATATATTGCTGTAGACGTTTATAATGTCTCAACCGAGACGTACGGGACGACAGGAACGGGATACTGTAAAACATTACCAGCGAGGGGCTAGATGTGTTAGGTTAGGTTATATTAAGTTATAGACGAATATAATGTTCCCACCGAGAAGTAGAGGCCGATGCGCCAGGAATGCTGTAAAATACTGCAACCGAGATGATAGCCTGCCTTAGGTTACGATATATAACGCTATAGACGTATATAATATCCCATCCGAGACGTACGGGTCGACAAGAACGGGATTCTGTAAAATATTACCAGCGAGGGGCTAGATGGGTTGGGTTAGGTTATGTTACGTTATAGACGTATATAGTGTTCCCACCGAGAAGTAGGGGCCGATACGGCAGGAATATTGTAAAATACTGCAACCGAGATGTTAGCCTGCCTTAGGTTAGGATACATAACGCTATAGGCGTATATAATATCCCAACCGAGACGTACGGGACGACACGAACGGGATTCTGTAAAACATTACCAGCGAGGGTCTAGATGGGTTAGGTTAGATTATATTACGTTATAGACGTATATAATGTTCCCACCGAGAAGTAGATGCCGATCCTACAGAAATGTTGTTAAATACTATATCCGAGAAGTTAGCCTGCCTTAGGTTAGGATATATATCGCTGTAGACGTTTATAATGTCTCATCCGAGACGTACGGGCTGACAGGGACGGGATTCTGTAAAACATTACCAGCGAGGGGGTTGATGGGTTAGGTTAGGTTGTGATACGTTATAGACGTTTATAATGTTCCCATCGAGAAGTATGGGCCGATACGCCAGGAATGTTGTAAAATACTGCATCCGAGATGTTAGCCTGCCTTAGGTTAGGTATATAACGCTAGAGACGTATATAATATCCCAACCGAAATGTACGGGACGACACGAACGGGATTCTGTAAAACATTGCCAACGAGGGGCTAGATGGGATAGGTTAGGTTATGTTAAGTTATAGACGTGTATAATGTTCCCACGGTGAAGTATGGGCCGATACGCCAGGAATGTTGTAAAATACTGCATCCGAGATGTTAGCCTGCCTTAGGTTAGGTATATAACGCTAGAGACGTATATAATATCCCAACGGAGATGTACGGGACGACACGAACGGGATTCTGTAAAACATTGCCAACGAGGGGCTAGATGGGATAGGTTAGGTTATGTTACGTTATAGACGTTTATAAAGTTCCCACGGTGAAGTAGGGGCCGATACGCCAGGAATGGAATAAAATACTTCATCCGAGATGTTAGCCTGCCTTAGGTTAGGAAATATATTGCTGTAGACGTTTATAATGTTCCAACCGAAACGTACGGGACGGCAGGAACGGGATACTGTAAAACATTACCAGCCAGGGGCTAGATGGGTTAGGTTAGGTTGTGATACGTTATAGAAGTATATAATGTTCCCACCGAGAAATAGTGGCCGATATGCCAGGAATATTGTAAAATACTGCATTCGAGATGTTAGCCTGCCTTAGGTTAGGATATATATTGCTGTAGACGTTTATAATGTCTCAACCGGGACGTACGGGACGACAGGAACGGGATACTGGAAAACATTACCAGCGAGGGGCTAGATGTGTTAGGTTAGGTTATATTACGTTATAGACGAATATAATGTTCCCACCGAGAAGTAGAGGCCGATGCGCCAGGAATGCTGTAAAATACTGCATCCGAGATGATAGCCTGCCTTAGGTTACGATATATAACGCTATAGACGTATATAATATCCCATCCGAGACGTGCGGGTCGACAAGAACGGGATTCTGTAAAATATTACCAGCGAGGGGCTAGATGGGTTGGGTTAGGTTATGTTACGTTATAGACGTATATAGTGTTCCCACCGAGAAGTAGGGGCCGATACTCCAAGAATGTTGTAAAATACTGCATCCGAGATGATAGCCTGCCTTAGGTTAGGATATATAACGCTATAGACGTATATAATATCCCAACCGAGATGTACGGGACGTCACGAACGGTATTCTGTAAAACATTACCAGCGAGGGGCTAGATGGGTTAGGTTAGGTTGTGATACATTATAGACGTATATAATGTTCCCACCGAGAAGTAGGGGCCGATATGCCAGGAATGTTGTAAAATACTGCATCCGAGATGATAGCCTGGCTTAGGTTAGGATATATAACGCTGTAGACGTATATAATGTCCCAACCGAGACGTACGGGACGACACGAACGGGATTCTGTAAAACATTACGAGCGAGGGGCTAGATGTGTTAGGTTAGGTTATGTTACGTTATAGACGTGTGTAATGTTCCCACCGTGAAGTAGGGGCCGATACGCCAGGAATGTTGTAAAATACTACATCCGAGATGTTAGCCTGCCTTAGGTTAGGATATATAACGCTATAGACGTATATAACATCCCAACCGAGATGTACGGGACGACAGGAACGGGATTCTGTAAAACATTACCAGCGAGGGGCTAGATGGGTTAGGTTAGGTTGTGGTACGTTATAAACGTATATAATGTTCCCACCGAGAAGTAGGGGCCGATGTGCCAGGAATGTTGTAAAATACTGCATCCGAGATAACAGCTTGCCTTAGGTTAGGTATATAACGCTAGAGACGTATATAATATCCCAACCGAGATGTACCGGACGACAGGAACGGGATTCGGTAAAATATTACCAGCGAGGGGCTAGATGGGTTAGGTTAGGTTATGTTAAGTTATAGACGAGTATAATGTTCCCACGGTGAAGTAGGGGCCGATACGCCAGGAACGGCGTAAAATACTTCATCCGAGCTGTTAGCCTGCCTTAGGTTAGGATATATATTGCTGTAGACGTTTATAATGTCCCAACCGAGACGTACGGGACGGCAGGAATGGGATAGTGTAAGACATTGCCAGCGAGGGTCTAGATGGGATAGGTTAGGTTATGTTACGTTATAGACGTATATAATGTTCCCACCGAGGATTAGAGGCCGATCCTACAGAAATGTTGTATAATACTATATCCGAGAAATTAGCCTGCCTTAGGTTAGGATATATATCGCTGTAGACGTATATAATATCCCAACCGAGATGTACGGGACGTCACGAACGGGATTCTGCAAAACATTACCAGCGAGGGGCTAGATAGGTTAGGTTAGGTTATGTTACGTTATAGACGTGTATAATGTTCCCGCCGAGAAGTAGAGCCGATACGCCAGGAATGTTGTAAAATACTGCATCCGAGATGTTAGCCTGCCTTAGGTTAGGATATATAACGCTATAGACGTATATAATATCCCAACCGAGATGTACGGGACGACACGAACGGGATTCTGTAAAACATTACCAGCGAGGGGCTGGATGGGTTAGGTTAGGTTATGTTACGTTATAGACGTGTATAATGTTCCCACCGAGAAGTAGAGCCGATACGCTAGGAATGTTGTAAAATGCTGCATCCGATATGTTAGCCTGCCTTAGGTTAGGATATATAACGCTATAGACGTATATAATATCCCAACCGAGATGTACGGGACGACACGAACGGGATTCTGTAAAATATTACCAGCGAGGGCCTAGATGGGTTGGGTTAGGTTATGTTACGTTATAGACGTATATAGTGTTCCCACCGAGAAGTAGGGGCCGATACGGCAGGAATATTGTAAAATACTGCAACCGAGATGTTAGCCTGCCTTAGGTTAGGATACATAACGCTATAGGCGTATATAATATCCCAACCGAGACGTACGGGACGACACGAACGGGATTCTGTAAAACATTACCAGCGAGGGTCTAGATGGGTTAGGTTAGATTATATTACGTTATAGACGTATATAATGTTCCCACCGAGAAGTAGATGCCGATCCTACAGAAATGTTGTTAAATACTATATCCGAGAAGTTAGCCTGCCTTAGGTTAGGATATATAACGCTGTAGACGTATATAATGTCCCAACCGAGACGTACGGGACGTCACGAACGGGATTCTGTAAAACATTGCCAACGAGGGGCTAGATGGGATAGGTTAGGTTATGTTACGTTACACACGTACATAATGTTCCCACCGAGAAGAATAGCCCGATACGCCAGGAATGTTGTAATATACTGCATCCGAGATGTTAGCCTGCCTTAGGTTAGGTATATAACGCTAGAGACGTATATAATATCCCAACCGAGACGTACGGGACGACACGAACGGGATTCTGTGAAATATTACCAGCGAGGGGCTAGATGGGATAGGTTAGGTTATGTTACGTTACAGACGTATATAATGTTCCCACCGAGAAGTATGGGCCGAAACTCCAGGAATGTTGTAAAATACTATATCCGAGAAGTTAGCCTGCCTTAGGTTAGGATATATATCGCTGTAGACGTTTATAATGTCTCATCCGAGACGTACGGGCCGACAGGGACGGGATTCTGTAAAACATTACCAGCGAGGGGGTTGATGGGTTAGGTTAGGTTGTGATACGTTATAGACGTTTATAATGTTCCCACCGAGAAGTATGGGCCGATACGCCAGGAATGTTGTAAAATACTGCATCCGAGATGTTAGCCTGCCTTAGGTTAGGTATATAACGCTAGAGACGTATATAATATCCCAACCGAAATGTACGGGACGACACGAACGGGATTCTGTAAAACATTGCCAACGAGGGGCTAGATGGGATAGGTTAGGTTATGTTAAGTTATAGACGTGTATAGTGTTCCCACGGTGAAGTATGGGCCGATACGCCAGGAATGTTGTAAAATACTGCATCCGAGATGTTAGCCTGCCTTAGGTTAGGTATATAACGCTAGAGACGTATATAATATCCCAACCGAGATGTACGGGACCACACGAACGGGATTCTGTGAAACATTGCCAACGAGGGGCTGGATGGGATAGGTTAGGTTATGTTACGTTATAGACGTATATAATGTTCCCACCGAGAAGTATGGGCCGATACGCCAGGAATGTTGTGAAATACTATATCCGAGAAGTTAGCCTGCCTTAGTTTAGGATATATATCGCTGTAGACGTTTATAATGTCTCACCCGAAACGTACGTGACGACAGGGGCGCGATTCTGTAAAACATTACCAGCGAGGGGCTAGATGGGTTAGGTTAGGTTGTGATACGTTATAGACGTTTATAATGTTCCCCCCGAGAAGTATGGGCCGATACGCCAGGAATGTTGTAAAATAATGCATCCGAGATGTTAGCCTGCCATAGGTTAGGTATATAACGCTAGAGACGTATATAATATCCCAACGGAGGTGTACGGGACGACACGAACGGGATTCTGTAAAACATTGCCAACGAGGGGCTGGATGGGATAGGTTAGGTTATGTTACGTTATAGACGTTTATAATGTTCCCACCGAGAAGTATGGGCCGATAAGCCAGGAATGGAGTAAAATACTTCATCCGAGATGTTAGCCTGCCTTAGGTTAGGATATATATTGCTGTAGACGTTTATAATGTCCCAACCGAGACGTACGGGTCGGCAGGAACGGGATACTGTGAAACATTCCCAGCGAGGGGCTAGATGGGTTAGGTTAGGTTGTGATACGTTATAGACGTATATAATGTTCCCACCGAGAAGTAGCGGGCGATATGCCAGGAATGTTGTAAAATACTGCATTCGAGATGTTAGCCTGCCTTAGGTTAGGATATATATTGCTGTAGACGTTTATAATGTCTCAACCGAGACGTACGGGACGACAGGAACGGGATACTGTAAAACATTACCAGCGAGGGGCTAGATGTGTTAGGTTAGGTTATATTAAGTTATAGACGAATATAATGTTCCCACCGAGAAGTAGAGGCCGATGCGCCAGGAATGCTGTAAAATACTGCAACCGAGATGATAGCCTGCCTTAGGTTACGATATATAACGCTATAGACGTATATAATATCCCATCCGAGACGTACGGGTCGACAAGAACGGGATTCTGTAAAATATTACCAGCGAGGGGCTAGATGGGTTGGGTTAGGTTATGTTACGTTATAGACGTATATAGTGTTCCCACCGAGAAGTAGGGGCCGATACGGCAGGAATATTGTAAAATACTGCAACCGAGATGTTAGCCTGCCTTAGGTTAGGATACATAACGCTATAGGCGTATATAATATCCCAACCGAGACGTACGGGACGACACGAACGGGATTCTGTAAAACATTACCAGCGAGGGTCTAGATGGGTTAGGTTAGATTATATTACGTTATAGACGTATATAATGTTCCCACCGAGAAGTAGATGCCGATCCTACAGAAATGTTGTTAAATACTATATCCGAGAAGTTAGCCTGCCTTAGGTTAGGATATATATCGCTGTAGACGTTTATAATGTCTCATCCGAGACGTACGGGCTGACAGGGACGGGATTCTGTAAAACATTACCAGCGAGGGGGTTGATGGGTTAGGTTAGGTTGTGATACGTTATAGACGTTTATAATGTTCCCATCGAGAAGTATGGGCCGATACGCCAGGAATGTTGTAAAATACTGCATCCGAGATGTTAGCCTGCCTTAGGTTAGGTATATAACGCTAGAGACGTATATAATATCCCAACCGAAATGTACGGGACGACACGAACGGGATTCTGTAAAACATTGCCAACGAGGGGCTAGATGGGATAGGTTAGGTTATGTTAAGTTATAGACGTGTATAATGTTCCCACGGTGAAGTATGGGCCGATACGCCAGGAATGTTGTAAAATACTGCATCCGAGATGTTAGCCTGCCTTAGGTTAGGTATATAACGCTAGAGACGTATATAATATCCCAACGGAGATGTACGGGACGACACGAACGGGATTCTGTAAAACATTGCCAACGAGGGGCTAGATGGGATAGGTTAGGTTATGTTACGTTATAGACGTTTATAAAGTTCCCACGGTGAAGTAGGGGCCGATACGCCAGGAATGGAATAAAATACTTCATCCGAGATGTTAGCCTGCCTTAGGTTAGGAAATATATTGCTGTAGACGTTTATAATGTTCCAACCGAAACGTACGGGACGGCAGGAACGGGATACTGTAAAACATTACCAGCCAGGGGCTAGATGGGTTAGGTTAGGTTGTGATACGTTATAGAAGTATATAATGTTCCCACCGAGAAATAGTGGCCGATATGCCAGGAATATTGTAAAATACTGCATTCGAGATGTTAGCCTGCCTTAGGTTAGGATATATATTGCTGTAGACGTTTATAATGTCTCAACCGGGACGTACGGGACGACAGGAACGGGATACTGGAAAACATTACCAGCGAGGGGCTAGATGTGTTAGGTTAGGTTATATTACGTTATAGACGAATATAATGTTCCCACCGAGAAGTAGAGGCCGATGCGCCAGGAATGCTGTAAAATACTGCATCCGAGATGATAGCCTGCCTTAGGTTACGATATATAACGCTATAGACGTATATAATATCCCATCCGAGACGTGCGGGTCGACAAGAACGGGATTCTGTAAAATATTACCAGCGAGGGGCTAGATGGGTTGGGTTAGGTTATGTTACGTTATAGACGTATATAGTGTTCCCACCGAGAAGTAGGGGCCGATACTCCAAGAATGTTGTAAAATACTGCATCCGAGATGATAGCCTGCCTTAGGTTAGGATATATAACGCTATAGACGTATATAATATCCCAACCGAGATGTACGGGACGTCACGAACGGTATTCTGTAAAACATTACCAGCGAGGGGCTAGATGGGTTAGGTTAGGTTGTGATACATTATAGACGTATATAATGTTCCCACCGAGAAGTAGGGGCCGATATGCCAGGAATGTTGTAAAATACTGCATCCGAGATGATAGCCTGGCTTAGGTTAGGATATATAACGCTGTAGACGTATATAATGTCCCAACCGAGACGTACGGGACGACACGAACGGGATTCTGTAAAACATTACGAGCGAGGGGCTAGATGTGTTAGGTTAGGTTATGTTACGTTATAGACGTGTGTAATGTTCCCACCGTGAAGTAGGGGCCGATACGCCAGGAATGTTGTAAAATACTACATCCGAGATGTTAGCCTGCCTTAGGTTAGGATATATAACGCTATAGACGTATATAACATCCCAACCGAGATGTACGGGACGACAGGAACGGGATTCTGTAAAACATTACCAGCGAGGGGCTAGATGGGTTAGGTTAGGTTGTGGTACGTTATAAACGTATATAATGTTCCCACCGAGAAGTAGGGGCCGATGTGCCAGGAATGTTGTAAAATACTGCATCCGAGATAACAGCTTGCCTTAGGTTAGGTATATAACGCTAGAGACGTATATAATATCCCAACCGAGATGTACCGGACGACAGGAACGGGATTCGGTAAAATATTACCAGCGAGGGGCTAGATGGGTTAGGTTAGGTTATGTTAAGTTATAGACGAGTATAATGTTCCCACGGTGAAGTAGGGGCCGATACGCCAGGAACGGCGTAAAATACTTCATCCGAGCTGTTAGCCTGCCTTAGGTTAGGATATATATTGCTGTAGACGTTTATAATGTCCCAACCGAGACGTACGGGACGGCAGGAATGGGATAGTGTAAGACATTGCCAGCGAGGGTCTAGATGGGATAGGTTAGGTTATGTTACGTTATAGACGTATATAATGTTCCCACCGAGGATTAGAGGCCGATCCTACAGAAATGTTGTATAATACTATATCCGAGAAATTAGCCTGCCTTAGGTTAGGATATATATCGCTGTAGACGTATATAATATCCCAACCGAGATGTACGGGACGTCACGAACGGGATTCTGCAAAACATTACCAGCGAGGGGCTAGATAGGTTAGGTTAGGTTATGTTACGTTATAGACGTGTATAATGTTCCCGCCGAGAAGTAGAGCCGATACGCCAGGAATGTTGTAAAATACTGCATCCGAGATGTTAGCCTGCCTTAGGTTAGGATATATAACGCTATAGACGTATATAATATCCCAACCGAGATGTACGGGACGACACGAACGGGATTCTGTAAAACATTACCAGCGAGGGGCTGGATGGGTTAGGTTAGGTTATGTTACGTTATAGACGTGTATAATGTTCCCACCGAGAAGTAGAGCCGATACGCTAGGAATGTTGTAAAATGCTGCATCCGATATGTTAGCCTGCCTTAGGTTAGGATATATAACGCTATAGACGTATATAATATCCCAACCGAGATGTACGGGACGACACGAACGGGATTCTGTAAAACATTACCAGCGAGGGGCTAGATGGGTTAGGTTAGGTTATGTTACGTTATAGACGTATATAATGTTCCCACCGAGAAGTAGAGGCCGATCCTACAGAAATGTTGTAAAATAATATATCCGAGAAATTAGCCTGCCTTAGGTTAGGATATATATCGCTGTAGACGTTTATAATGTCTCATCCGAGACGTACGGGACGACAGGGACGGGATTCTGTAAAATATTACCAGCGAGGGGCTAGATGGGTTAGGATAGGTTGTGATACGTTATCGACGTATATAATGTTCCCACCGAGAAGTAGGGGCCGATATGCCAGGAATGTTGTAAAATACTATATTCGAGAAGTTAGCCTGCCTTAGGTTAGGATATATATCGCTGTAGACGTATATAATATCCCAACCGAGATGTACGGGACGTCACGAACGGGATTCTGTAAAACATTGCCAACGAGGGGCTAGATGGGATAGGTTAGGTTATGTTACGTTACAGACGTATATAATGTTCCCACCGAGAAGTATGGACCGATACGCCAGGAATGTTGTAAAATACTATATCCGAGAAGTTAGCCTGCCTTAGGTTAGGATATATATCGCTGTAGACGTTTATAATATCCCAACCGAGATGTACGGGACGACACGAATTGGATTCTGTGAAATATTACCAGCGAGGGGCTAGATGGGTTAGGTTAGGTTGTGATACGTTATAAACGTATATAATGTTCCCACCGAGAAGTAGGGGTCGATATGCCAGGAATATTGTAAAATACTGCATCCGAGACGATAGCTTGCCTTAGGATAGCATATATAACGCTATAGACGTATATAATATTCCAACCGAGATGTACGAGACGTCACGAACGGGATTCTGTAAAACATTGCCAACGAGGGGCTAGATGCGATAGGTTAGGTTATGTTACGTTATAGACGTGTATAATGTTCCCGCCGAGAAGTAGAGCCGATACGACAGGAATGTTGTAAAATACTGCATCCGAGATGTTAGCCAGCCTTAGGTTAGGATATATAACACTATAGACGTATATAATATCCCAACCGAGATGTACGGGACGACACGAATTGGATTCTGTGAAATATTACCAGCGAGGGGCTAGATGGGTTAGGTTAGGTTGTGATACGTTATAAACGTATATAATGGTCCCACCGAGAAGTAGGGGCGGATACGCCAGGAATGGGGTAAAATACAGCATCCGAGATGTTAGCCTGCCTTAGGGTAGGACATATAACTCTGTAGACGTATATAATGTCCCAACCGAGACGTACGGGACGACAGGAACGGGATTCTGTAAAACATTACCAGCGAGGGGCTAGATGGGTTAGGTTAGGTTGTGATACGTTATAAACGTATATAATGGTCCCACCGAGAAGTAGGGGCCGATACCCCAAGAATGTTGTAAAATACTACATCCGAGATGTTAGCCTGCCTTAGGTTAGGATATGTATCGCTGTAGACGTATATAACATCCCAACCGAGATGTACGGGACGACAGGAACGGGATTCTGCAAAACATCACCAGCGAGGGGCTAGATAGGTTAGGTTAGGTTATGTTACGTTATAGACGTGTATAATGTTCCCGCCGAGAAGTAGAGCCGATACGCCAGGAATGTTGTAAAATACTGCATCCGAGATGTTAGCCTGCCTTAGGTTAGGATATATAACGCTATAGACGTATATAATATCCCAACCGAGATGTACGGGACGACACGAACGGGATTCTGTAAAACATTACCAGCGAGGGGCTGGATGGGTTAGGTTAGGTTATGTTACGTTATAGACGTATATAATGTTCCCACCCGGAAGTAGGGGCCGATACTCCAAGAATGTTGTAAAATACTACATCCGAGATGTTAGCCTGCCTTACGTTAGGATATATAACGCTGTAGATGTATATAATGTCCCATCCGAGACGTACGGGACGACACGAACGGGATTCTGTAAAACATTACCAGCGAGGGGCTAGATGGGTTAGGTTAGGTTATGTTACGTTATAGACGTGTATAATGTTCCCACCGAGAAGTAGAGCCGATACGCTAGGAATGTTGTAAAATGCTGCATCCGATATGTTAGCCTGCCTTAGGTTAGGATATATAACGCTATAGACGTATATAATATCCCAACCGAGATGTACGGGACGACACGAACGGGATTCTGTAAAACATTACCAGCGAGGGGCTAGATGGGTTAGGTTAGGTTATGTTACGTTATAGACGTATATAATGTTCCCACCGAGAAGTAGAGGCCGATCCTACAGAAATGTTGTAAAATAATATATCCGAGAAATTAGCCTGCCTTAGGATAGGATATATATCGCTGTAGACGTTTATAATGTCTCATCCGAGACGTACGGGACGACAGGGACGGGATTCTGTAAAATATTACCAGCGAGGGGCTAGATGGGTTAGGATAGGTTGTGATACGTTATCGACGTATATAATGTTCCCACCGAGAAGTAGGGGCCGATATGCCAGGAATGTTGTAAAATACTGCATCCGAGAAGTTAGCCTGCCTTAGGTTAGGATATATAACGCTATAGACGTATATAATATCCCAACCGAGTCGTACGGGTCGACAAGAACGGGATTCTGCAGAATATTACCAACGAGGGGCTAGATGGGTTAGGATAGGTTTTGTTACGTTATAGACGTGTATAATGTTCCCACCGCGAAGTAGGGGCCGATACTCCAAGAATGTTGTAAAATACTACATCCGAGATGTTAGCCTGCCTTACGTTAATATATATATCGCTGTAGACGTATATAGGGTCCCATCCGAGACGTACGGGACGACACGAACGGGATTCTGTAAAACATTACCAGCGAGGGGTAGATGTGTTAGGTCAGGTTATGTTACGTTATAGACCTATATAGTGTTCCCACCGAGAAGCATGGGCCGATACGCCAGGAATGTTGTAAAATACTGCAACCGAGATGTTAGCCTGCCTTAGGTTAGGATATATAACGCTGTAGACGTTTATAATGTCCCAACCGAGACGTACGGGACGACACGAACGGGATTCTGTGAAACATTACCAGCGAGGGGCTAGATGGGTTAGGTTAGGTTGTGATACGTTATAAACGTATATAATGGTCCCACCGAGAAGTAGGGGCCGATATGCCAGGAATGTTGTAAAATACTGCATCCGAGATGATAGCTTGCCTTAGGTTAGGATATATAACGCTATAGACGTATATAATATTCCAACCGAGATGTACGGGACGTCACGAACGGGATTCTGTAAAACAGTGCCAACGAGGGGCTAGATGGGATAGGTTAGGTTATGTTACGTTATAGACGTATATAATGTTCCCACCGAGAAGTATGGGCCGATACGCCTGGAATGTTGTAAAATACTGCATCCGAGATGTTAGCCTGCCTTAGGTTAGGTATATAACGCTAGAGTCGTATATAATATCCCAACCGAGATGTACCGGACGACAGGAACGGGATTCTGTAAAATATTACCAGCGAGGGGCTAGATGGGTTAGGTTAGGTTATGTTAAGTTATAGACATGTATAATGTTCCCACGGTGATGTAGGGGCCGATACGCCAGGAATGTTGTAAAATACTATATCCGAGAAGTTAGCCTGCCTTAGGTTAGGATATATATCGCTGTAGACGTATATAATATCCCAACCGAGATGTACGGGACGACACGAACGGAATTCTGTAAAACATTGCCAACGAGGGGCTAGATGGGATAGGTTAGGTTATGTTACGTTACAGACGTATATAATGTTCCCATCGAGAAGTAGGGGCCGATACTCCAAGAATGTTGTAAAATACTACATCCGAGATGTTAGCCTGCCTTACGTTAGGATATATATCGCTGTAGAGGTATATAACATCCCAACCGAGATGTACGGGACGACAGGAACAGGATCCTGCAAAACATTACCAGCGAGGGGCTAGATAGGTTAGGTTAGGTTATGTTACGTTCTAGACGTGTATAATGTTCCCGCCGAGAAGTAGAGCCGATACGCCAGGAATGTTGTAAAATACTGCATCCGAGATGTTAGCCTGCCTTAGGTTAGGATATATAACGCTATAGACGTATATAATATCCCAACCGAGATGTACGGGACGACACGAACGGGATTCTGTAAAACATTACCAGCGAGGGGCTGGATGGGTTAGGTTAGGTTATGTTACGTCATAGACGTATATAATGTTCCCACCCGGAAATAGGGGCCGATATTCCAAGAATGTTGTAAAATACTACATCCGAGATGCTAACCTGCCTTACGTTAGGATATATAACGCTGTAGACGTATATAATGTCCCATCCGAGACGTACGGGACGACACGAACGGGATTCTGTAAAACATTACCAGCGAGGGGTAGATGTGTTAGGTTAGGTTATGTTACGTTACAGACGTATATAATGTTCCCACCGAGAAGTAGGGGCCGATACTCCAAGAATGTTGTAAAATACTACATCCGAGATGTTAGCCTGCCTTACGTTAGGATATATATCGCTGTAGACGTATATAACATCCCAACCGAGATGTACGGGACGACAGGAACGGGATTCTGCAAAACATTACCAGCGAGGGGCTAGATGGGTTAGGTTAGGTTGTGATACGTTATAGACGTATATAATGTTCCCACCGAGAAGTAGGGGACGATATGCCAGGAATGTTGTAAAATATTGCATCCGAGATGATAGCCGGCCTTAGGTTAGGATATATAACGCTATGGACGTATATAATGTCCCAGCCGAGACGTACGGGACGACACGAACGGGATTCTGTAAAACATTACGAGCGATGGGCTAGATGTGTTAGGTTAGGTTATATTACGTTATAGACCTATATAATGGTCCCACCGAGAAGTTGAGGCCGATGCGCCAGGAATGTTGTAAAATATTGCATCCGAGATGATAGCCTGCCTTAGGTTAGGATATATAACGCTATAGACGTATATAATATCCCAACCGAGTCGTACGGGTCGACAAGAACGGGATTCTGCAAAATATTACCAGCGAGGGGCTAGATGGGTTAGGTTAGGTTTTGTTACGTTATAGACGTGTATAATGTTCCCACCGCGAAGTAGGGGCCGATACTCCAAGAATGTTGTAAAATACTACATCCGAGATGTTAGCCTGCCTTACGTTAATATATATATCGCTGTAGACGTATATAGGGTCCCATCCGAGACGTACGGGACGACACGAACGGGATTCTGTAAAACATTACCAGCGAGGGGTAGATGTGTTAGGTTAGGTTATGTTACGTTATAGACCTATATAATGTTCCCACCGAGAAGCATGGGCCGATACGCCAGGAATGTTGTAAAATACTGCAACCGAGATGTTAGCCTGCCTTAGGTTAGGATATATAACGCTGTAGACGTTTATAATGTCCCAACCGAGACGTACGGGACGACACGAACGGGATTCTGTGAAACATTACCAGCGAGGGGCTAGATGGGTTAGGTTAGGTTGTGATACGTTATAAACGTATATAATGGTCCCACCGAGAAGTAGGGGCCGATATGCCAGGAATGTTGTAAAATACTGCATCCGAGATGATAGCTTGCCTTAGGTTAGGATATATAACGCTATAGACGTATATAATATTCCAACCGAGATGTACGGGACGTCACGAACGGGATTCTGTAAAACAGTGCCAACGAGGGGCTAGATGGGATAGGTTAGGTTATGTTACGTTATAGACGTATATAATGTTCCCACCGAGAAGTATGGGCCGATACGCCTGGAATGTTGTAAAATACTGCATCTGAGATGTTAGCCTGCCTTACGTTAGGATATATATCGCTGTAGAGGTATATAACATCCCAACCGAGATGTACGGGACGACAGGAACAGGATCCTGCAAAACATTACCAGCGAGGGGCTAGATAGGTTAGGTTAGGTTATGTTACGTTATAGACGTGTATAATGTTCCCGCCGAGAAGTAGAGCCGATACGCCAGGAATGTTGTAAAATACTGCATCCGAGATGTTAGCCTGCCTTAGGTTAGGATATATAACGCTATAGACGTATATAATATCCCAACCGAGATGTACGGGACGACACGAACGGGATTCTGTAAAACATTACCAGCGAGGGGCTGGATGGGTTAGGTTAGGTTATGTTACGTCATAGACGTATATAATGTTCCCACCCGGAAATAGGGGCCGATATTCCAAGAATGTTGTAAAATACTACATCCGAGATGTTAACCTGCCTTACGTTAGGATATATAACGCTGTAGACGTATATAATGTCCCATCCGAGACGTACGGGACGACACGAACGGGATTCTGTAAAACATTACCAGCGAGGGGTAGATGTGTTAGGTTAGGTTATGTTACGTTACAGACGTATATAATGTTCCCACCGAGAAGTAGGGGCCGATACTCCAAGAATGTTGTAAAATACTACATCCGAGATGTTAGCCTGCCTTACGTTAGGATATATATCGCTGTAGACGTATATAACATCCCAACCGAGATGTACGGGACGACAGGAACGGGATTCTGCAAAACATTACCAGCGAGGGGCTAGATGGGTTAGGTTAGGTTGTGATACGTTATAGACGTATATAATGTTCCCACCGAGAAGTAGGGGACGATATGCCAGGAATGTTGTAAAATATTGCATCCGAGATGATAGCCTGCCTTAGGTTAGGATATATAACGCTATGGACGTATATAATGTCCCAGCCGAGACGTACGGGACGACACGAACGGGATTCTGTAAAACATTACGAGCGATGGGCTAGATGTGTTAGGTTAGGTTATATTACGTTATAGACCTATATAATGTTCCCACCGAGAAGTTGAGGCCGATGCGCCAGGAATGTTGTAAAATATTGCATCCGAGATGATAGCCTGCCTTAGGTTAGGATATATAACGCTATAGACGTATATAATATCCCAACCGAGTCGTACGGGTCGACAAGAACGGGATTCTGCAAAATATTACCAGCGAGGGGCTAGATGGGTTAGGTTAGGTTTTGTTACGTTATAGACGTGTATAATGTTCCCACCGCGAAGTAGGGGCCGATACTCCAAGAATGTTGTAAAATACTACATCCGAGATGTTAGCCTGCCTTACGTTAATATATATATCGCTGTAGACGTATATAGGGTCCCATCCGAGACGTACGGGACGACACGAACGGGATTCTGTAAAACATTACCAGCGAGGGGTAGATGTGTTAGGTTAGGTTATGTTACGTTATAGACCTATATAATGTTCCCACCGAGAAGCATGGGCCGATACGCCAGGAATGTTGTAAAATACTGCAACCGAGATGTTAGCCTGCCTTAGGTTAGGATATATAACGCTGTAGACGTTTATAATGTCCCAACCGAGACGTACGGGACGACACGAACGGGATTCTGTGAAACATTACCAGCGAGGGGCTAGATGGGTTAGGTTAGGTTGTGATACGTTATAAACGTATATAATGGTCCCACCGAGAAGTAGGGGCCGATATGCCAGGAATGTTGTAAAATACTGCATCCGAGATGATAGCTTGCCTTAGGTTAGGATATATAACGCTATAGACGTATATAATATTCCAACCGAGATGTACGGGACGTCACGAACGGGATTCTGTAAAACAGTGCCAACGAGGGGCTAGATGGGATAGGTTAGGTTATGTTACGTTATAGACGTATATAATGTTCCCACCGAGAAGTATGGGCCGATACGCCTGGAATGTTGTAAAATACTGCATCCGAGATGTTAGCCTGCCTTAGGTTAGGTATATAACGCTAGAGTCGTATATAATATCCCAACCGAGATGTACCGGACGACAGGAACGGGATTCTGTAAAATATTACCAGCGAGGGGCTAGATGGGTTAGGTTAGGTTATGTTAAGTTATAGACATGTATAATGTTCCCACGGTGATGTAGGGGCCGATACGCCAGGAATGTTGTAAAATACTATATCCGAGAAGTTAGCCTGCCTTAGGTTAGGATATATATCGCTGTAGACGTATATAATATCCCAACCGAGATGTACGGGACGACACGAACGGAATTCTGTAAAACATTGCCAACGAGGGGCTAGATGGGATAGGTTAGGTTATGTTACGTTACAGACGTATATAATGTTCCCACCGAGAAGTAGGGGCCGATACTCCAAGAATGTTGTAAAATACTACATCCGAGATGTTAGCCTGCCTTACGTTAGGATATATATCGCTGTAGACGTATATAACATCCCAACCGAGATGTACGGGACGACAGGAACGGGATTCTGCAAAACATTACCAGCGAGGGGCTAGATAGGTTAGGTTAGGTTATGTTACGTTATAGACGTGTATAATGTTCCCGCCGAGAAGTAGAGCCGATACGCCAGGAATGTTGTAAAATACTGCATCCGAGATGTTAGCCTGCCTTAGGTTAGGATATATAACGCTATAGACGTATATAATATCCCAACCGAGATGTACGGGACGACACGAACGGGATTCTGTAAAACATTACCAGCGAGGGGCTGGATGGGTTAGGTTAGGTTATGTTACGTTATAGACGTATATAATGTTCCCACCCGGAAGTAGGGGCCGATACTCCAAGTATGTTGTAAAATACTACATCCGAGATGTTAGCCTGCCTTACGTTAGGATATATAACGCTATAGATGTATATAATGTCCCATCCGAGACGTACGGGACGACACGAACGGGATTCTGTAAAACATTACCAGCGAGGGGCTAGATGGGTTAGGTTAGGTTATGTTACGTTATAGACGTGTATAATGTTCCCACCGAGAAGTAGAGCCGATACGCTAGGAATGTTGTAAAATGCTGCATCCGATATGTTAGCCTGCCTTAGGTTAGGATATATAACGCTATAGACGTATATAATATCCCAACCGAGATGTACGGGACGACACGAACGGGATTCTGTAAAACATTACCAGCGAGGGGCTAGATGGGTTAGGTTAGGTTATGTTACGTTATAGACGTATATAATGTTCCCACCGAGAAGTAGAGGCCGATCCTACAGAAATGTTGTAAAATACTGCATCCGAGATGTTAGCCTGCCTTAGGTTAGGATATATAACGCTATAGACGTATATAATATCCCAACCGAGATGTACGGGACGACACGAACGGGATTCTGTAAAACATTACCAGCGAGGGGCTGGATGGGTTAGGTTAGGTTATGTTACGTTATAGACGTATATAATGTTCCCACCCGGAAGTAGGGGCCGATATGCCAGGAATGTTGTAAAATACTGCATCCGAGAAGTTAGCCTGCCTTAGGTTAGGATATATAACGCTATAGACGTATATAATATCCCAACCGAGTCGTACGGGTCGACAAGAACGGGATTCTGCAAAATATTACCAACGAGGGGCTAGATGGGTTAGGATAGGTTTTGTTACGTTATAGACGTGTATAATGTTCCCACCGCGAAGTAGGGGCCGATACTCCAAGAATGTTGTAAAATACTACATCCGAGATGTTAGCCTGCCTTACGTTAATATATATATCGCTGTAGACGTATATAGGGTCCCATCCGAGACGTACGGGACGACACGAACGGGATTCTGTAAAACATTACCAGCGAGGGGTAGATGTGTTAGGTCAGGTTATGTTACGTTATAGACCTATATAGTGTTCCCACCGAGAAGCATGGGCCGATACGCCAGGAATGTTGTAAAATACTGCAACCGAGATGTTAGCCTGCCTTAGGTTAGGATATATAACGCTGTAGACGTTTATAATGTCCCAACCGAGACGTACGGGACGACACGAACGGGATTCTGTGAAACATTACCAGCGAGGGGCTAGATGGGTTAGGTTAGGTTGTGATACGTTATAAACGTATATAATGGTCCCACCGAGAAGTAGGGGCCGATATGCCAGGAATGTTGTAAAATACTGCATCCGAGATGATAGCTTGCCTTAGGTTAGGATATATAACGCTATAGACGTATATAATATTCCAACAGAGATGTACGGGACGTCACGAACGGGATTCTGTAAAACAGTGCCAACGAGGGGCTAGATGGGATAGGTTAGGTTATGTTACGTTATAGACGTATATAATGTTCCCACCGAGAAGTATGGGCCGATACGCCTGGAATGTTGTAAAATACTGCATCCGAGATGTTAGCCTGCCTTAGGTTAGGTATATAACGCTAGAGTCGTATATAATATCCCAACCGAGATGTACCGGACGACAGGAACGGGATTCTGTAAAATATTACCAGCGAGGGGCTAGATGGGTTAGGTTAGGTTATGTTAAGTTATAGACATGTATAATGTTCCCACGGTGATGTAGGGGCCGATACGCCAGGAATGTTGTAAAATACTATATCCGAGAAGTTAGCCTGCCTTAGGTTAGGATATATATCGCTGTAGACGTATATAATATCCCAACCGAGATGTACGGGACGACACGAACGGAATTCTGTAAAACATTGCCAACGAGGGGCTAGATGGGATAGGTTAGGTTATGTTACGTTACAGACGTATATAATGTTCCCATCGAGAAGTAGGGGCCGATACTCCAAGAATGTTGTAAAATACTACATCCGAGATGTTAGCCTGCCTTACGTTAGGATATATATCGCTGTAGAGGTATATAACATCCCAACCGAGATGTACGGGACGACAGGAACAGGATCCTGCAAAACATTACCAGCGAGGGGCTAGATAGGTTAGGTTAGGTTATGTTACGTTATAGACGTGTATAATGTTCCCGCCGAGAAGTAGAGCCGATACGCCAGGAATGTTGTAAAATACTGCATCCGAGATGTTAGCCTGCCTTAGGTTAGGATATATAACGCTATAGACGTATATAATATCCCAACCGAGATGTACGGGACGACACGAACGGGATTCTGTAAAACATTACCAGCGAGGGGCTGGATGGGTTAGGTTAGGTTATGTTACGTCATAGACGTATATAATGTTCCCACCCGGAAATAGGGGCCGATATTCCAAGAATGTTGTAAAATACTACATCCGAGATGTTAACCTGCCTTACGTTAGGATATATAACGCTGTAGACGTATATAATGTCCCATCCGAGACGTACGGGACGACACGAACGGGATTCTGTAAAACATTACCAGCGAGGGGTAGATGTGTTAGGTTAGGTTATGTTACGTTACAGACGTATATAATGTTCCCACCGAGAAGTAGGGGCCGATACTCCAAGAATGTTGTAAAATACTACATCCGAGATGTTAGCCTGCCTTACGTTAGGATATATATCGCTGTAGACGTATATAACATCCCAACCGAGATGTACGGGACGACAGGAACGGGATTCTGCAAAACATTACCAGCGAGGGGCTAGATGGGTTAGGTTAGGTTGTGATACGTTATAGACGTATATAATGTTCCCACCGAGAAGTAGGGGACGATATGCCAGGAATGTTGTAAAATATTGCATCCGAGATGATAGCCTGCCTTAGGTTAGGATATATAACGCTATGGACGTATATAATGTCCCAGCCGACACGTACGGGACGACACGAACGGGATTCTGTAAAACATTACGAGCGATGGGCTAGATGTGTTAGGTTAGGTTATATTACGTTATAGACCTATATAATGTTCCCACCGAGAAGTTGAGGCCGATGCGCCAGGAATGTTGTAAAATATTGCATCCGAGATGATAGCCTGCCTTAGGTTAGGATATATAACGCTATAGACGTATATAATATCCCAACCGAGTCGTACGGGTCGACAAGAACGGGATTCTGCAAAATATTACCAGCGAGGGGCTAGATGGGTTAGGTTAGGTTTTGTTACGTTATAGACGTGTATAATGTTCCCACCGCGAAGTAGGGGCCGATACTCCAAGAATGTTGTAAAATACTACATCCGAGATGTTAGCCTGCCTTACGTTAATATATATATCGCTGTAGACGTATATAGGGTCCCATCCGAGACGTACGGGACGACACGAACGGGATTCTGTAAAACATTACCAGCGAGGGGTAGATGTGTTAGGTTAGGTTATGTTACGTTATAGACCTATATAATGTTCCCACCGAGAAGCATGGGCCGATACGCCAGGAATGTTGTAAAATACTGCAACCGAGATGTTAGCCTGCCTTAGGTTAGGATATATAACGCTGTAGACGTTTATAATGTCCCAACCGAGACGTACGGGACGACACGAACGGGATTCTGTGAAACATTACCAGCGAGGGGCTAGATGGGTTAGGTTAGGTTGTGATACGTTATAAACGTATATAATGGTCCCACCGAGAAGTAGGGGCCGATATGCCAGGAATGTTGTAAAATACTGCATCCGAGATGATAGCTTGCCTTAGGTTAGGATATATAACGCTATAGACGTATATAATATTCCAACCGAGATGTACGGGACGTCACGAACGGGATTCTGTAAAACAGTGCCAACGAGGGGCTAGATGGGATAGGTTAGGTTATGTTACGTTATAGACGTATATAATGTTCCCACCGAGAAGTATGGGCCGATACGCCTGGAATGTTGTAAAATACTGCATCCGAGATGTTAGCCTGCCTTACGTTAGGATATATATCGCTGTAGAGGTATATAACATCCCAACCGAGATGTACGTGACGACAGGAACAGGATCCTGCAAAACATTACCAGCGAGGGGCTAGATAGGTTAGGTTAGGTTATGTTACGTTATAGACGTGTATAATGTTCCCGCCGAGAAGTAGAGCCGATACGCCAGGAATGTTGTAAAATACTGCATCCGAGATGTTAGCCTGCCTTAGGTTAGGATATATAACGCTATAGACGTATATAATATCCCAACCGAGATGTACGGGACGACACGAACGGGATTCTGTAAAATATTACCAGCGAGGGGCTGGATGGGTTAGGTTAGGTTATGTTACGTTATAGACGTGTATAATGTTCCCACCGCGAAGTAGGGGCCGATACTCCAAGAATGTTGTAAAATACTACATCCGAGATGTTAGCCTGCCTTACGTTAGGATATATATCGCTGTAGACGTTTATAATGTCCCAACCGAGACGTACGGGACGACACGAACGGGATTCTGTGAAACATTACCAGCGAGGGGCTAGATGGGTTAGGTTAGGTTGTGATACGTTATAAACGTATATAATGGTCCCACCGAGAAGTAGGGGCCGATATGCCAGGAATGCTGTAAAATACTGCATCCGAGATGATAGCTTGCCTTAGGTTAGGATATATAACGCTATAGACGTATATAATATTCCAACCGAGATGTACGGGACGTCACGAACGGGATTCTGTAAAACAGTGCCAACGAGGGGCTAGATGGGATAGGTTAGGTTATGTTACGTTATAGACGTATATAATGTTCCCACCGAGAAGTATGGGCCGATACGCCTGGAATGTTGTAAAATACTGCATCTGAGATGTTAGCCTGCCTTACGTTAGGATATATATCGCTGTAGAGGTATATAACATCCCAACCGAGATGTACGGGACGACAGGAACAGGATCCTGCAAAACATTACCAGCGAGGGGCTAGATAGGTTAGGTTAGGTTATGTTACGTTATAGACGTGTATAATGTTCCCGCCGAGAAGTAGAGCCGATACGCCAGGAATGTTGTAAAATACTGCATCCGAGATGTTAGCCTGCCTTAGGTTAGGATATATAACGCTATAGACGTATATAATATCCCAACCGAGATGTACGGGACGACACGAACGGGATTCTGTAAAACATTACCAGCGAGGGGCTGGATGGGTTAGGTTAGGTTATGTTACGTCATAGACGTATATAATGTTCCCACCCGGAAATAGGGGCCGATATTCCAAGAATGTTGTAAAATACTACATCCGAGATGTTAACCTGCCTTACGTTAGGATATATAACGCTGTAGACGTATATAATGTCCCATCCGAGACGTACGGGACGACACGAACGGGATTCTGTAAAACATTACCAGCGAGGGGTAGATGTATTAGGTTAGGTTATGTTACGTTACAGACGTATATAATGTTCCCACCGAGAAGTAGGGGCCGATACTCCAAGAATGTTGTAAAATACTACATCCGAGATGTTAGCCTGCCTTACGTTAGGATATATATCGCTGTAGACGTATATAACATCCCAACCGAGATGTACGGGACGACAGGAACGGGATTCTGCAAAACATTACCAGCGAGGGGCTAGATGGGTTAGGTTAGGTTGTGATACGTTATAGACGTATATAATGTTCCCACCGAGAAGTAGGGGACGATATGCCAGGAATGTTGTAAAATATTGCATCCGAGATGATAGCCTGCCTTAGGTTAGGATATATAACGCTATGGACGTATATAATGTCCCAGCCGAGACGTACGGGACGACACGAACGGGATTCTGTAAAACATTACGAGCGATGGGCTAGATGTGTTAGGTTAGGTTATATTACGTTATAGACCTATATAATGTTCCCACCGAGAAGTTGAGGCCGATACTCCAAGAATGTTGTAAAATACTACATCCGAGATATTAGCCTGCCTTACGTTAGGATATATATCGCTGTAGACGTATATAACATCCCAACCGAGATGTACGGGACGACAGGAACGGGATTCTGCAAAACATTACCAGCGAGGGGCTAGATAGGTTAGGTTAGGTTATGTTACGTTATAGACGTGTATAATGTTCCCGCCGAGAAGTAGAGCCGATACGCCAGGAATGTTGTAAAATACTGCATCCGAGATGTTAGCCTGCCTTAGGTTAGGATATATAACGCTATAGACGTATATAATATCCCAACCGAGATGTACGGGACGACACGAACGGGATTCTGTAAAACATTACCAGCGAGGGGCTGGATGGGTTAGGTTAGGTTATGTTACGTTATAGACGTATATAATGTTCCCACCCGGAAGTAGGGGCCGATACTCCAAGTATGTTGTAAAATACTACATCCGAGATGTTAGCCTGCCTTACGTTAGGATATATAACGCTGTAGATGTATATAATGTCCCATCCGAGACGTACGGGACGACACGAACGGGATTCTGTAAAACATTCCCAGCGAGGGGCTAGATGGGTTAGGTTAGGTTATGTTACGTTATAGACGTGTATAATGTTCCCACCGAGAAGTAGAGCCGATACGCTAGGAATGTTGTAAAATGCTGCATCCGATATGTTAGCCTGCCTTAGGTTAGGATATATAACGCTATAGACGTATATAATATCCCAACCGAGATGTACGGGACGACACGAACGGGATTCTGTAAAACATTACCAGCGAGGGGCTAGATGGGTTAGGTTAGGTTATGTTACGTTATAGACGTATATAATGTTCCCACCGAGAAGTAGAGGCCGATCCTACAGAAATGTTGTAAAATAATATATCCGAGAAATTAGCCTGCCTTAGGATAGGATATATATCGCTGTAGACGTTTATAATGTCTCATCCGAGACGTACGGGACGACAGGGACGGGATTCTGTAAAATATTACCAGCGAGGGGCTAGATGGGTTAGGATAGGTTGTGATACGTTATCGACGTATATAATGTTCCCACCGAGAAGTAGGGGCCGATATGCCAGGAATGTTGTAAAATACTGCATCCGAGAAGTTAGCCTGCCTTAGGTTAGGATATATAACGCTATAGACGTATATAATATCCCAACCGAGTCGTACGGGTCGACAAGAACGGGATTCTGCAAAATATTACCAACGAGGGGCTAGATGGGTTAGGATAGGTTTTGTTACGTTATAGACGTGTATAATGTTCCCACCGCGAAGTAGGGGCCGATACTCCAAGAATGTTGTAAAATACTACATCCGAGATGTTAGCCTGCCTTACGTTAATATATATATCGCTGTAGACGTATATAGGGTCCCATCCGAGACGTACGGGACGACACGAACGGGATTCTGTAAAACATTACCAGCGAGGGGTAGATGTGTTAGGTCAGGTTATGTTACGTTATAGACCTATATAGTGTTCCCACCGAGAAGCATGGGCCGATACGCCAGGAATGTTGTAAAATACTGCAACCGAGATGTTAGCCTGCCTTAGGTTAGGATATATAACGCTGTAGACGTTTATAATGTCCCAACCGAGACGTACGGGACGACACGAACGGGATTCTGTGAAACATTACCAGCGAGGGGCTAGATGGGTTAGGTTAGGTTGTGATACGTTATAAACGTATATAATGGTCCCACCGAGAAGTAGGGGCCGATATGCCAGGAATGTTGTAAAATACTGCATCCGAGATGATAGCTTGCCTTAGGTTAGGATATATAACGCTATAGACGTATATAATATTCCAACAGAGATGTACGGGACGTCACGAACGGGATTCTGTAAAACAGTGCCAACGAGGGGCTAGATGGGATAGGTTAGGTTATGTTACGTTATAGACGTATATAATGTTCCCACCGAGAAGTATGGGCCGATACGCCTGGAATGTTGTAAAATACTGCATCCGAGATGTTAGCCTGCCTTAGGTTAGGTATATAACGCTAGAGTCGTATATAATATCCCAACCGAGATGTACCGGACGACAGGAACGGGATTCTGTAAAATATTACCAGCGAGGGGCTAGATGGGTTAGGTTAGGTTATGTTAAGTTATAGACATGTATAATGTTCCCACGGTGATGTAGGGGCCGATACGCCAGGAATGTTGTAAAATACTATATCCGAGAAGTTAGCCTGCCTTAGGTTAGGATATATATCGCTGTAGACGTATATAATATCCCAACCGAGATGTACGGGACGACACGAACGGAATTCTGTAAAACATTGCCAACGAGGAGCTAGATGGGATAGGTTAGGTTATGTTACGTTACAGACGTATATAATGTTCCCATCGAGAAGTAGGGGCCGATACTCCAAGAATGTTGTAAAATACTACATCCGAGATGTTAGCCTGCCTTACGTTAGGATATATATCGCTGTAGAGGTATATAACATCCCAACCGAGATGTACGGGACGACAGGAACAGGATCCTGCAAAACATTACCAGCGAGGGGCTAGATAGGTTAGGTTATGTTATGTTACGTTATAGACGTGTATAATGTTCCCGCCGAGAAGTAGAGCCGATACGCCAGGAATGTTGTAAAATACTGCATCCGAGATGTTAGCCTGCCTTAGGTTAGGATATATAACGCTATAGACGTATATAATATCCCAACCGAGATGTACGGGACGACACGAACGGGATTCTGTAAAACATTACCAGCGAGGGGCTGGATGGGTTAGGTTAGGTTATGTTACGTCATAGACGTATATAATGTTCCCACCCGGAAATAGGGGCCGATATTCCAAGAATGTTGTAAAATACTACATCCGAGATGTTAACCTGCCTTACGTTAGGATATATAACGCTGTAGACGTATATAATGTCCCATCCGAGACGTACGGGACGACACGAACGGGATTTTGTAAAACATTAACAGCGAGGGGTAGATGTGTTAGGTTAGGTTATGTTACGTTACAGACGTATATAATGTTCCCACCGAGAAGTAGGGGCCGATACTCCAAGAATGTTGTAAAATACTACATCCGAGATGTTAGCCTGCCTTACGTTAGGATATATATCGCTGTAGACGTATATAACATCCCAACCGAGATGTACGGGACGACAGGAACGGGATTCTGCAAAACATTACCAGCGAGGGGCTAGATGGGTTAGGTTAGGTTGTGATACGTTATAGACGTATATAATGTTCCCACCGAGAAGTAGGGGACGATATGCCAGGAATGTTGTAAAATATTGCATCCGAGATGATAGCCTGCCTTAGGTTAGGATATATAACGCTATGGACGTATATAATGTCCCAGCCGAGACGTACGGGACGACACGAACGGGATTCTGTAAAACATTACGAGCGATGGGCTAGATGTGTTAGGTTAGGTTATATTACGTTATAGACCTATATAATGTTCCCACCGAGAAGTTGAGGCCGATGCGCCAGGAATGTTGTAAAATATTGCATCCGAGATGATAGCCTGCCTTAGGTTAGGATATATAACGCTATAGACGTATATAATATCCCAACCGAGTCGTACGGGTCGACAAGAACGGGATTCTGCAAAATATTACCAGCGAGGGGCTAGATGGGTTAGGTTAGGTTTTGTTACGTTATAGACGTGTATAATGTTCCCACCGCGAAGTAGGGGCCGATACTCCAAGAATGTTGTAAAATACTACATCCGAGATGTTAGCCTGCCTTACGTTAATATATATATCGCTGTAGACGTATATAGGGTCCCATCCGAGACGTACGGGACGACACGAACGGGATTCTGTAAAACATTACCAGCGAGGGGTAGATGTGTTAGGTTAGGTTATGTTACGTTATAGACCTATATAATGTTCCCACCGAGAAGCATGGGCCGATACGCCAGGAATGTTGTAAAATACTGCAACCGAGATGTTAGCCTGCCTTAGGTTAGGATATATAACGCTGTAGACGTTTATAATGTCCCAACCGAGACGTACGGGACGACACGAACGGGATTCTGTGAAACATTACCAGCGAGGGGCTAGATGGGTTAGGTTAGGTTGTGATACGTTATAAACGTATATAATGGTCCCAGCGAGAAGTAGGGGCCGATATGCCAGGAATGTTGTAAAATACTGCATCCGAGATGATAGCTTGCCTTAGGTTAGGATATATAACGCTATAGACGTATATAATATTCCAACCGAGATGTACGGGACGTCACGAACGGGATTCTGTAAAACAGTGCCAACGAGGGGCTAGATGGGATAGGTTAGGTTATGTTACGTTATAGACGTATATAATGTTCCCACCGAGAAGTATGGGCCGATACGCCTGGAATGTTGTAAAATACTGCATCCGAGATGTTAGCCTGCCTTAGGTTAGGTATATAACGCTAGAGTCGTATATAATATCCCAACCGAGATGTACCGGACGACAGGAACGGGATTCTGTAAAATATTACCAGCGAGGGGCTAGATGGGTTAGGTTAGGTTATGTTAAGTTATAGACATGTATAATGTTCCCACGGTGATGTAGGGGCCGATACGCCAGGAATGTTGTAAAATACTATATCCGAGAAGTTAGCCTGCCTTAGGTTAGGATATATATCGCTGTAGACGTATATAATATCCCAACCGAGATGTACGGGACGACACGAACGGAATTCTGTAAAACATTGCCAACGAGGGGCTAGATGGGATAGGTTAGGTTATGTTACGTTACAGACGTATATAATGTTCCCACCGAGAAGTAGGGGCCGATACTCCAAGAATGTTGTAAAATACTACATCCGAGATGTTAGCCTGCCTTACGTTAGGATATATATCGCTGTAGACGTATATAACATCCCAACCGAGATGTACGGGACGACAGGAACGGGATTCTGCAAAACATTACCAGCGAGGGGCTAGATAGGTTAGGTTAGGTTATGTTACGTTATAGACGTGTATAATGTTCCCGCCGAGAAGTAGAGCCGATACGCCAGGAATGTTGTAAAATACTGCATCCGAGATGTTAGCCTGCCTTAGGTTAGGATATATAACGCTATAGACGTATATAATATCCCAACCGAGATGTACGGGACGACACGAACGGGATTCTGTAAAACATTACCAGCGAGGGGCTGGATGGGTTAGGTTAGGTTATGTTACGTTATAGACGTATATAATGTTCCCACCCGGAAGTAGGGGCCGATACTCCAAGTATGTTGTAAAATACTACATCCGAGATGTTAGCCTGCCTTACGTTAGGATATATAACGCTGTAGATGTATATAATGTCCCATCCGAGACGTACGGGACGACACGAACGGGATTCTGTAAAACATTACCAGCGAGGGGCTAGATGGGTTAGGTTAGGTTATGTTACGTTATAGACGTGTATAATGTTCCCACCGAGAAGTAGAGCCGATACGCTAGGAATGTTGTAAAATGCTGCATCCGATATGTTAGCCTGCCTTAGGTTAGGATATATAACGCTATAGACGTATATAATATCCCAACCGAGATGTACGGGACGACACGAACGGGATTCTGTAAAACATTACCAGCGAGGGGCTAGATGGGTTAGGTTAGGTTATGTTACGTTATAGACGTATATAATGTTCCCACCGAGAAGTAGAGGCCGATCCTACAGAAATGTTGTAAAATAATATATCCGAGAAATTAGCCTGCCTTAGGATAGGATATATATCGCTGTAGACGTTTATAATGTCTCATCCGAGACGTACGGGACGACAGGGACGGGATTCTGTAAAATATTACCAGCGAGGGGCTAGATGGGTTAGGATAGGTTGTGATACGTTATCGACGTATATAATGTTCCCACCGAGAAGTAGGGGCCGATATGCCAGGAATGTTGTAAAATACTGCATCCGAGAAGTTAGCCTGCCTTAGGTTAGGATATATAACGCTATAGACGTATATAATATCCCAACCGAGTCGTACGGGTCGACAAGAACGGGATTCTGCAAAATATTACCAACGAGGGGCTAGATGGGTTAGGATAGGTTTTGTTACGTTATAGACGTGTATAATGTTCCCACCGCGAAGTAGGGGCCGATACTCCAAGAATGTTGTAAAATACTACATCCGAGATGTTAGCCTGCCTTACGTTAATATATATATCGCTGTAGACGTATATAGGGTCCCATCCGAGACGTACGGGACGACACGAACGGGATTCTGTAAAACATTACCAGCGAGGGGTAGATGTGTTAGGTCAGGTTATGTTACGTTATAGACCTATATAGTGTTCCCACCGAGAAGCATGGGCCGATACGCCAGGAATGTTGTAAAATACTGCAACCGAGATGTTAGCCTGCCTTAGGTTAGGATATATAACGCTGTAGACGTTTATAATGTCCCAACCGAGACGTACGGGACGACACGAACGGGATTCTGTGAAACATTACCAGCGAGGGGCTAGATGGGTTAGGTTAGGTTGTGATACGTTATAAACGTATATAATGGTCCCACCGAGAAGTAGGGGCCGATATGCCAGGAATGTTGTAAAATACTGCATCCGAGATGATAGCTTGCCTTAGGTTAGGATATATAACGCTATAGACGTATATAATATTCCAACAGAGATGTACGGGACGTCACGAACGGGATTCTGTAAAACAGTGCCAACGAGGGGCTAGATGGGATAGGTTAGGTTATGTTACGTTATAGACGTATATAATGTTCCCACCGAGAAGTATGGGCCGATACGCCTGGAATGTTGTAAAATACTGCATCCGAGATGTTAGCCTGCCTTAGGTTAGGTATATAACGCTAGAGTCGTATATAATATCCCAACCGAGATGTACCGGACGACAGGAACGGGATTCTGTAAAATATTACCAGCGAGGGGCTAGATGGGTTAGGTTAGGTTATGTTAAGTTATAGACATGTATAATGTTCCCACGGTGATGTAGGGGCCGATACGCCAGGAATGTTGTAAAATACTATATCCGAGAAGTTAGCCTGCCTTAGGTTAGGATATATATCGCTGTAGACGTATATAATATCCCAACCGAGATGTACGGGACGACACGAACGGAATTCTGTAAAACATTGCCAACGAGGAGCTAGATGGGATAGGTTAGGTTATGTTACGTTACAGACGTATATAATGTTCCCATCGAGAAGTAGGGGCCGATACTCCAAGAATGTTGTAAAATACTACATCCGAGATGTTAGCCTGCCTTACGTTAGGATATATATCGCTGTAGAGGTATATAACATCCCAACCGAGATGTACGGGACGACAGGAACAGGATCCTGCAAAACATTACCAGCGAGGGGCTAGATAGGTTAGGTTATGTTATGTTACGTTATAGACGTGTATAATGTTCCCGCCGAGAAGTAGAGCCGATACGCCAGGAATGTTGTAAAATACTGCATCCGAGATGTTAGCCTGCCTTAGGTTAGGATATATAACGCTATAGACGTATATAATATCCCAACCGAGATGTACGGGACGACACGAACGGGATTCTGTAAAACATTACCAGCGAGGGGCTGGATGGGTTAGGTTAGGTTATGTTACGTCATAGACGTATATAATGTTCCCACCCGGAAATAGGGGCCGATATTCCAAGAATGTTGTAAAATACTACATCCGAGATGTTAACCTGCCTTACGTTAGGATATATAACGCTGTAGACGTATATAATGTCCCATCCGAGACGTACGGGACGACACGAACGGGATTCTGTAAAACATTAACAGCGAGGGGTAGATGTGTTAGGTTAGGTTATGTTACGTTACAGACGTATATAATGTTCCCACCGAGAAGTAGGGGCCGATACTCCAAGAATGTTGTAAAATACTACATCCGAGATGTTAGCCTGCCTTACGTTAGGATATATATCGCTGTAGACGTATATAACATCCCAACCGAGATGTACGGGACGACAGGAACGGGATTCTGCAAAACATTACCAGCGAGGGGCTAGATGGGTTAGGTTAGGTTGTGATACGTTATAGACGTATATAATGTTCCCACCGAGAAGTAGGGGACGATATGCCAGGAATGTTGTAAAATATTGCATCCGAGATGATAGCCTGCCTTAGGTTAGGATATATAACGCTATGGACGTATATAATGTCCCAGCCGAGACGTACGGGACGACACGAACGGGATTCTGTAAAACATTACGAGCGATGGGCTAGATGTGTTAGGTTAGGTTATATTACGTTATAGACCTATATAATGTTCCCACCGAGAAGTTGAGGCCGATGCGCCAGGAATGTTGTAAAATATTGCATCCGAGATGATAGCCTGCCTTAGGTTAGGATATATAACGCTATAGACGTATATAATATCCCAACCGAGTCGTACGGGTCGACAAGAACGGGATTCTGCAAAATATTACCAGCGAGGGGCTAGATGGGTTAGGTTAGGTTTTGTTACGTTATAGACGTGTATAATGTTCCCACCGCGAAGTAGGGGCCGATACTCCAAGAATGTTGTAAAATACTACATCCGAGATGTTAGCCTGCCTTACGTTAATATATATATCGCTGTAGACGTATATAGGGTCCCATCCGAGACGTACGGGACGACACGAACGGGATTCTGTAAAACATTACCAGCGAGGGGTAGATGTGTTAGGTTAGGTTATGTTACGTTATAGACCTATATAATGTTCCCACCGAGAAGCATGGGCCGATACGCCAGGAATGTTGTAAAATACTGCAACCGAGATGTTAGCCTGCCTTAGGTTAGGATATATAACGCTGTAGACGTTTATAATGTCCCAACCGAGACGTACGGGACGACACGAACGGGATTCTGTGAAACATTACCAGCGAGGGGCTAGATGGGTTAGGTTAGGTTGTGATACGTTATAAACGTATATAATGGTCCCAGCGAGAAGTAGGGGCCGATATGCCAGGAATGTTGTAAAATACTGCATCCGAGATGATAGCTTGCCTTAGGTTAGGATATATAACGCTATAGACGTATATAATATTCCAACCGAGATGTACGGGACGTCACGAACGGGATTCTGTAAAACAGTGCCAACGAGGGGCTAGATGGGATAGGTTAGGTTATGTTACGTTATAGACGTATATAATGTTCCCACCGAGAAGTATGGGCCGATACGCCTGGAATGTTGTAAAATACTGCATCCGAGATGTTAGCCTGCCTTAGGTTAGGTATATAACGCTAGAGTCGTATATAATATCCCAACCGAGATGTACCGGACGACAGGAACGGGATTCTGTAAAATATTACCAGCGAGGGGCTAGATGGGTTAGGTTAGGTTATGTTAAGTTATAGACATGTATAATGTTCCCACGGTGATGTAGGGGCCGATACGCCAGGAATGTTGTAAAATACTATATCCGAGAAGTTAGCCTGCCTTAGGTTAGGATATATATCGCTGTAGACGTATATAATATCCCAACCGAGATGTACGGGACGACACGAACGGAATTCTGTAAAACATTGCCAACGAGGGGCTAGATGGGATAGGTTAGGTTATGTTACGTTACAGACGTATATAATGTTCCCACCGAGAAGTAGGGGCCGATACTCCAAGAATGTTGTAAAATACTACATCCGAGATGTTAGCCTGCCTTACGTTAGGATATATATCGCTGTAGACGTATATAACATCCCAACCGAGATGTACGGGACGACAGGAACGGGATTCTGCAAAACATTACCAGCGAGGGGCTAGATAGGTTAGGTTAGGTTATGTTACGTTATAGACGTGTATAATGTTCCCGCCGAGAAGTAGAGCCGATACGCCAGGAATGTTGTAAAATACTGCATCCGAGATGTTAGCCTGCCTTAGGTTAGGATATATAACGCTATAGACGTATATAATATCCCAACCGAGATGTACGGGACGACACGAACGGGATTCTGTAAAACATTACCAGCGAGGGGCTGGATGGGTTAGGTTAGGTTATGTTACGTTATAGACGTATATAATGTTCCCACCCGGAAGTAGGGGCCGATACTCCAAGTATGTTGTAAAATACTACATCCGAGATGTTAGCCTGCCTTACGTTAGGATATATAACGCTGTAGATGTATATAATGTCCCATCCGAGACGTACGGGACGACACGAACGGGATTCTGTAAAACATTACCAGCGAGGGGCTAGATGGGTTAGGTTAGGTTATGTTACGTTATAGACGTGTATAATGTTCCCACCGAGAAGTAGAGCCGATACGCTAGGAATGTTGTAAAATGCTGCATCCGATATGTTAGCCTGCCTTAGGTTAGGATATATAACGCTATAGACGTATATAATATCCCAACCGAGATGTACGGGACGACACGAACGGGATTCTGTAAAACATTACCAGCGAGGGGCTAGATGGGTTAGGTTAGGTTATGTTACGTTATAGACGTATATAATGTTCCCACCGAGAAGTAGAGGCCGATCCTACAGAAATGTTGTAAAATAATATATCCGAGAAATTAGCCTGCCTTAGGATAGGATATATATCGCTGTAGACGTTTATAATGTCTCATCCGAGACGTACGGGACGACAGGGACGGGATTCTGTAAAATATTACCAGCGAGGGGCTAGATGGGTTAGGATAGGTTGTGATACGTTATCGACGTATATAATGTTCCCACCGAGAAGTAGGGGCCGATATGCCAGGAATGTTGTAAAATACTGCATCCGAGAAGTTAGCCTGCCTTAGGTTAGGATATATAACGCTATAGACGTATATAATATCCCAACCGAGTCGTACGGGTCGACAAGAACGGGATTCTGCAAAATATTACCAACGAGGGGCTAGATGGGTTAGGATAGGTTTTGTTACGTTATAGACGTGTATAATGTTCCCACCGCGAAGTAGGGGCCGATACTCCAAGAATGTTGTAAAATACTACATCCGAGATGTTAGCCTGCCTTACGTTAATATATATATCGCTGTAGACGTATATAGGGTCCCATCCGAGACGTACGGGACGACACGAACGGGATTCTGTAAAACATTACCAGCGAGGGGTAGATGTGTTAGGTCAGGTTATGTTACGTTATAGACCTATATAGTGTTCCCACCGAGAAGCATGGGCCGATACGCCAGGAATGTTGTAAAATACTGCAACCGAGATGTTAGCCTGCATTAGGTTAGGATATATAACGCTGTAGACGTTTATAATGTCCCAACCGAGACGTACGGGACGACACGAACGGGATTCTGTGAAACATTACCAGCGAGGGGCTAGATGGGTTAGGTTAGGTTGTGATACGTTATAAACGTATATAATGGTCCCACCGAGAAGTAGGGGCCGATATGCCAGGAATGTTGTAAAATACTGCATCCGAGATGATAGCTTGCCTTAGGTTAGGATATATAACGCTATAGACGTATATAATATTCCAACAGAGATGTACGGGACGTCACGAACGGGATTCTGTAAAACAGTGCCAACGAGGGGCTAGATGGGATAGGTTAGGTTATGTTACGTTATAGACGTATATAATGTTCCCACCGAGAAGTATGGGCCGATACGCCTGGAATGTTGTAAAATACTGCATCCGAGATGTTAGCCTGCCTTAGGTTAGGTATATAACGCTAGAGTCGTATATAATATCCCAACCGAGATGTACCGGACGACAGGAACGGGATTCTGTAAAATATTACCAGCGAGGGGCTAGATGGGTTAGGTTAGGTTATGTTAAGTTATAGACATGTATAATGTTCCCACGGTGATGTAGGGGCCGATACGCCAGGAATGTTGCAAAATACTATATCCGAGAAGTTAGCCTGCCTTAGGTTAGGATATATATCGCTGTAGACGTATATAATATCCCAACCGAGATGTACGGGACGACACGAACGGAATTCTGTAAAACATTGCCAACGAGGGGCTAGATGGGATAGGTTAGGTTATGTTACGTTACAGACGTATATAATGTTCCCATCGAGAAGTAGGGGCCGATACTCCAAGAATGTTGTAAAATACTACATCCGAGATGTTAGCCTGCCTTACGTTAGGATATATATCGCTGTAGAGGTATATAACATCCCAACCGAGATGTACGGGACGACAGGAACAGGATCCTGCAAAACATTACCAGCGAGGGGCTAGATAGGTTAGGTTATGTTATGTTACGTTATAGACGTGTATAATGTTCCCGCCGAGAAGTAGAGCCGATACGCCAGGAATGTTGTAAAATACTGCATCCGAGATGTTAGCCTGCCTTAGGTTAGGATATATAACGCTATAGACGTATATAATATCCCAACCGAGATGTACGGGACGACACGAACGGGATTCTGTAAAACATTACCAGCGAGGGGCTGGATGGGTTAGGTTAGGTTATGTTACGTCATAGACGTATATAATGTTCCCACCCGGAAATAGGGGCCGATATTCCAAGAATGTTGTAAAATACTACATCCGAGATGTTAACCTGCCTTACGTTAGGATATATAACGCTGTAGACGTATATAATGTCCCATCCGAGACGTACGGGACGACACGAACGGGATTCTGTAAAACATTAACAGCGAGGGGTAGATGTGTTAGGTTAGGTTATGTTACGTTACAGACGTATATAATGTTCCCACCGAGAAGTAGGGGCCGATACTCCAAGAATGTTGTAAAATACTACATCCGAGATGTTAGCCTGCCTTACGTTAGGATATATATCGCTGTAGACGTATATAACATCCCAACCGAGATGTACGGGACGACAGGAACGGGATTCTGCAAAACATTACCAGCGAGGGGCTAGATGGGTTAGGTTAGGTTGTGATACGTTATAGACGTATATAATGTTCCCACCGAGAAGTAGGGGACGATATGCCAGGAATGTTGTAAAATATTGCATCCGAGATGATAGCCTGCCTTAGGTTAGGATATATAACGCTATGGACGTATATAATCTCCCAGCCGAGACGTACGGGACGACACGAACGGGATTCTGTAAAACATTACGAGCGATGGGCTAGATGTGTTAGGTTAGGTTATATTACGTTATAGACCTATATAATGTTCCCACCGAGAAGTTGAGGCCGATGCGCCAGGAATGTTGTAAAATATTGCATCCGAGATGATAGCCTGCCTTAGGTTAGGATATATAACGCTATAGACGTATATAATATCCCAACCGAGTCGTACGGGTCGACAAGAACGGGATTCTGCAAAATATTACCAGCGAGGGGCTAGATGGGTTAGGTTAGGTTTTGTTACGTTATAGACGTGTATAATGTTCCCACCGCGAAGTAGGGGCCGATACTCCAAGAATGTTGTAAAATACTACATCCGAGATGTTAGCCTGCCTTACGTTAATATATATATCGCTGTAGACGTATATAGGGTCCCATCCGAGACGTACGGGACGACACGAACGGGATTCTGTAAAACATTACCAGCGAGGGGTAGATGTGTTAGGTTAGGTTATGTTACGTTATAGACCTATATAATGTTCCCACCGAGAAGCATGGGCCGATACGCCAGGAATGTTGTAAAATACTGCAACCGAGATGTTAGCCTGCCTTAGGTTAGGATATATAACGCTGTAGACGTTTATAATGTCCCAACCGAGACGTACGGGACGACACGAACGGGATTCTGTGAAACATTACCAGCGAGGGGCTAGATGGGTTAGGTTAGGTTGTGATACGTTATAAACGTATATAATGGTCCCACCGAGAAGTAGGGGCCGATATGCCAGGAATGTTGTAAAATACTGCATCCGAGATGATAGCTTGCCTTAGGTTAGGATATATAACGCTATAGACGTATATAATATTCCAACCGAGATGTACGGGACGTCACGAACGGGATTCTGTAAAACAGTGCCAACGAGGGGCTAGATGGGATAGGTTAGGTTATGTTACGTTATAGACGTATATAATGTTCCCACCGAGAAGTATGGGCCGATACGCCTGGAATGTTGTAAAATACTGCATCCGAGATGTTAGCCTGCCTTACGTTAGGATATATATCGCTGTAGAGGTATATAACATCCCAACCGAGATGTACGGGACGACAGGAACAGGATCCTGCAAAACATTACCAGCGAGGGGCTAGATAGGTTAGGTTAGGTTATGTTACGTTATAGATGTGTATAATGTTCCCACCGAGAAGTAGAGCCGATACGCCAGGAATGTTGTAAAATACTGCATCCGAGATGTTAGCCTGCCTTAGGTTAGGATATATAACGCTATAGACGTATATAATATCCCAACCGAGTCGTACGGGTCGACAAGAACGGGATTCTGCAAAATATTACCAGCGAGGGGCTAGATGGGTTAGGTTAGGTTTTGTTACGTTATAGACGTGTATAATGTTCCCACCGCGAAGTAGGGGCCGATACTCCAAGAATGTTGTAAAATACTACATCCGAGATGTTAGCCTGCCTTACGTTAATATATATATCGCTGTAGACGTATATAGGGTCCCATCCGAGACGTACGGGACGACACGAACGGGATTCTGTGAAACATTACCAGCGAGGGGCTAGATGGGTTAGGTTAGGTTGTGATACGTTATAAACGTATATAATGGTCCCACCGAGAAGTAGGGGCCGATATGCCAGGAATGTTGTAAAATACTGCATCCGAGATGATAGCTTGCCTTAGGTTAGGATATATAACGCTATAGACGTATATAATATTCCAACCGAGATGTACGGGACGTCACGAACGGGATTCTGTAAAACAGTGCCAACGAGGGGCTAGATGGGATAGGTTAGGTTATGTTACGTTATAGACGTATATAATGTTCCCACCGAGAAGTATGGGCCGATACGCCTGGAATGTTGTAAAATACTGCATCCGAGATGTTAGCCTGCCTTAGGTTAGGTATATAACGCTAGAGTCGTATATAATATCCCAACCGAGATGTACCGGACGACAGGAACGGGATTCTGTAAAATATTACCAGCGAGGGGCTAGATGGGTTAGGTTAGGTTATGTTAAGTTATAGACATGTATAATGTTCCCACGGTGATGTAGGGGCCGATACGCCAGGAATGTTGTAAAATACTATATCCGAGAAGTTAGCCTGCCTTAGGTTAGGATATATATCGCTGTAGACGTATATAATATCCCAACCGAGATGTACGGGACGACACGAACGGAATTCTGTAAAACATTGCCAACGAGGGGCTAGATGGGATAGGTTAGGTTATGTTACGTTACAGACGTATATAATGTTCCCATCGAGAAGTAGGGGCCGATACTCCAAGAATGTTGTAAAATACTACATCCGAGATGTTAGCCTGCCTTACGTTAGAATATATATCGCTGTAGAGGTATATAACATCCCAACCGAGATGTACGGGACGACAGGAACAGGATCCTGCAAAACATTACCAGCGAGGGGCTAGATAGGTTAGGTTAGGTTATGTTACGTTATAGACGTGTATAATGTTCCCGCCGAGAAGTAGAGCCGATACGCCAGGAATGTTGTAAAATACTGCATCCGAGATGTTAGCCTGCCTTAGGTTAGGATATATAACGCTATAGACGTATATAATATCCCAACCGAGATGTACGGGACGACACGAACGGGATTCTGTAAAACATTACCAGCGAGGGGCTGGATGGGTTAGGTTAGGTTATGTTACGTCATAGACGTATATAATGTTCCCACCCGGAAATAGGGGCCGATATTCCAAGAATGTTGTAAAATACTACATCCGAGATGTTAACCTGCCTTACGTTAGGATATATAACGCTGTAGACGTATATAATGTCCCATCCGAGACGTTCGGGACGACACGAACGGGATTCTGTAAAACATTACCAGCGAGGGGCTAGATGGGATAGGTTAGGTTATGTTACGTTACAGACGTATATAATGTTCCCACCGAGAAGTATGGACCGATACGCCAGGAATGTTGTAAAATACTATATCCGAGAAGTTAGCCTGCCTTAGGTTAGGATATATATCGCTGTAGACGTTTATAATATCCCAACCGAGATGTACGGGACGTCACGAACGGGATTCTGTAAAACATTGCCAACGAGGGGCTAGATGGGATAGGTTAGGTTATGTTACGTTACAGACGTATATAATGTTCCCACCGAGAAGTATGGACCGATACGCCAGGAATGTTGTAAAATACTATATCCGAGAAGTTAGCCTGCCTTAGGTTAGGATATATATCGCTGTAGACGTTTATAATATCCCAACCGAGATGTACGGGACGACACGAATTGGATTCTGTGAAATATTACCAGCGAGGGGCTAGATGGGTTAGGTTAGGTTGTGATACGTTATAAACGTATATAATGTTCCCACCGAGAAGTAGGGGTCGATATGCCAGGAATATTGTAAAATACTGCATCCGAGATGATAGCTTGCCTTAGGATAGCATATATAACGCTATAGACGTATATAATATTCCAACCGAGATGTACGAGACGTCACGAACGGGATTCTGTAAAACATTGCCAACGAGGGGCTAGATGGGATAGGTTAGGTTATGTTACGTTATAGACGTGTATAATGTTCCCGCCGAGAAGTAGAGCCGATACGCCAGGAATGTTGTAAAATACTGCATCCGAGATGTTAGCCAGCCTTAGGTTAGGATATATAACACTATAGACGTATATAATATCCCAACCGAGATGTACGGGACGACACGAATTGGATTCTGTGAAATATTACCAGCGAGGGGCTAGATGGGTTAGGTTAGGTTGTGATACGTTATAAACGTATATAATGGTCCCACCGAGAAGTAGGGGCCGATACCCCAAGAATGTTGTAAAATACTACATCCGAGATGTTAGCCTGCCTTAGGTTAGGATATGTATCGCTGTAGACGTATATAACATCCCAACCGAGATGTACGGGACGACAGGAACGGGATTCTGCAAAACATTACCAGCGAGGGGCTAGATAGGTTAGGTTAGGTTATGTTACGTTATAGACGTGTATAATGTTCCCGCCGAGAAGTAGAGCCGATACGCCAGGAATGTTGTAAAATACTGCATCCGAGATGTTAGCCTGCCTTAGGTTAGGATATATAACGCTATAGACGTATATAATATCCCAACCGAGATGTACGGGACGACACGAACGG